>OY979709.1:29735316-30201298 GCA_963855925.1 Inga laurina | reverse complement strand
AAATAAAACCAACCATATTAAACAAAGAAAAATTACTATGTTTAATTGTTGTTCATTTCATCAAAATCAATCAATAGCTCCATTTATTTATAATAATATACATACATTTTTTCCCTCTCAATTTCCAAGTTCCAAACATATAAAAAAACATTTTCAAGCTCTAAACAGATCAAATAATATATTGTTGCATAACTACTAGCTAACAACGATTCTATAGTTCTGGCCAAAAAACACAAAAAAAAATCATCACAAGGTAAAATCACTCCAATAACTAGAATCATATAAAATAATTTCACATTGCAATTTTAAATTTAATTCTTCAAGTAAATTCATATTTAAAAAAAAACTAACCTGATGAAAAGGGGAGCCTACGTCACAATGGAAGGAAGGAGGTAGAAGAGACTGTGTCACAATGGTGTGTGCCTTGCTTGAATCTTCTTCTTGTGTTTAGTCTCGTATTGATGCCAAGAATCCGCAGCTATTGAATCTGCAGCAAGAAGAAGGGGTTCCGAGTGAGGAAGTGAATCAAAGAGCACAACACATAATAGGCAATGGAGGAGGAGGAAGAGTAAAGTTGAAGAAGACAAAGAAGGGAGGAGGATGAGCTGAAGAAGACAAAAAAGGGAGGAGAAAGAGTTGAAGAACACAAGTAGGGAGGAGGAAGACGTAGAACGCACGATGGAGGCACCTAATGAAGGAAGAAAGAAGGAGTTCGTAATGGTCAACAAGTAAAGGAGGGGGGTGTATGAGAGGACGCAAGTCAAACACGTTTCTGACATGCGTCCAAGGATGCCTTTAGGCGTCCCAAATGGCATTTGGGATGCCTAAAGATGAGTTTAGGCATCCCAAAATCCATTTGAGACGCCTAAACATGGGACTTTAGGTGTCCCAAAATGATTTAAGACACCTAAAGTCTCGCTTTAGCCGTCCCAAATTGGACACCTCAAGTCCTAGGTTTAGGTGTCCCAAATCCATTTGGGACGCTTAAACTCAGACTTTAGGCGTCCCAAAAATTATTTGGGACACCTAAACCCAGCTTTTGATGCTTAAAAAAATTTGGAAAATTTAGATTGTGTGCCAGGAAGAACTTTAGATATCCCAAATTCAAATTTGGGACATCTAAAGGTTTCCCTAAGTACGCATAATTAAGAAAATGTCACCGTCTTCCTTTTTGGGACATACATTAAGAGAGAAGTCAAATATATCATCCGAAATGTTCGAACTCTCACCTACTACTACCTACCGCAAACGGCTATTTTTCAAATTTGAAGAAAGGTCAAATGAAGCTGCGTGACTCTAACATACATGTTTGAAATGCTACTAACGGACACCATAAATCATCTATATATATGGAGCATTCACTAAACAGAACACAACAATTGAGAACAAGCAAACTCATATCGATCAATACATTCTTTGTGATTTGGTTTCTTATACTTACTCTTTATACTTAAGTGATTATATAACTACTCTATGAGAGGGCATTTTCATTACAAACTCAATATTTGTTATTGAGACAGCTTAAGATTGTGGAACCTTGAGTTGGGGATTCGATTACAACGTGTAAGGGGGAGCGAGTGTTCAGTGTAGGAACTTGCTATGTACTGAGGTGACAAGAACCCACTGAATCTTGAAAGATATAGTGAAACTTTTAGAGAAGCTCTGAGGACTAGACGTAGGTCAAAGTGGTTGTGGCCAAACCAATATAACTCTTGGTGTACACTTCAGTAGTATTTCCCCTAGCTCTTAATTATTTTAAATTGACGGTCAAATTATATATTCACAACGAAATTTCTGGTATCACCCAATTCACCCCCCTTTGGGTGAAACGCTTGCACTAACATTAGTCAATCTTATTACTCAATTGGTTACAATTCAAAACTCTTTGTCAATCCTTTTACACATTTTGTCAATACTTAATGATTTTTTCAAAACCATAATAGATTTCGTCAACATCACTACTCATTTTGTCAATCCCATTATCAATTGATCACAACCCAGAACTCTTTATCAATCTTTTTACACAATTAACATTCTAACCAACACAGCAAACAATAAATTACAATGATGTAAACCCAGCCTCAAGCTTTAACAATGAGAGAGATTGATGCATGAAAAAGAGGAGGGAAAGGAAGAGCAAAAGATTATCCTGGTCTAAAGCCACCAATACCCTTTTTTCAAACAGAAAACAAAAGCAAGCACTTTATTGCAAATTCCAAATTCTAACTCCTATGCTGCAAGTTCATCACAAACTCTCTCCTCTCTACCCTTCTCTCTTTATCATGTTGCTTCTTTGCCATAGCTCTATATCCTTCAACTTCTTCTGCTTTGCAAACCCATATTTGAAAGAGCCCCCAACTTCACATTTATCCTCTATCACTTTCTCCTTGGGTTGCTCCATCGTTCTTCCATGGCAACGAAACCCCTCCCAATATTGTTTTATCTCATCCATGCTAGCCACCATCTTATCTGAAGTATTTTTCCATGACATTGCCACTTGCAACGCCTGATCCTTAAACTAGAACGTTATCATTCTGTCGTTATCACAGATGTAGTAGTCATCCTCGTTGTCACCATTCTCTTAGAGGAAGCATCTGTCAATGTTGGTAAAGAGGAAGGGGTGAAGGTTGTCGAGCTAGATGAGGGGTTTCTCAAGGTAGGACAACAAAAGTGAGCAGCGAAGGAGAGGGAGGAGATTGTTCGTGGAGGAGCATTCACTACTACAGAAGGGACTTTTAACGACCATTTTTTTGCCCTTTAGATGAATGTTTTCAGGGGGACATCTATCTTAGTGTCGTTGAAAATTTGGGAAAAGACGATTGTTAAAAAACAATCGTAGTATGGGAAATACAACGACTGTTTTCAATAAAACAGTCGTTGTATCTAACATATACAACGACTGTTTTCCCCAAAACAGTCATTGCATCCTTTTTTTAATTTTATTTTAACGTTTTACTCCCTACACCATCCCCCTTTGCTCCTCCACTATATGTCTACAAGTCCCCACCTCCTCCATCCCCTTCACCACAGCATCCATACTACTACAAGTTCCTATTTGCTCTATCAATTTCACCATTGCCTCCATACTACTACAAGTCTCCCCTCCCATAGGCTCCATCTTTGCTGCCTCCATACTAGTAGATGAACCTATCCTAACGAGTTCTCTGACCTCTACATTGCTATCTTTGAAAGGAAAAACCAGATCCATGAACCATTCTCTCATGATTAACTCTCTAGCTTCCCCTAATACTCATGGAAATGAAAATCACATGTTAATTTTTCTATCACGACATATAGCGCATATATCATCATAACATCATTTAAATGTGCAAACTTCAACTTTCAATGTAAATCATGACATGCATATGGCCAAAGAGATGATGACATGCTTCCATGAAAATCCCTATTCTTCATCATCATTTTCTAAAGTTTTCTCTGTAAAGCATAATGCCTTAACAAATTCAAAGTACTCATAAATAAGAAACTATGAAAAGTATTCGAATATGCAAACTTATATAGCACTATACAAAACCACTACACTATGTAAAAAAACCTCTACACATCATCACCCCTCTATGTGTTGTAGAAGATGTCCTGACAACAGGTCTCGGATCAAATTAATGTCTTTGATTGTGTAGGGGTCCTGATCACTAAAAATCTGTGTGCAAAATGGAGAATATGTTAACATAAATAAATAAATTGAATGAAATAACTAACAATTCAATCACATGAAAAGAACTGAAATTCAATTGAGAATCAAGAAATGATTACCTGTTCAAAATTTGTAGTAAGGCTAGAGAAAATGATGTTATACATATATAGTATAACATAGAAGCCGCACTCAATTTTCCCTGCTTGCCGAGGACACTATACATCAAAAGCAAACGGTAAAAAAGAATAAAGGCCTATGTAAAGCAATAGTCAATCGGAGAACTTGAATGTAAAGAACTTACGTTTGGCTGGAACCACTTTGTATGACCAGCTTTACCTTCACGCTTCCAACCCATTATATAATATATCTTCAATGCACTGTAATAATTAAAATGATAAACATAAGACATTAAAACAATTGAGTAAAATCAAAAATCAATGACGGACAAATAAATTTACTTACGTGTTAAAAATGTTTTTGATATCTGTGTTTGGCTTGCGACACAATGAGTCAAACCAAAAGATGAAGTTGATCGAGGGATAAGGAACACAGAGACTCTAATGATAACTATAATCACATGAATATATAGATTAAAATGAAATTAGATAACATGATACTGCTTAGCAAAGTGAATGTGTATAAATATATCAAATAAAGTTACTTGCCCTTCAACAATTGGTGCCAGATAACAAGGCAGCATCATCTTGCCTATTGTATAGCCTACATAGCTCATCCAATCTTCCAACCTCTGGCTATTACGCCATGACATAGTGCTAGGACATAAGAAGCCATATGTAGTGTCGAGCCCTCATTGGCACACAGTTTGTGGAAGCAGCTACCACATAAATGAAATGAGAAATGACACAGTAAATATAGAAACCTAAAACCCCTAAATACCAATGCATTAATTACAATTAAAAATTATGACTAAACTCACATGATTGCAAATGTGACCCATCCTACGTCAATCTCCTCCAAAGATAGGAACTCTCTAATATCTTTGTTATCAAGTCCATAATTATACAAGATTCTGTGACCCACAATCTCACAAGGCATCTGTAAGTCGACCTTGTTTATGCCTTGATGAATATTTTGCATTCATGCTAAAAAGGGAGATTTTGTCGCATTATCTTGTTCCTAGTAACACACAAAAAAAAGATTATAAGTAGAATGTCAAGGATCAAGTAACAGTAAGGTGTTTCCTACCATTGGAGGGACTAACACAGTCTAAACAAGATGTCTAGGCCACAAGATGAAAGATCCTGTTGCCTGACCTAGATTGGCAACCTCACTATCGGGGAATGGGACATCTACACCTTCCTCCCCCAGTCGAACACTTGTCACATTGACCTTACGTTGATAGTCCCAGATTTGGTTATTATGGTGGGTGGTGGCATGGCTATATACAACAGCATCAGCAACAGCACACAGGTACGGGACTTCCAAATACAGAGTGCAGGGTTCTCCAGGCTTTAGTGAAGGACCAGGGTCACCATGTCCAACCTCTGGCAAATTGTAACTGCCTTTGGTGCTGGGAAAGGCCGAGGATTCCTGAGTAAGAGAAATGAAAGAATTAATAAAAATAACATAAGGAAAAACTCAATATAATGTTAAATGAAATTAGTTACAAACCTTAGATCTAGACGCCACATTACACATCCCGCCTTGCATTGAGACAACACCATCATACTCATCTCACCACGTAGCTCACTCAACAACTCTTCTTTAAGCTCGTCTCGAAGTGAGTGACGTAGCTCTGCTCAGATTTCCTCTCGAACTCTGGCCACAAACTCCTGACTCATTTCACCTCATCTATAAGCTTGTGAACCTTGTCCAAAGTATTTAAAGAGACCAACTCCCCTTGACTCCCCTCTAACTTGACCAGGGTGATCTAGATTACCAAGAGTCGTGGCTAAGATGTCCATCCTTCCAGTTTGAGTGAAGGAACCCTGGTTGCTCTGCTCTTCAAGTTCATCCTGTGGCATACAATGGATAAATAGAAAGTAATTACATGCCACCAATGTTAGAAAAATGAAACACATTAAAATATACTTGTTATTAAATACTCACAATCCTTGAAGCGACATCAACAACGGCTGGATTTATATATTTCTCTCCTTTTATCCTTCCTGCTTTCTATTTTTTGTGACGCGGGGGAGGAGGTGGCGCCTGCACGACTATACTAGGATCTGCTCGGGCTGCTTCCTCCAATTTTTGCAATTCAGCCTGCATCATCTTCTTTTTGAGCTTTCGATAACCCCCACGCGACATGTAATGAAGATAATTGTTTTTCACTCGCCTCTCTTGATTTGCTTGACTCAATTTCTATATAAACAAAAAATAATGATAATTGAGTTAGCGATGTCAATTAAGTTCAACTAAAATGTTTAACACTAAGATGAACACAATGTACTTGGAAATTGGGATCCTTCCGCGAAGCGACAAACAACCTCTAGTCATTTAGAGAAAGAAACGAATACTCTTTACAAGGATCCTCATGACTCCTTGGCCCTCGAACGTACTTGGTTGTGAGCATGGACTTGAAATCTTTCCATTGCTCACGAACTTCCCCCATCCAATACTTGTACATCTCCTTCGTATTGGGAACATTGTAGGTTTGCTACAAAACAAAATATATAGTAGTCGTTATATATGAACAAATAGAAATAAAACTATAGATACAAATACAACTTTACATACCAAAATTTGTTCCCAAATCATACGCTTCGTGTCCTTTGAAACTTCCCACCAGGTAGGAATTAGAATGCTAACTTTGCTCCGACCCAAAAAGCCAAGGTAGCTAATGAACGTGTCTCTGTTTGGGACGAGTGGCTTTAAATTAGCATCAAATTCCACATGAACCCTACTCGCCTGTTGTTCCTCATGACGTGCCACCAACGACCGCAGCTTCGTGCTTCCTCTAAAATTTTTCTTAACCAGTGAGCCAACATAGTCGGCCGAATTTGAACTTGCCAAGATCTTGCTAAGAAATAAATGCGACATGATAAGTAAAGTGAAATTACATGCACACTTTAAACAATTCAAAATCTTACTAAGAAAAAAATGTGACATATGTTAAGTAAATTGAAATTAATGCACACTTTAAACAATTTAAAATCTTACTTTAAGTGTTTTACCAAATTCCTTCACAATGATCAACTCTAGCTGCATATTCTTTATAATCTACCAATTCCACTTCAGATGGCATAGGCGGATTTGTAGTGAAAGGCGGCATGTCGTCAAGATTCAAACTCGGATTACCATCCTTCTATTTCTTACTTTGGAGTACAATAGACAATTTTTCATTTGCTGGATCAATGACATAAAACACTTGTTTTGCCTGACTTGCTAGAATGAATGGCTCATCTTTATAACTGACTCTTTCAAGATCAACTCAGGTGAATCCAAATTGTTATATTTCAACAGCATTATTGTTAATCCACTTGTATTTGAATAAAGAAACTCTCAACTTAGTGTAGCTTATCTCCCATATGTCTTCAATAACTCCATAATAGACTATGGATGCCAAAATGGGGTTTTTGTCTTTTGAACTAGAAAAGTACATTGATTCGGCTACCACCATAACCCTACTGTTTTGCATAGTACTTCTGTTATCCTGGCCATTTGTATAGAAAGAATACCCGTTTATATCGAAGCCACTCCGAGTTATGACCTTAAAAGAAGGCCCCCAAGCTAACCATTTAATTGTCTCAGACACATTGGTCTCGTGCGCTATCTTATCCTTGAACCACTCTATAAAAGTCTTATTTTGCTCATTAGCTATCTGCATGTCATTTTTCCTTAGATAGATCTCCTTTAAACTCTTTCTGTGTTAGGCTAAGTACGGCTGAACTTCTTCCATATTATTCAAGATATATAGGTGTGCTTGCAACACCTCTTCACGATGCATACTCTTTACTTTGAGCCCTCGTGTTCCCTTACTTGTACCCTTTTCATGACCAAATTGGGCCTTTGACCTTGATAGATATTCTTTGCAAAAGTCCATAGCCTCTTTAACGACATATCTTTCCACAATTGAGGCTTCAGGTCGATAAGGATTTTTAGAATACACTTTTAAGTTCTTCATGTATCACTCAAAAGGGTACATCCACCTTAGATAAACTGGACCGTATAGTCTTACCTTCCTTACTAAATGAACTATTAAATGCACCATTATATCAAAGAATGCGGAAGCAAAATGCATCTCTAGTTGGTATAGAATAGTATAACCCTCATTTTCTAATTCGTCTAGCCTTGCAATGTCAACAACTTTGATACAAATAACATTGAAAAAACTGCACAACCTTGTTATCATCCTTCACACATCATCTTTCATAATGCCTCAAATAGCTACTGGTAATAGTTGTTGCATCAAGACATGACAATTATGAGACTTCATTCCAACTAACTTTGAATCTTCCATTGACACAAGTCAGCTCACATTAGAAGAATACCCATGTGGCATCTTAATGCCGTGCAAACACCCACACAAACTTCTTCTCTCAGCTTTTGACAATGTATGCGCTGCTGGCTCCATATACGCTTTCCTACCATCATCTCTTAGTTATGGATGCAGTCGTTCTCTTATTCCTATTTCAACCAAGTCTAGTCTTGCACTAATTCCATCTTTTGTTGTCCCTGGTATGTGCAAAAGCGTACCAATAAGGCTATCACATACATTTTTTTCTACATGCATCACATAAATACTAAGTCTCACATCAAGACTACACCAATATAGAAGACCAAAGAAAATTGACCTCTTCTTCCATATGTTCTTCTTACCCGTAGTCTTTTGATTTTTACCAAAAGTGACATTGATTCTTTCCACCTGACTATAAACCTCGTCTCCAGTTAATGGCTTCGGAGCCATTTCATTCTCCGGCAAACCGTTAAAAGCCTTTTTAAGCCTACGGTACGGGTGGAACCGAGGAAGAAATCATCTATGACCTAGGTAGACCATTTTTCTACCGTGCTTGAGTTGATGGAATAGTGTGCTCTCTTCACATATCGGACATGCTTTATTACCCCTGACACTATAACCTGACAAGTTACCGTATGCAGGGAAGTTGTTAATTGTGGTGAAAATCATTGCACGTAGCTTAAATGACTGTTGCTTATATGCATCAAACACATATGCACCATCCTCCTACAACTTCTTTAAGTCCTCTATCAAAGGTGCCAAGTAGACATCGATATCATTCCCTGGCTGTTTTGGTCCCGAAATCATCATATAAAGTATCATATACTTGTTTTCATACACAACCAGGGAGGTAAGTTGTAAATTACTAGTAGAACGGGCCATGCACTATGTGTACTGCTAAAAGTACCATAGGGATTGATCCCGTCTATGCAAAGCCCAAGCCGAAGGTTTCTAGGCTCGCTGCCAAATCCAGGATACATTTCATTTACTTTCTTTTATTGTGGAGAGTCAGCCGGGTGCCGAAAGAATTTTCCATCACAAACTCTATCATCATAATGCCATCTCAACTTCTTTGCTTCTTTCGCATTAGCAAACATTCATTTGAACCGCGGTATGATTGGAAGATACCATAAAACCTTTAAAGGTTGTTTTTTATTTGTCTCATCACCACACCTATTACCTTTCTTCACTTTGTATCTAGAAGTTTTACATTTTGACACTCGCTTAAGCCTTCATACTCATTTCTATACAATACGCAGTCATTAGGGCAAGCATGTATCTTTTTATACTCCATACCTATCGTAGATAATATTTTCTGGCCTCATACATACGATTTGGAAGTACATTATCCTCTGGAAACATATCACACAACAATTCTAGTAACAATGTGAAATTACTGTCGGTCCACCCATAAGTTGCCTTTAAGTTGACCAAGTGCAAAATGCCTGACAAGTGTGTAAACTTAGTACACCCAGGGTACAAAGGTGTCTCTGCATCACTCTGCATGCTATCATATATAGGCGTTTGTGCAAAACATTCTACCTCAACATCGTGAATCATGTTCTCCATTCTATTGTCATCTCCAACCTCCAAAACTTCCTTCTCGTGTGACGCATAAGCGGTTACTTCCTCACCATGCCATATCCACCTTGTGTACCAAAGATTTATTCCAACATAAAGTAAGTGATCCCTTATATCATCAACATCCGGTAGACTCTCATTTAAACAGTTGATACATGGACAAAAATACTTCCCATTTTTAATAGGTGCATTCATTTTAGCAAATTCAATAAACTTTTCCACCCCATTCTCATATTCTTCACTAATTCTCAAAGCATTCATCCAATGGTGATCCCTTTTATTACCACCTAATCCATTTTCACAGACACTCAAGTTTAGAACAGCTATATGAAACACTCATGACACACTGTAAAAACTAATAGTTCAACAACCATTTTCAAAGTTTAGTAATTCAAATTTATCACGCTTACAACAAATAGTAGCACCATGATATCCTCAGGTTTCAAAAACTTTCATCAACAAGCAATAACATAACTTACCAGCTAATCTTTAGCTTCCAAGGACACTATGTTTGTGATTGAGGATTTGGAAGAAGACTCTACTGAGGCAAGGATGTAGTAGGCCGGCAACCCAAGGGAGAACGATGGCAGTAGTGATACCTGTAGGTTTATGAGAGAGTTATTACCCAAAACATTATAATATTACCCAAAACTACTACATCTTTTATGAACTCAAAGGCATTATTGAACTTACCTTGTTGATTGTCTGCAAATTAGAAAACATACGCCACTAATCTTGCACTTTTTAATTCACACGTTTAACTGCAAATAACACTTATTAATTCACCCATCTCGCATCACTAAGAGAACACCACTTTAATTTCTATGTGATCACAACAAAACACACATTCTTGTTCAGAAAATCTAAAAGGAAAAATTAAAGCTTATGGGGACATAACTTACAGTGTACACGTCTACTGAATTATAATTCAAATGATACGAGATAGAAAAAGAAAGTGTACACATTGATAACAAGTTCAAACCACATCCAATATGCCAAATTTGAATTACTGCATGTAATAAGAATGGAACAGGTTAGACTGAATGAAATATGAGCATGCAAAAGTATTATGGATTAATACCAATCATAGGGTGAGTCATTGATCGTCCTTGTCATGTAATTCATTTCGTGTGTTCAACAACCATTCATAAGCTTTTTTTATTTTCCATTTTGTTGTTAAATTTAGACGACACTGCTTATTTTTTAACATTTTTAGGATAATATTATGCTTTTCTAAAAACTTTCAGGACAAAAATAGTAAAAGATGAAAGCATAGTCATACCCACATAGAATCCTACGTGCTATAAGGTACCGTGGCACACATTTGCTTGGCTACCATTAGAGTATGCCTGACGTTGCTCATATTTTAACACTTTTGGGACCAAATTGTTATCAATATACCAAGATCAATTAATAAAATTAGTTTAAGGTTTTAAAATTATCACATCTTTTTAATAATATTCCTATTAATGAAGAATAAGTTTAATTTTACCCAATCCTCAATTTCTCTTTTATCCAAAAAAAAAAACAATTCCTCTACTAAAAAATTGTAAAGCTAATTTATACACAACTCTACAAAACTGTATGTCATGTACAAATTTAATTAACCTCCCTCTCATTTTTTAAATTTTTCAATGAATCCCTCATAAAATCTTAAATATATATAGATAACTCTTGTTATTAGTTTTGTTAATTGCATATACGCACTTAATTTAAAGTTCAATGAGAATTTAAAAGTTTGGCGTAGTTTATTATTAAGTTTTAATTGATTTTTTTGTCATAGGTTTTAATTGATTTAAAAGTTCAAGTGAGTATTTTATACACATACACACATACTACATACCCTTAATGGCATGTTATACTCACTTATAATAAACGTGAGTTGGTAGAAGGGAGAGTTATGGTGAAACACCAAAAGGGAATTCAAAAGTAGAGAGACAGGAATGAAGGAAAAGCAGTATGGGTGAGAGATAATAGGTTAGTTCATACATTACACACACATATATATATAGTTGTAAGGTCAGGATGGTCTAATTCATATAAGAAACTAAATAAGCTTAATAAACTTTTCTTGATAAAACCATACTTAAAATATGGTAATTAATATACAAATATAACTAGTAAAACATCATTTATAAAGATTATAATGGGATGCTATTCACTCACCTACAAAGTTCCCAAATGTATTAAAACTTACTCGCATATATCAGCTCCTGAATTAAATTCATTCTTTAAGTTCCTAAAGTCCATAACAGAATCATTGTTATTCCTCTTCATAACCTTATGAAGTTCATAATATCATTTATTAAAATTCCTCTAATTAATAATAACCACAACTTCGTAAAGCATTAGAACTTGAACCAAATTTCCATAAATTATTCAGAGTATAATTCACTTAGTCAATGAAGACAAATTATTCTTCAATCTTTTACACATAGAATGCCAGCAAGAGGATAATCAATGCATCATTAGAATACACACACATACATAAATATAAAAAATATTCTCATCTTCTAAGTCTCATTATTAAGAATAAATAACTCCTACACTAATTGATTCAATGTTACCATCCACATGTCCAATTCCCAAAAAAAACAATTCTCTCCTCAAACATTACATCAAGTACTTTAGAGGCTTGCATAAGACCATACAACTTAATCTTTGAATTATTACCCAAATACCTTTTCAATTCCTTTCATAAATGCCATCTTATACAACAAATTGATCAAACTTGAATCTATCTTCCAACTCTTTTCTGATATATGTAACTTAGCTCCACTTTTAACTCTTAATCCATAATTTCCTTAACTTATATAGATATAACCTTATTTATGATAAATCAAATAAATTTATACACCATAACTTATTCCATATCAGTTGCTAAAGATATGTGATAGGACAACATAGTCCCACTTCCTGCAATGCCTTACTTCCTATCTGCCTTAAACTGAAGTCTTCAGACAAACCCACGACCATCACATAGACATCACTAAAAATGAAATCAAAACTGAATCTTTGCTTCTTAAACTTACAATTCCATCAGCTAGCTATTGTCTTTAAGTTTTGCCCTCTACAAATCATTCTAATGTAAGTGAATCTCTAGTTTGTTAACACTAAATTTCAACTCTGTGAACAATATATATGCAAGCATTCAACTTTATTTTCCATCACAAAGGCAGAACAAACCAGGCCAAGAACGTACAGAGTAGATTCGGGGAATTACCAGGGAAAAGAGGGGAGTGTTGCATGCTTGAACTAACAGAGGAGAAGGCCGCGAGCTGGGGTGGAGATGCAGGACGAGACAGAGGCTCATGGGGCGGAGAGCTAGGGGGCTGGAGAATGCTATCTGAGAGACCCAAGGAGAAGCGAGATGCGTGACATAGCAAACAGAAACAAAGGGATCAAGTGACAGGGCTCTACCTGTAAGCAAGGTCGGACGGGGGCGGGAAAGGGAAAGTGACTGTCTCAGAAGCGCGCGCTGGGAATTATTGTCATAAGAGAGTGAAAATGGAATGCCACTTTCAACGACTGTTCTTATAGAACAGTCGTTGAAAGTGGTTCAGAAAGCCCGCCATTCAATGCCAAATTTTGGCACTTTCAACGACTGTTCTTATTAAGAATAGTCGTTGAAACGTTTCCCAGATTTCCTCATCGCTTTACTACTACTGTTATTTGAAAACGGTCGTTAATTTGGGTCGTAAATTATCCTATTTGTAGTAGCGATTGGTGGGGGAAGAGATGATCGGTAAAAGCTTAGTGGTAGAGAGAATTTGGATTTTGGAGGGGAAAAGGAAATTGGGGTTTATGTTTTGTGAAATGTAATTTTGTAAAAACACTTAAACTTGAAAAACCCATATCCTTACCCTTTCACCTATGTATCCTTTTTACATGTTTAAGAGACTTGTTGGGGATTTGCTAATTCATGTGTAATTTTTCTATCTTTTTCCCAAAGTATGTAGGGAAGAAAAGTTAAATGGGGGAAATAAAACTTAATTGAACATACGAAGGAACCAAGACAATGGAAGTTTGAAACTCAGTTGGTCAGCTCCATGGACACAAATAAAAACAAATTTATCTACATCAATTAATTATCTAATTTAATAACCCTTCTAAATTTATCTAGTAATAAATCATTTTTCAGTATTGCTATGAGAGTCCATATATAGGAAAGAGTGTATTTACTAACCCCCCTATCCACTTTCTCTCCACTTAATTCCTCCACCATTAAATCAAATTTTAATGATTGAGATTTTATCTATAAATATATTATTATAATATCATATATTAAATGATAAAAAATGAATAAATAAATTTATACTGGTTAAATTTGATGTGAATACTTTACAATCATAGATTTTTACTTTATTCACTATTAAAATAATATTGTTAATGTGGTATAAGTGAATTAGGTGAAGAGGGGTTGGTGGAAACACTCCTTCCCTATCCACACATGAAACTAGCCCAAAAACCCAAGCAATCATATTTCATGCACTATCATATTTTATTTTAATATATGTAATTATTATTTTAACTTCCTAACGAATGATCAATTATTCCTATTTGAATTTATTTTGATTTAGAATTTTTGTATATATTTATTGATTATCAAGACAAAATAGAAAAAATGGGTAGGAAGTTAAGGGTCTTTTAATCTCTCTATTTAGTGGCAAAAATGCACCTCCGCCCTCATGGGTCATACAATTAAGTGACAACAAATGAGGTCAGCACAAATATGTGAAAGCAAGTCAACTGGTGGAATTCACAGAGATTTTTAATAGCAGCAAAATGCTCAACGAAATGAAATATTCGCTCTGATCATAAAAATAAGACCTATTTATGTAATTTGATTAAATTAAGAAAGTTAGTTAAGTTAGTTGATATGACATATTTTTTTCTAAAATACCCTAATCATCTTCTTTAATTTCCTTTATCTCTCTCTTACTTGATTATTATTAACAGAACATCAAAAAGGGTAATTTTGGAAAAAACTGATAAATATGATATATATGTCTTATATTTAAGATTAAGATCTAATCCTCAATTAGGTCCTATATTAGAGAATGGAGTAAGTATGTAGCAGCAAGAAATTTGCAGAGAAAATTTTCAATTCAAAGGCCAATGAATGCAACAGAACCAAGAATTGTGTACTGAGTCGGGAGTGAGCAAATGTGTACAGAGGAAACAAGAAAAGGTGAATGATTCAGCAGCAAAATATGATTAATGAGACTCTGAAGAGTAATACAACTTCCAGTCAGGTTAATGTGCAACACAAGTGACTTGTCAAAACACCTAGTAGCAATGATGCTGCAGGTTTTAAGAAATTTTGAGCAACACAGCAAATCACAGCAATGGCGATGCACCAAAATTGCTATTTCCTGGACTAAGTAGCAGCAATATGCTTAGTATCAACTGAAAATTTGGCGCTTAGCACAGAATTTGAGCAAGAATTTGCAGAAAATACTCACAGTTTTTGCAATTGAATTCAGTGAACCAGCAAAAAATTCAGGTTTGGTGGTAAGAGTGTATAGCAGCAAATAAAATCCAGAATTCCAAGTTTTTACCAATTTTCCAGCAATGTCATTGGTTACAGTGATTTTCTCTCAAATAAATCACCAGGAACAGTAAAATCTCCTGAGCAAGAGTGTGCTAAGTGATTCACGGGAAAACTCACGGCAAGAATTATCACAAAACTTCTTATCAAAAAAGAATTATCACAGAACTTCAAAAACTCTCAGAAAATCAAGTCCTGCGAATGAAAGGTGAGAGACAGCAAAGGCACACGAGCAATTGTGCAAAAAAAAAAAAAGATGCAATTCCCTATAAAGTTGTTCAAACTGACTCAGCAACTTATAGTAACAAAAATGCCTGTAATAGAATTTATTCCAATGAATTAACACAATGGTCAGAACAGAATTCCCATCCAAAGACCAAATTGCAGAGAAAAACCAAATGATAGAGTCACTCCTCACACTAGGTCAGATCAAAATTCCAGAGAAAAAATTATGAAAAATTGAAATGACGTTAATCAGAAAATTCAAGTGAAGTTGTCTCAAAAATGCTTTCAGAAAATGCATGGACAGAATTTAGTCAGATGCACAGAAGTGAAATCCACTGGACAAAATAAAATTCCACAGAAAACCAGATTATAATAGAAATTTAGTGTAAAATTAAGAGAAAAGGTGAAAAGCAGTGATTATTTGCAAAACTACCAACCAGTGAGCAATAATTCCCAGCAGCAATTCCCAACAGAACAATTTCACATGTATTGCAGCTACAGAAGCAACACAGAACAGCAGCATCATAGACGCCCAATGACTAGTTATAAGTGTTTCAATGATATAACGAACTTGTGCAGCAGCAAAGTTGCATGTGACAGATAATTCCTCAAACAAATTCCAAAATCCCAGTTGAACAAATGAATGAACAAAATTTCTAGGACAAAAGTCAAGGCAGCAAGCAAAATTCAGAGTATATTAACACGGACTTCACAATGCTGCAGCAGAGAAAAATCAACCAAAAGCAAATTAACACTTCATCAGTCAAATTCCTAAAAACTAGAAGGCCAACAACGGCGCCATTTGATAAGCTCTAGTCATAAAAGCTCTTAAAAATACTAGATTAGTAATGCAGTAGCAGGGCCAACCTAGGTATCTCTCTCTTGATCAGCTAGCTCTTTAGAAAATTCAATTAATCAAAGTGAAGGACAAATTAGAAAGTGAAGCAGTGAAGGAGTTGAAGTGGCTATGTTTCCAATGAACTAGAATCGCAATCTCTAAATATTTATCGTGTTTTTTGTTATTGAATGGATGAGAAGTGACAATCAGAAAAGTAGACATGAGAAGGTGATAGGTTCTAGGAACCTTTAGGCGTTAGGATTGGGAAATAAGAAAGAGAAAGATAAGAACTGAAGGAGAAGAGAACGACTAGAGCCAGAATCTGTAACTCCAGACCCAAGAGAAAGAGAGTTTCTGCATAATAACTTATTGATAGCCTAAAACAAGGTCATAGTACATATTTATAGTCTAAGCCACACAACTGACGATAACTAATCCTAAAATAACCGCAGGGTGCATAATAACTGAGTCCTAGACACCTGTAATAGAAAACATGACAGCAACACCCAAATACATAAGACACGGTTAGCAAACAACATAAACTGATAAAGATAAGTGCCTAAACATGTGCACCACATTTTTTCCTTGGGTAAACCAGTAGAGGACGCAGTGGAGTCCTGTCAGAAGGGTCTAATTGATAAGACTCCCCTAAAAGTTTTACCAATCCATCATCACCTTCCTAGAATTTAGGAGCTAAATCTCTCTCTTAATTATCCAAAACACATTCCAGATTTACAACAAATCAGAGGTGCTATCAAAGTCCTAATGAAATTAAATACCCTTGGCACAAGTGTAAGCAACAATTGCCATGTGTATATCAACTTCATTACTCATCCTAATTCAACCAAAATAAGATAGGTAACAAAGCTTGCTCATGAATCCGAGTGAATACCAAATCTACATCAG
This sequence comes from Inga laurina, assembly GCA_963855925.1. Classification (NCBI taxonomy): domain Eukaryota; kingdom Viridiplantae; phylum Streptophyta; class Magnoliopsida; order Fabales; family Fabaceae; genus Inga; species Inga laurina. The sequence goes on along the minus strand of OY979709.1, from coordinate 30,184,125 downwards.
AAATTTAACCAAAACAGCAAGAATTAAAATCCAATTTAACATTTTCTATTAAGTTGATAACTAATAAAAATAATAAAGAAAAAAAGATGAAGAGTGATGAGCAAGACTCCACTAAAGTTTGGGTATTAGCTTGCACTTCTAGGAGAACAAGACAAATGACCACGTGCATTGCACGGACATGTGGAACCTAAATGGATAGGATTTAAAGGGTTGCCATTGGAGCGAACGTAGTTGGACACAACAAATCACTGATAGCTTATGTAGCAAACTATCTAAAGTTAGAACAACAATCTATTAAGTAAGTATGCCAATTATTCACTCCTTCCCAAACAATGAACAACTTGCCAATGCACATGCTTAATTATTTATGACAAACTAAACAGATTCTAGAGCATGCAAATCCAAACCACATTGCATCACTGCTACAAAAAGGTTGAAAGGTGGAGCATATTTTGTGGCACTTTTTTAAAGAAGTGCCACAACTGCCTTTTTTTTCTTTTTCTTTTTCTATTTTATTTTTTTAAAATTTTGGGTACCAACTGTGGCGCCTGGTGAACTAGATGCCACAGCTGGTAGGCCCAATTGTGGCGCCTGCTAAGGCAGATGCCACAATTGGGTGCATGCTACCAGCTATGGCGCCTGGAAAATCAGGCGCCACAGCTTGTTGTATAATAAATAAATAAATAAAAAACAATTTACCAGCTGTGGCGCCTAGAAAACCAGGCGCCACAGCTTCTTCTATATTAAAAAAAACGACTAGCTGCCTCATGCCTTTACGGTTTTAAAGCCTTGTAGTTTTACGCGCAGGTATTCCTCTAAAAAAAATAAAAAATGGACCAGCTGTGGCGCCTAGAATCCAAGCGCCACAGCTGCTCCTATTAAATAAAAAAAAATTTGGCGTAGGTATTCCCAAAAAAAAAATTAAAAATGGACCAGTTGTTCCAGGCGCTACAGCTAATCCTATTAAATTAAAAAATGTAGGTATTACTAAAAAAAATTAAAAAAGATAAAAAATTAAAAAAAATTAAAAAATGGATCAGCTGTTCTAGGCGCCACAGCTGATCCTATTAAATACAAAAAAATGTAGGTATTCTTAAAAAAAATTAAATTAAAATAAAATAAAATAAAATAAAATAATAAAAAAAATACTATAAAATGGACCAGCTGTGGCGCCTGGATGATCCTATTAAATAAAAAAAGCGTAGGTATTCCCAAAAAAAAAAAAAAAAAAAGATCAGCTGTGGTGCCTAGAAATCCAGGCGCCACAGCTGGTTCTATTAAATAAAAAAAAAAATTGACCTTTTTAATGGATTACACTATCCACTTCCCACCAATCACAATTATTTCCTCCTCTCTCACTTTCCCTTTTCATCTACACTACAGCTTCTTGTAGTGGACGACAGTCGCCCCCTCCCTCCATTTCCTATCATCTTCACACGTAAAAACATACCCACATGCACACACGTCTTCATCATCGAATCTACTTCTTTGTTTTGTTTCAACTGCCATCCCCACTCCTCCTCCTCTTCACTCAAGATTGCAAGACCAACAGGCAACGTGGTCTCCCACTCCACTGCACTGATCGATTAAGCTTGTAAGTTCAACTTGCTTCTTCCTTTTTTTTTTTAATTGGCATATAATTTCTGCAATTTTTTATTTCAAATTGATATCTATGTTTTAATCTGTGTTTAAAAAGTGGAGAATATATATAATATTTCAAAAGAAGTTATCCAAAAAAATAATATTTCAAAAGAAAAGAAAAGCCAAAAGTGGACCATGTCTCATGATGCCTTTAGCATGTTGATAAAAGATATCTTTACATATCCAGAGTACTTGATTTCAGATTAGGCTTAAGCAATTTTAACATTTTTTGCCTGAAAAAATTTTTAATTTCAAAAAACCTTATTTTAGTAATTTAAAAGAAAATAGTCTAGTCCATACGCATGATTAAAAAAAATATAATATTTGTATTATAATATAAGTTTCTTTAGCTTAACTTTTTTGCCAACAGTTTCTAGTTTTACACTGGCCTCAATATCTTCAATTTTGAAAATAAATCTAGACAATTAATATTATTTTGTAAATTAAAATAAAACAATTTCTTTAGCTAAATTTTTAAATTTTTTTTTTAAAAATTACCCTCCTGTGGCGCTTGTTAGAGAAAGTGTCACAGGAGGGGAGTCTCCTGTGGCGCTTGGTGGAGGAAGTGCCACAGGAGGGGGGTCTCCTGTGGCGCTTGCATCAGCAAGCGCCACAGGAGACCCCCCTCCTGTGGCACTTCCTCCACCAAGCGCCACAGGAGTGTATTTTAAAAAGAAAAAATTAAATGCTGTGGCGCTTTCAATGGCCACAACTTCTTTTAGTGGCGTCCAGATATGTGGCACTTCTCTAATGCCACAGTTAATGCAATTATAAGTGCCACAACTTTATTTTTTTGTAGTAGTGCATATATGATATAATCTAGACTTATGGTAAAATAATGCGACAAAATACTCGTGTGTTGCATGGAGACGTGGAACTTAAATTATAAGGATATATATAATTGTTATTGGAAGAAATATAGTTAAACACCTCAAATTAGACATAATATATGGCCTAATTTGTCAAAAGTCAGAACTACTCTTGCTTCTTCTGTTGATCATGAATACAAAAAATTACATCCCAACGTTGAAAAGATTAAGTCCTAACTTGATACAATAAATTACGTCTCGACTTGACATTTGAAAGACTTTTTGTTTCCCATCTCATAATGGGTTGCATTCCCTAGGCACCACTACTTGATGCAAGGGATTCTTTCACTTCTACAATGGGTTGTGTCGCCAACCCCTCAACCCTTGCGCGTTCCACAGAGATGTGGAACTTAAATCATACAGATGTACATAGTTGCTATTGGGAGAAATATAGTTAAACACCTCAAATCAAACATAATATATATCCTAATTTCTCAAAAGTTATAACCGCTCTTTCTTCTTTTGTAGATCATTTATACAAATATTTACATCCTAACATTGGAAAGATAAAGTCCTAACATATCAAAAGTTAGAAGCACCATTGCTTATTTCAGTCATCGTTGATGCAATTAATTGTGTCATCCAAACATTGGAAAGACTAATTGTTTCACATTTTATAATGTGTTCCCCCCACCACTACACGTTGCAAAGAATTCTTTGACTTCAATAATGGATTGTTTCTTTCACTTCTATGTAAGACAAAATACTCGTGCATTGCATAGATACATAGAACTTAAATTGTAAGGATGTATATAATTGTTGTTAGACGAAATATAGTTAAACACATCAAATCAGACTATCAGGCATAATATATGTCCTAATTTCTCAAAAGTTAGAACCGCTCTTTTTTCTTTTGTTGATTATTAATACAAAAATTTATATACCAACATTGGGAGGACTAAGTCCTAACATATCAAAAGGTAGAACCACCCTTGCTTCTTCCAATCATAATGGATGCAATAGGTTATGCTGGACATTCGAAAGACACATTAACTGCTTAATAGTGGGTACACATGGCTAAATTAGGCTTAGCGCCAATTACTACAGCCCTAAATCTTCCTAGAATCATGGGAAATAAATCAAATAAAAACTACCCTAATTCGACCAATATTTAAGGGCCCATCAACTAAAACAATCAAATACAAAATAGCCCTAAAATAAATCTTCATATAATCGTAGAGAATAAATTGAAACTATCCTAATCTGGCCAAGATTTAAAGTCCTATCAACTAAATTAATTAAATATAAAATGTCCCTAAATGCAATAAATTATGTCCCAAAATTGAATGTAAATTCACTCAATAGTAATTGGTCCCTACATGGCATATTAGAGCTAAACCATTGGATGAACTTACTATTCGTCCCTAAAATAAATCATATATCTATTTTTTCATCTCACAATCCATGCGAGTCCTGATTTTTTCTCATTTATATATCATGCACGCTTACATTTTCCAACACCTTATGTTTCATCCCAATGTTATTTTGCTTCTCCCATCACCAATCAGTAGTCTTAAATCTTTTCATCCCTTTAGTTGATGTGCATGTTTGAAATTGACTTTCCTTTGAGGGTAGCTTTCCCTGTGATAATCCACTATCAAATTGAAGGGTGTAGACTTCCACATTAATGAGTCTTCCCTTTACAAAGTATTCTCTGTTTCTATTTTTATTGATTCTCCATATTTCCTTTGCCAATTTTAAATAGAATATCTTCAAAATCACTCCAATATTTTATTTTAAAAAAAAGTTAATTTAAATTTAAATATGTAATCAAAATGGATATTTACAAGTTATAACTCACCCTCTCTCTCATTCACTACTAGAAAAAATGGTTTTAACGTCCCCTTTTTTTGGCCTTTTAACGTCTGAAAAATGAGGGACGTTTATCTGAGGGTCGTGGAAAAAAACGTCAATAACGTCTGTAAATGGAGGACGTCTAAAGGCAGACTTTAGACATTTTTTAGTGCAAGTGTTTCACCCAAGAGGGGGTGAATTAGGTGATCAGAGAAAATTCGTTTCATATATAAAAATTGACTGGAAATTTAAAGCAATTAAAAGCTAGAAGAAATATCACCGAAGCGTACACCGGGAGTTATATTGGTTCGGCCACAACCACTTTGACCTACGTCCAGGCCTTAGAGCTTCTCTGAGAGTTTCATTATATCTTCCAAGATTCAACAAGTTCTTGACACCTCAGTACACAACAAGTTTCTTCACTGAACACTCGCTCCCCCTTACACATTGTAAACAAATCCCCAACTCACGGTTCTACAACCTCAAGTTGTCGCAATAACAGATATTGAGTTTGTAATGAAAATCTCTCTCACATAGAAAATATATAATTACTAAAGTATAAAAAGTGAATATGAGAAACATAGCGCAAAGAATATATTGATCGATGTATGTTCTTATGTTCTCAGTCATATATGTTCTTTGTTAATGTTCCCATATTTATAGATGAGTTGTGATATCCGTTCAAATCATGTCAACATGTCCGTTAGACTTGCGTAGCTTCATTTAACCGTTCTTTGAACTTGAATATAGCCATTTTGGACATTACATTTAACTTTTCTTTCAAAGCATGATATTTTCATTGTTTCTCGGCAAATGTACTCAGAATACTAATATAATGAAAGGTTAATTGTAATATCATAGATTGTAATTAAGGGCTAATAACTTCAAATTGATGTAATTAATGTTAATTAAGCACTTTTGAAGTATACGATATGAATTGTTACGTAAAATGTGCTTGGTGATGGGTTTGTAAGAATTGTGATAATCAGGGGCAAAATGGTAATTTACAAGTCGATTGGTCAGTTACCGAAGAGGAATTCCAGAATATCAGAAAGGGGATACGGAGAGCTTTGATGAGTATCTGTCTCATTTCATCCGTTTGTCTCAGTATTCCTCCTACTTCCGGTATAAGGATGATGAAGAGTGGAGTTTTGAAATGCTTATTCGGGGGTTGAGACGTGATATGAAGAAGTAGTTGGTCACTCATATGTTTACTAAATTCAACAAGGCTATTGAAGAGTATAGGATCACAGAAAATAATTTGAGACATAATTTAATTTTCGAGGGGAGAATTGTAATATCCTAAATTGTAATTAAGGGCTAATAACTTCAAAGTGATGTAATTAATGTTAATTAAGACTTTTAAAGTATACGAAGTGAATTGTGACTAAAATATGCTTGGTGAAGGGTTAGTAAGCATTGTGATAATCAGAGGCAAAATGGTAATTTACCAGCCGAATGGTCAGTTACCAAAGTGGAAACTCCTAGGTAACTCAAGATCAATGGCTAGGATTGACTCTTGGATGATCAATAGGGTGGAATCAAGTGTGTATGAGAATATGAGAGTTCATGAAAGGGTGGAATGAGATGTTGACATGTGGCAAGTTGTGGACCATTGGATAAGGTCAAATTTTCACACTCATTTTCTCTTCCCTCTCCTCTTCCAAATCGGTTGAATCATAGGAAATAGGAAAAATTTGTCATCCTCATTATCATCTCATTTTCTCTCTCTTCTCCTCCATTTTCACTGAAACTAGCCAAGAAAGAGAAAAACAAAGGTGAGTTTTTGACTTGGGAAATGATCTCTTTGGCCCAAACGTTATGGTTTAAAGTTGTTCATAATAGTAAGGGCTTTATGGCTATGGTTTCAGATTTTTGAAAGGTGGTGTTTTGGTGTTTGAACCAATTTGAAAGTGGTGAAATCAAGAAGTTGGTGTGGAAGAAATAAGAGGTGAGTAGTTGATGCACTTTGGTGTAATTATCATTGTCATTGGTCAAGTTTTGAGAATTTTATATTATTGCCCTGATTTTGGCTTAAATTTGAAATGCATGAATTGTGTAGTATAAGGTAGTGGAATAAATGCCAAATTGTGTTTTGGAGTCCATAGTTTTGGTTTGGATTTGAAAAGAGAAAGTTTGGTCATTAGGTGATTTTGGTTGCAATGAGGTTAGAAGTGTTGAATGTGTCGTTGTGGTAAGATTTCGGTTGTTTTGAGGTTACCAATAGGTTCCTTATGGAATTTTAAAGGGGAATGAGTTTTGGTATAAGTTTTGGGACCATTGGAACCAATTTTGGTAAATCAGGTAAACTATATCAGTTGCTACGATCTGGCTTCTGATAAGCTTCACTCGAGTGAGGTAGGGTCTCACTCGAGTGCAGTATGAAATTCTTGGTGTTTTGGTTAAGTCTTCAGGCAGAAATTGTGTGTGAACTTCTTCATCTTCAAGTGACATACGTTATCACTCGAGTGCATATCGTATCACTAGAGTGCAAGTATATGTAGCACTATGGGTGTGCGTCTCAGGTTATCATTCGTAAGCAAATGATCAAGAGTGCGCATGGCACTTGTAAGCATTGGGAAGTCACTTGAGTGTAAGGGCTGGTACTCGAGTGCACTTTTCACCTAGGAGTTGTAGTTGCTCTCGAGTTGTCACTTCTTGCACCTCACTCGATAGGACTCGGGTGACTAGAGTACCATCACTTGAGTGCTTATGTCTCTACTCGAGTAAACTGACCACTCTAAGGAGTGCCCATGCTCTCCAGTACACACTTTTTGTATCTCACTCGCTGGGACTCAAGTGCAATAGGGGGTAACACTCAAGTGAGGCTTTCTTCACTGGAGTGAGTCAGCCCAAAATTAGTGTTCTTTTTCCGAAAGAGGTATCTTCAGGGTAGTTTCTCCCAACCCTTTAGGGATATGTTTAGGCCTATAATAGCCACATAAAGAGATTAAATGATAACCAACACAAAATACTACGAAATTGAAAAGCTTGGAAAAGAGATTGACTGGTTGTCCCTGATTTGGTTTATAGGATTTGATATTTGCCGCCCTCGAGAGCCCATAGTGCCAAAGAACGTCAAGAAGGAACAAGGTAGTGACTCTTTCTCTTATACTGTGTGTGAAACATTGTGTGTATGTTTGTCATGCATTGAGAATACTTTGTGAATATGTTATGATGCTTTGAGATCGTAGCGAAAGCTGACGCATAGTGATACATTGTGCTACTTTGTGATATATAGAGATCACAGCGAAAGCTGACGCATAGAGATTACAGCCATGAGTACTGTTGTTTGTGGCGAGAGCTATGATAGATTGTGATGCTACCTAACATGATCATATATGCTATGTATTTATGCACTGTGTGAGTGATTTGTTACCACTGGGATTCTCTTGAATCTCATTCTTTACATTAACTAACATTTCACACAGGGCAAGTGGCTCTAAAGAGAAGCGGGCAACCCGAAGCGATTATGACCCTTTGGGGTTTATTTGTTTTTTGGGGAGTTGGTTATCTACTTTTCAACTTGGGATTACTGTCTATTTTTATATGTAACGACTATATTTAATTTTGGTCAAGTAATCCCCTAGTTGAGACATATAATTCCTTGGTTTATGTATGTATAGAACCCGGGAGTTGCTGGGGATTTGATTATACACTTTGATATGAATGAATGTAAATTAACTGTACAGGTCATTATATTTGAGTTTTGAAATTGAGACCAGGATAGGGTAGAGTTTTTGAAAGACTTTGTGAAATCCCTACTGTAAGGTACGAAGGTGAAATGAGTTTAAATTATCTGACGGTTTGTAATCCAATTTAATTATGCGATATCGAATCATAATTACGCTAATCAAGGCAGGGGGTTACAATAATCGTATAGATAAAAAATAAATAAACGACAGATTAAAATCATGCATTCTGGATTTCATCACTCAAGTGGTCACTTGAGTGATCAAGGGTCATCACTCAAATGATCCATTCCAAAACATAGTAGAGAGTAAAGTCAATGTTTCTAACTCTATAACTCGAGTGATCTCTTGCAATCCTTGGTAGAGACTTCACTGCCTTAGTTCTTACCTGGTCGCTCGAGTGATCCTTGGTCATCACTCGATTGACACCTCTCAATTTATGGCAGAGACTTTTTGAATGATTTTGGAACACATCACTCTAGTGGTCACTTGAGTGATAAAGGGCCATCACTCTAGTGATCACTCAAGTGGTCCCTTCTGAAATCGGCCAGTGATCTTTTCTCCTATTCAGACTTCCTATTTTTCTTCATCACTCGAATGCCTATTAGAGTGATGGCTTTGCCTACCACCAAGTACTTAGTTCCTTTGTTCAAACTCTTTTATCTATTATCAAAACCTTTTGTAAGATCATTCCAATCTTTATTATCATCAAAACATATGGGATCAAACGTTCTCCCCTTTTTTGATGATAATAAAACTTGGTGATTTTTGAACAAGGTATTTCAAAGCATTTTGAAAATTGAAGTTTCAATTAAGATCATATACTTCTAAAATACTTGATATCTTTTCATATAGAGTTTAAAGTATCATTAATCCATATAAAACTTGTTGGTTTTTGAATAAACCCTTTTTTTAAAACCATTTTGAACTTAAAACCAATGATTTTGAAACTTTTAACATTTGAAACCATTTTAAGTTCAAAACCAATGACTTTGAAACTTTTAACATTTGAAACCATTTTAAGTTCAAATCAATGTCTTTGTAACTTTTAACATTCGAAATCAATTTTGAATTCAAAACCAATGATTTTGAAAGATTAGTATGTTGTTAATATTGAATCAAATTTTGTAATCTTCTTGCATACACAACCAAAAGTTCATCATTCCATAATTTGATAGTAATAACAAATTTAAACTACAAAATTCATATTAAATTACTTCAAACTATAGAATACATAAAGTTCATTACATATCCTAACTAAAATAAGTTAATAAAACTAAAAAGCCTCCCTAAATCCTGATACACCTATAAATCCTATGCTACACAAACTGTCGGATCTTCACAAAATAACATCCAAATCTTCTCCCCTTTTTTGACATTATTAGAAAAGAGGGAATTAAGAGAGAGAGAGAAAGAACTAGAGCTAGATGGTTCAGTAGCAGAGATCGGGGTGATGTTAAAAGGTGTAGCTCTAGAGTCATGTGAGTCACCCTGATGAGAGAAACTAGGAGATGATGGCTCAGGCTTAGGAAGATTCACAAGTGGTATCTGAAGTGGATCATCTAGAGATGGGATAAATATAGAAAGGTTCTAATATGCTGGGGTTGTGAAGTAACTACCACCTCCTCTGTAGCAGTAGGTAACTGATGGGAAGGATCACTTGAGGAGTGGTGTGAGGAAAGTGGCCCAGTGCCTATAGGTGAAGCAACTGGTGCAGGCACTAGTTATGGCCGGATTGGCTAGTCAAGTGTGATATGAACTTGCTCAGAAGTATATGGGTCAGTTATGGTGAAGAGAAGGTTACTGGGAGTGGTACTAGGCATGATAGGAGGAGGAATAGTAGAAGGCAAGGTTTAGAGACTGGAACTGAACCATAAGTAGGGATAGTGGTAGGTATGGATGGACTAGGGGTTGAAGAACCTCGTGTCAGGGCATCCACTTTATCATGCAAAGATCTCAGGAGGTTTCTAAGCTCATATATAGCACTGCCCTGGGCCCGATGCTTATTCATGGAGGAGATGTATAAGTAAGGATAGAAAACTGAGTATCATCCAAGCTACTCGACCCAACCTTAGATTTCTTCTTCTTCTTTGGGCTAGATTCAAGGGGCTTCTTCAATGGAGTTTCAATCCCCAATTTCCCAATATGGTTTCTCCCCGCCGGGACTAGCCTCTCATTGGGCTCAGTAGACTCAAGGTACCAGATTTTATTCTTCTTTAGAAACAATCAAATAAACTGAGGAATGGCATTGGAGTGGTCCAGGTTCCAAAAAACCTATATCTCTTTATCTTAGTGAAGACAAGGTTACCCAATCCCTATGCTCCTTCAAAATAATAGAGGCCATTCTCCAATAATCTATCTCAATAAAATAAGTGAAATTATTTGATTTGTTTACAAATGCTCGAGAATAGATATACCATAAGACCCTATACAAGTCACACATTTCACCAGGGGTAAATGAAAGTGGTCCTACTCTCTTACCAAGCCTCAAAATAGTGAACAATTGGTTTGAGTCCAAAGTTGGGTGTACATCATTCAAGGGTCCTCTATTCCTAGCCAAGTATTTATCTCAAAGGAAGAGATTAAAATTTCTTGACCTCTAACTTTAGTTACCAACTCTTCCTCTACTGAATCTCTAAAGGCATCATTTACAGGTTCCAAATTGCAGTAGAAGTGTCTCACCACTTTAGTACAATAATGTAGTCAACAGATAATCGGGGCATGTAAAATTGAAGATAAGGACTTAAATCAAACTTCAATACCTCTTGTAGAACCTTGAGATCAATAGAGTACATTTTGTAGACTTTCCTCCTCGAGAAGTATTATACTTCTAATATTCTTCAAACTTCTTAACATTAAAGCCCTTCAGAGGAAATGTCATATCTTTTTCTGTTTCTCCTTCTCCTTCCTTCAGTGGATCCAAAGAGGATTGTCCTTGTTTTCCTCTTCTAGACTGATAAACCTCATCTAGCATGCTTGACATTGCTTGGGCAAGTTTTCTATCATACTTGGATCCCTTAGGAGGTTTCCCAGTCCAAGAAGGAGTATCGGATGAGTTTGAGGAAGTTAGAGATGACACTATGGTTCCCTTATCTCTACCTACAGGTATGGCCTTCTTTGTTTGACCCCTTGTGACCAAAGGCTCCTTGATTTCAACCCCTTTGGCTTTGGATTTTGCTTGAGGCTTCGGTTTGGCTTTTGGCTTTATGGTAGTTTTCTGTTTCTTAGTTGGAGGAGATGGAGGAGATTCAAAGGGTTGTTGAGTCTCAAAGTACCCAGAAGGAGGATCATTTTGGGTAATTTTAGTCCTCACCATTACAGATTGAGAGAAGAGCGGATTTTTGGAGATTAAGATTCTGATAGTCGAGCGTTAAGTTAGAAGATCTAAGAGAATAGTAGGTAAGATGTTGTGAGAAATATTTGGAAAACCACTAGGAAAATCATTAGAAGAGATTTTATGAAAATGACAAAGTGCCGATAGATAAAGACCCTATGCCCGACGTCACTCAAGTGGCCACTCAAGTGATCTTAAGGAATTCTTAAGTAGTCACTCGAGTGGTCAAGCCAAAAGAATAAAAATAATGCTTTTAAATGTGTACCTAGCATGATTATATTGTAATTACCCATTTATATTTGCTTTGTGATTTTATGGCACTTAAAGGCAGATTTAAGTTGAAATTTGGTTGATTTGTGATCTGCATTGATGATCACTTGAGTTTTTACTCGAGTGATTCTGAGACATCACTCGAGTGAGAAGTCTCCTTCACTTTTGACTATTCAGATTCATCCGTTATGCCATTTCCTTTGAATTGAATTTGACTTAATGCTTACTGCCTTGATTTTTCTATCATTACTCAAGTGGTCACTCGAGTCATACTGACCATCACTTATAGTTATCACTAAAGTGATCTGGAGATCACTTGAAGTTGCTACTCAAGTGATGTTAGACTTTGTTAACCTCTACTTTACCTACCCCAAAATAGAGTATCAGGGTACTGCCAAACAAATTGCTAGATACTCCGATGCTTAAGTCACTAATCATCAAAACATGATTAAATTACACTTTCTAACATAAAACAACTTACAATTCATTGGGATTTACTATTCCCAATTCTCTTCTAATGAATAGAAACTAATCTTTGGCAAGGGGTTTTGTAAAAATATCAGTTAGTTGAAGATGAATTGGAATGAATATCACTTTGACATCCTTATTTTGAACATGATCCCTGATGAAGTGATATCTAACATCAATATGCTTAGTTTTGGAATATTGTACTAGATTCTTTGCCAAGTTTATCATCCTAGTATTGTCAAAGTAGATAGGTGCGAACACCTTATCTTGTCCGGGCCCCACTCAAAAATACAAAAATAATTGATCATGCTTAATGTCCAAATTAGCAATCATCATTGAAAGAAAAAAATAAAAAAAAATAAAAAAAAAAAGAAAATCCTCTTATTGATGATGATCAGTGTCCAAATTGGCAATCATCATTAAAAAGGAAAAAATATAAAAAAAATGAAATTAAAATAAATCTCCTTATTGATGATTATTGGAATTGTCATTCATTGAGGGAAAATAATAAATACAAAAAAATGAAAAATGAAAAATTAAAAAAATATCTCATTTATGCTGATAGGTTTAAATTAGGAATTACCTATGGGGAAAATCAAAAAAATTTAAAAAATAAAATTTTTAAAAAAATCCCATTGATAGTGATTAGGTCAAACAAGGAAGTTTTATTAATAGAAAATACAAAAAATAAAAAATTAAAAACAAAAATTAAAAAAAAATCTCATTGATGGTGATTAGCTCAAGTTAGGTAGTTCTTAACATAAAATACCAAAAAAAAATCAAAAATAAAAATTCAAAAAAAAGGAGTATTTATGAAGAAAACCCTACCTTGAGACTATAAATATGGAAGCAAGGGTTGAAGCAAGACAGATAAGAATTTTAGGAGGAAAGAGATGCAAGGTAGGGAGCTAATTTTAGTTTCTCATCTTTCATTGCTCATACATAATTCTCATGAGGAAGGGGACTTGACATAAAAGGCCGTCTTGTTTTGCTTTGTCTAAATAAGGTTTTAATATTCTTGCCCAAGCCAATGAACATTTCTTATTAGAGATGGAGGCATACCCATTTGAATGCTGGGCAAATCCTTATATATAAGAATTGCAAGAATTTTGTTGGTTTCCATTCACTTGCTTTATACTCACTACTCTGCGTAAATGAAGGTACAACCATGTGATGATCTTTGACAAATTCTCCCTTCATTATAACTTTGCTCTTATTTTATTTTTGCTCATTCAATACTTGTTGCGTTGACTCCCTCTCCCTCTTCTATGACTTCATTCTTGTCTTTTAGCTTATCCCAATATATGCCAATAGTGCTGGACGTTGAATATGAGATCAAGAATTAAATAGACTTGCTTTGTCCCATTGAGTTATTATATATATATATTGTTGGACGTGTTCTGTTTGGAATCAAGAGGTATGTGTTGCCTTGTCTTCTAATGGTTTTAGATGTCAGGCTTAATAGATATAGGCAATGTGATTGTAATTGCCTCTTGTTTATTATGTGATTCTATCACCCTATCTATTGTTATAGAGGGTTCAAAGGATAAAAGGTACGCATAAATTCAGAGTTTTGATGATAACAAACCTAAGCCTAGTTTAAATTGTCTTAGCATTCTTATTCACAAGATTTTCACTAAGAAAGTATTCGAATAGTATAACTACTATTCGAATAGTAGAACTCAGTTTCTATTAGCTATTATTCTGATAAGTCTCATATTATTCGAATAGTCAAATAATTATCATGATAATGCATATGTTATTCGAATAAGGATACACTGATAGATAGTCATATTATTCGCATATACTCTGACTATTCGATTAGTATAATCTAGTATATCAGTTGAAAGTTTTTTGATCAAAAAGTATTCGAATAGCTAGTACACTATTCGAATAGGGTTTATATTCTCCAAAGTAAATATCAAATGTGTTATTCGGATAATAATATGACTATTCGAATAAGAAGGGTCACTATTCGAATACTATGGCCATTATCAGAATAATCGACGTTTGCTTAAAAGAGTTTTCAAATTCTATTATTCGAATAGTATATCCACTATTCAAATAATGATATTAATATTCGAATAGCAGGTCAAAGCCAACATCAAGCCTATGAGATTGAGATGAGAAATGATTCGAATAGCAAGAAGACTATTCGAATAATATTGAAAGACTAAAAGAAAATATTTTTAGTCAAACTCGAAGAATGTTTTCGAATAGTAACTCATGTATCAGGATAATCTTTTTTGAGTTTAAGAGATCACTATTCAAATAGGTATCTTAACTATTCGAATAGTCTCAGTGTAAAATTTCAAATATTATCCGAATAGAGAAAAAGGTATTCGAATAGTAAGTTATCTGAAAAGACTTAAACTATCCTGATAATCATAATAGTATCCGAATACTTGTTCTTCATGAAAAACAGAGCATCATATCTAAATCTAAATTTCTCAGAATCATTGAGTACTTTCATTAATCTTGCTTATTATCCTTTTTATTCATGATTAACATTCTCAAAGCAAGTTACAGGAGATTGATACTTCATATTTCTGGATTCCAAGAAAAGCAGATATACTGTGTTAGAGACATTAAATGCACTCTGAGTTTCTACCAACACATTCTCTTCACCTCAACGGCTATATCAAAATAACATAAAGAATGTTCCAATAAATGCTCAGTGAGTAACGGAAAAACAGAATGCCTCCAACGGTCATGAAAATCTCTCCAACTACAAATAGCAAAGGCATTCAAAGCAGGAGTCAAGACGCTGAACTACCAAACTGACGAATATTCATTTTCTAAGCTCTTACTCTTTTGTTTTAATACGCTTCAGTGTTTACATTACCAACTCTTTAAGAGAGAACACTCATTGATGTAATACACTTGTTTTGAGAGATATCTTAAGGTTGTGGGACCTTAAGTTGTGCATCAATTTACGTGGTGTAAGGGGGAGTGAGTATTCAAAGTGAGGAACAGATCACTGTGTACGAGGTGCCAAGAACCCATTGAATCTTGGAAAGTATAGTGAAGACACAAATTCTATCTGTGAACTGGACGTAGGTCATTGTGAATTCGACCGAACCAGTATAACTCCTGGCATATACCTCAGTGAAATTTTCCTAACTCTTTAATCTTCTTCTTATTGGTTTTCAGTTTTATTTGTCTTATTAATTTTTTTATTATCACCCAATTTACGCCCCTCTTGTGTGAAAAGCTTGCGCTAACATTTGGTATCAAAGCCTGGTCTTCTTTGTCAGGATTAATAGCCTAAGAAGGATCCTATGGCAAGCATAGGTGAGGGAATACTTCTAGATGGAGCCTCAATCACCAGACCTCCAGGCTTTAATGGAGAACATTTCTCATACTGGAAAGCTAAATTCAGAGTGTTCGTCATGGCAACAGAATATGGACTCTGGGAGGTCATTGAAGAAGGGAACTACGTTCCCAAAAAGATGGTAGAAGGGTGAGCTGTTCCAAAAGTACCAGCTGAATATGATGATAATGATGAAAAGCTCGTGACCCTCAATAGCAAAGCAATCCTCATGATTCAAAGTGCCTTGAGTCAGAAGGAGTACTTCAGAATTTGCACTCTTCCAACCGCCAAGGAGATGTGGCAAGCATTGGAAATAGCACATGAAGGAACTTCAGGCATTAAGGAGAATCGGATCAATACTCTTGTCACTGAGTATGATCTACTTCGCATGAAGACTGGAGAATCAATAGCTGAGTTTGAACTCAGGTACACTCACCTTGTGAACCAACTTGGGGCACTTGGTAAGTACTATGATCAAAACACCCAAGTGAGAAAAATACTAAACATTCTTTCCAAAGAATGGGAGGCCAAAGTCACAGCAATAGAAGAAGCCAAAGGAGAATCTATGCGATTAGTAGCATCTCTATTTGGCAGCCTATCAGAATACGAAAGCAAACTGAAGTTCAAACATGAACTAGATGAAATTGATGACAAGAAGAAGAAAGGAGTAGCGTTGAATGTCATCAAGGAGGAAACACAACTGAAATCAGAAGAAGAGATTGAAGATGATGAGATGGGAATGATTATAAGAAGATTCAAAAAGTTTTATAAAAAGGGACAAGGATTTAAAAACTTCAACAAAGGAGGAAGTAGCAACAAGACTAAGGATCAAATCATTTGCTACGAATATGGGAAGCCTGGACACATCAAATCCGAATGCCCTGAATATCTAAAGAACAAAGAGAAGAAGAAGAAGAACAAGTTTGTAAGGAAAAAGGCCTTTGTCTCAGCCATCTGGGTAGACAGTTCCTCGGATGAAGAAAGTGATGATGAAGAAACAGCCAACCTTTATCTGGCAGCTCAAGAACAATTAGAAGAAGAAGAAGACGAGGTAACTGAAAATCCTTCTTATGATTAATTGCATGATGAATATAATGCCTTACATATAGAATTCATTAGAATTGTCAAAGAACTTGTGAGTCACAAGAAACGGGTGAAGTTACTCGAGGAACAGCTCAAGGAACCAAAACCAGTTTCTTGTAACTCTTGTCAAAGTTTAGAAAAGAAAAATGATGATCTTATCAAAACACTTGAGAAGTTCACTAGAGGAAGTGAAATGCTCAAGGTAATTTTAAAAAGCCAAAAATTTACCAATGACAAATCTGGAATTGGATATGACCCAAAAACAGATAAGTCAAAAGGAAAGAAGAAGTTGGGAAACCAATCTTATTTGAATCATTTTCAAAAATCTGTGCATGTTTCTAACCCTTTTGCTCATTGCAATTTTTGCAACAAAAAGGGACACTATACTTCATCATGTTATCATAAAAAGGGAAAAACTATGGGAATCTACAAATGGATACCCACAGACACATATTTTCAAACTAACCACAAAGGACCCAAGAAAGTATGGGTACCTAAAACCTAATTCTTTGTCTTTGTAGACATGTTTCAAAGCATCCAAAGGAAGCAAATGGTTCATAGATAGTGGATGCTCACATCATATGACTGGTGACAGAGAAAGATTTACCTCCATAATTCCAAAGGAAGGAGGCACAGTCAAGTTTAGGGGAAATCAATCAGGAAAGATTGCTGGTATAGGAGAAGTTGGAGTCAAGAACAAAATTCAAATCAAAGATGTCTTCTATGTAGAAGGGCTAATGCACAATCTTCTAAGTGTGAGTCAGAGTGCTGACAAGGGCAACTGGATCATATTTGACTCTGAGTAATGCCTTATAGTCAGCAAGAAAGACTTATCCATCAAGAAAGAAGAAATTAAGGTAAAAGTCAAAGCCAAAAGAGAAGGTAATTGCTACACTATTAATATTGATAATCATTCTTCTGAAAATTGCTTTCTTAGTAATGATGATGGATACTGGCTATGGCATAAAAGATTGGCCCATGTAAATATGCGTCAGTTAGATAAACTCATCAAAGAGAACTTGGTGATAGGTTTACCTAAACTGAAATTTAAAAATGATTCAGTTTGCAATTCCTGTCAAAAAGGAAAACAAACTAAATCTTCTTTCAAAACCATAAAAGAAATATCAACAAAAAGACCATTACAACTACTCCACATGGATCTAGTTGGACCAGCAAGGGTGAAGAGCCTTGGGGGAAACTTATATACCTTGGTCATTGTTGATGATTTCTCAAGATTTACATGGACTATCTTTTTATCCTCAAAAGATGAAACTTTTAAAGAATTCATTATTTTTGCTAAGAAGGTTCAAAATGAGAAAGGTATGTCAAATGCAGCAATTAGAACAGATCACGAAGGAGAATTTGAAAACCAAGCATTTGGAGATTACTGCAACACGAACGGAATTGAGCACAACTTCTCAGCACCAAGAACTCCACAGCAGAATGGTGTTGTAGAGAGGAAAAATAGAGTTCTCACAGAGATGGCAAGAACAATGCTCAATGAGAAGGAAATCTCACAAGTATTCTAGGCTAATGCAATGAGTACTACCTGCTACATCTCTAACAGAGGTTATATCCGATCAAAGCTGGGAAAAACACCATATGAACTTTATAAGGGGAGAAAGCCAAACCTAAGTTATCTGCGCATATTTGGAAGTAAGTGCTTTATTCACAATAATGGTAAGGATAATCTGGGAAAATTTGATTCCAGAGCTGATGAAGGTATTTTCTTAGGTTACTCTAATAGAAGTAAAGCTTATAGAATATTTAATAAACGAACTTGTGTTGTTGAAGAATCTGTTCATGTTGTGTTTGATGAAATAGATTCCCCTGCCAAATTTGTTGATGATGAGTTAGAGTTGATCAGTTCTGGAACAAATCAAATGATTTCAAAATCCTCAAATGAGTCTTTTAACTTTGAAGAAAAAGAGAGTCAGCCTCCTTCTTCTGATCAACCCAAAGCCTAGAAATTTAATAGAAATCATCCTATAGACCAGGTAATAGGTAATGTTGAAGAAGGAGTAAAAACTAGAAATAGTATTCTCAATGAAGTTAGTTTTTTAGCTTTTATTTCAGAACTAGAACCCTCAGGCATTGATGAAGCCCTAATAAACAATGATTGGGTTTTAGCAATGCAAGAGGAGCTCAATCAGTTTAAAAGAAATCAAGTATGGGACTTAGTACCTCGGCCTAAAGATCATCCAGTCATTGGCACTAAATGGGTATTTAAGAACAAACTTGATGAATCCGCAATAATTGTCAAAAATAAGGCAAGATTGGTAGCCAAAGGTTATAATCAAGAAGAAGGAATTGATTATGAGGAAACGTATCCTCCAGTGGCTAGATTAGAAGCCATACGTGTACTCTTAGCCTTTGCGTGTATCAAAGGATTCAAACTTTTTCAAATGGATGTAAAAAGTGCTTTTCTTAATGGATATATTTCAGAAGAAGTCTATGTTGAACAACCCTTTGGTTTTGAAGATGTTTATAATCCAGAAGGTGTCTATAGACTAAGAAAAGCACTTTATGGTCTTAAACAAGCTCCAAGAGCTTGGTATGAAAGACTAAGCAACTTTCTCATCGATCATGGATTTGTCAGAGGAAGAGTGGACACAACCTTGTTTATAAAACAAAAGAAAAATGATATGTTAGTTGTTCAAATATATGTTGATGACATTATTTTTGGAGCTACTAATGATTCTCTGTGCAAGGAGTTTTCTGACACTATGAAAGGAGAATTTGAGATGTCAATGATGGGAGAATTAACATTCTTTCTGCGTTTACAAATCAAACAAAGAAAGAATGGAATATTTATATCTCAGTCCAAATATCTCAAAGAACTTCTCAAGAAATATGGAATGGATCAAGCTAATGGAGTTGACACACCTATGAGTTCAACAGCCTTACTTGATGCAGATGTAAAAGGACCTGAATTCAATATAACTAAATACCGAGGAATGATAGGGTCACTACTCTACCTCACAGCCAGTAGACCAGATATTCAGTTTAGCGTGGGTATATGTGCCAGATACCAATCATGCCCCAAGGAATCTCATGCTGAAACAGTAAAAAGAATTTTTAGATATCTCGCTGACACTGTAGATTTGGGAATATGATACCCTAAGAAAGGAAGTGAATATCTTGTAGCTTACTCATATTTAGATCATGGTGGCTATAAGACAGATAGAAAAAGTACAAGTGGACAATGCCAATTCTTGGGTGGAGTAGTAGTCTCTTGGGCTAGCAAGAAACAGAACACTGTATCATTATCCTCAACAGAAGCTGAATATATAGCTGCCTCAAGTTGCTGTGCTCAAGTACTATGGTTAAAACAGCAATTGCAAGACCTTGGTATCTATCTCAAGGAAATTCCCATATACTGTGACAATACGAGTACCATCAGCTTGGCCAAAAATCCAGTGCAGCATTCAAGAACCAAACATATTGATGTGAGGCATCATTTTATCAGAGATCACGTCCAGAAGAAAGATATCAAAGTTGTATTTATTCCAACACATCTGCAGTTAGCTGATATTTTTACCAAACCTCTGGCAAAAGATCAGTTTCTTTACATAAGGAGGGAATTGGGAATGGTAAATCCAAATGAATTGTAAGAAATTATGTATTTTATTCACTTATTTAATTAAGTTTTGATGATGAACATTACTGACTTAAGCATCGGAGTGTTTAGTTATGTGTTTTACAGGACAAATTCTAAAGGAGAAATCTGAGTAAAAGAGGAAGTATTCGAATAATGATTATGGTAACCGAATACTCAATCATGGTTTCAAAAGGATAGTATTCGAATAACTAAATAACTATTCGAATACTGCAAAGTTTTGTAAAAACTATTCGAATAAAGCAAGAGTTATTCGAATAATAAAGCATTTTTGTCAAAAAGAACTATTCGAATAAAAGAGATGATATTCGAATAGCAATACAACTTTAGATTATATAAAGCATTATTCGAATACTCTCATTGCTATCCGAATACAAAAAGTGAGAATTTCAACATAACTATTTGAATAATCAATATATTATTCAAATATTACTTTTCTTCTTCAGAGCTTAAAAAGGGAAACTATCACAGAAGTCACTATCCGAATACTAAGTCAATATTCAATTGGAAGTATTCGATTAGTGCATCTATTATTCGAATAGTAACTAATTAAATATGAGATTTCAATTTAAAATGTTATTCAAATATAACTCAATCTATTCGAATAGTGATAGTGGTTATTGTTGTCAAAATAATCGAAGATTCCAAAAACTATTCGAATAGTAACATTATTTTTTTTGTATTCGATTAACCAAAGCTCCATTCGAATAAAATTGATTTTTAATAACAACTGATTGCTCGAATAGTGACAACTTGTAGTCGAATAGATTGCACTTTTCATATTTCACAGGTATATAGCATATCCAAATACCAAAGTCATTATTCGAATACAACTAGAAGCAAGGAACAGAGTATTATTCGAATAGCTGGTAAACTATTCGAATAAAACACATGAATATCTGACCAAAGAAGAGTTATCCGAATACTACTCTTACTATTCGAATAATCTAAAGTTACAGGACAACAGAAACTATTCGAATACTTGGACAACTATTCGAAAAGTTACAATCTTCAGAGACAGGAATATTCGAATACCACCAGAACTATCCGAATACAGGTATGCTCATTTACTCTCTTAGTATTCGAATAGTACCCCCTTTATTCGAATACACATGTAATTATCCGAATAAAAATAGACCTAAATATAAGGGAACTAAGCTCAGTCTCTGATCATTATTCGATTACCGCTCCATTTCTCTCCACATGCAAACTCTTCTAATCTTCTTCGACTCTTCCTTGCGATCAAAACCCTTTAAAATCTCACCATTTCCTCCTCCAAATCTCCAAAAATTCACTGTTTACCAGAAAACCCAAACCTTCGACATACCTCAGTAAACCCAGAATGAGAACAAAGAGAGCTATTGTCAACAAATTCTAGAATTTCAACTTCTTTTCATACAGAGACTTCCACTTTTTGGCCAGTCTATTGTCTAAAGTGAAGCTAAATGTTGGGGAATTCATATACCAAGAAATTGAGAGATACAAAATGGGATCCAACAAAACTCTTCCTGCTCCTACCAGAGATGTTCCTCCTTCTTCTGACTTCTCGCTTCCTTTTCCCCCCAATCTTTCTGATAATGACAAAAAGGGGGAGAATAGGTTTCAGCCATTACCCTCTTCATAACTCACCAATCACCAGACAACATGGAGAATCAACAACATGGTCAGACACGATAACCTTCTCAACCTTGTTGTTTTATCCATCAAATTTTATCAGAGCTTCTGAGATATTTAGTTTCCTAAATATTTAGAACATTTAGACTATTTATTTTCACTTATGTTGTCTAGTTTATTGAATCTGAGACCTTTGTTTTATTATAAATGTTTGTCCTTGCCAAATTAACTGTATTTTGTTTTATATCACTTAGTTTTGTCATCATCAAAAAGGGGGAGAATGTTAGATTCAGAGTTTTGATGATAACAAACCTAAGCCTAGTTTAAATTGTCTTTACATTCTTATTCACAAGATTTTCACTAAGAAAGTATTCGAATAGTATACCTACTATTCGAATAGTAGAACTCAGTTTCTATTAGCTATTATTCTGATAAGTCTCATATTATTCGAATAGTCAAATAATTATCATGATAATGCATATGTTATTCGAATAAGGATACACTGATTGATAGTCATATTATTCGCATATACTCTGACTATTCGATTAGTATAATCTAGTATATCAGTTGAAAGTTTTCTGATCAAAAAGTATTCGAATAGCCAGTACACTATTCGAATAGGGTTTATATTCTCCAAAGTAAATATCAAATGTATTATTCGGATAATAATATGACTATTCGAATAAGAATGGTCACTATACTATGGCCATTATCAGAAAAATCGACGTTTGCTTAAAAGAGTTTTCAAATTTTATTATTCGAATAGTATATCCACTATTCAAATAATGATATTAATATTCGAATAGCAGGTCAAAGCCAACATCAAGCCTATGAGATTGAGATGAGAAACTATTCGAATAGCAAGAAGACTATACGAATAATATTGAAAGACTGAAAGAAAATATTTTTAGTTAAACTCGAAGAATGTTTTCAAATAGTAACTCATGTATCAGGATAATCTTTTTTGAGTTTAAGAGATCACTATTCAAATAGGTATCTTAACTATTCGAATAGTCTCAGTGTAAAATTTCAAATATTATCCGATAGAGAAAAAGGTATTCGAATAGTAAGTTATCTGAAAAGACTTAAACTATCCTGATAATCATAATAGTATCCGAATACTTGTTCTTCATGAAAAACAGAGCATCATATCTAAATCTAAATTTCTCAGAATCATTGAGTACTTTCATTAATCTTCATTAATCTTGCTTATTATCCTTTTTATTCATGATTAACATTCTCAAAGCAAGTTACAAGAGATTGATACTTCAGATTTCTGGATTCCAAGAAAAGCAGATATACTGTGTCAGAGACATTAAATGCACTCTGAGTCTCTACCAACACATTCTCTTCACCTCAACGGCTATATCAAAATAACATAAAGAATGTTCCAATAAATGCTCAGTGAGTAACGAAAAAACCGAATGCCTCCAACGGTCATTAAAATCTCTCCAACTACAAATAGCAAAGGCATTCAAAGCGGGAGTCAAGACGCTGAACTACCGAACTGACGAATATTCATTTTCCGAGCTCTTACTCTTTTGTTTTAATACGCTTCAGTGTTTACATTACCAACTCTTTAAGAGAGAACATTCATTGATTTAATACACTTGTTTTGAGAGATATCTTAAGGTTGTGGGACCTTAAGTTGGGCATCAATTTACATGGTGTAAGGGGGAGCGAGTATTCAAAGTAAGGAATAGATCGTTGTGTACGAGGTGCCAAGAACCCATTGAATCTTGGAAAGTATAGTGAAGACACAGATTCTATCTGTGAACTGGACGTAGGTCATTGTGAATTAGACCAAATTAGTATAACTCCTGGCGTATACCTCGGTGAAATTTTCATAACCTCTAATCTTCTTCTTATTGGTTTTCAGTTTTATTTGTCTTATTAATTGTTTTTATTATCACCCAATTCACCCCCTCTTGGGTGAAAAGCTTGTGCTAATAACTATAATAAAGGTTAAAGGCCATAATATTCTTAAATAATTAACTTAGGGTAATCATTCTTGTGAATGGGTGTTCTGGAGTGCCTAACATTTTCCCCATACACAATCGACTCGCAAACTCTAAATGCTTTTTGTAGATCAGTTTCACTTTTAAAAAAGGTTTTCCAAAATTATCCTATTTTAAAACTTTTGGTGGTGGATCCTTGTTTTCCAAATTTTAGGCGCTACAATAGGTATCTCCTTCAAATGTATATCAAGGTCTTGTAGTTATAGCTTTAACCACAATACTTGTGCACAACAACTTGATGGTGCCACATACTCAGCTTCTGTTGACGAAAGAGACACTATATTTTATTTTTTGCTAAACCATGACACAACGGAGCCTCCTAGATACCAGCATTGCCTACTAGTACTCTTTCTATCAGTTTTGTATCCTCTGTGATAAGAATCAGAGTATGAAACAATGTATTTGTTTCCTCCTTTAGGATACCAGAGACCTAATTTTGGTATGTCGGTAAGATATCTGAAGATTCGTTTGACGGTTTCAGCATGTGATTCCTTTGGTGCTAATTCATATCTTGAACACATACCAATACTAAATTAGATGTCAGGTCTACTTGTAGTAAGATAGAGTAATAATCCAATCATTCCTTTATATTTTGTGATGTTATAATCTTTTCCCTTGACATCGGCATCAAGCAATGTAGTTGAGATCATTGGTGTGTCTACTCCATTTGCTTCATCCATTCTGTACTTCTTCAATAGCTCCTTTAAATACTTTGTTTGAGATATGACAATTCCATTCTTTCTTTGTTTGATTTGCTAACCAAGAAAGAAATTTGATTCTCCCATCAATGACATTTCAAACTCCCCCTGCATTATCTCAAAAAATTCCTTGTACAGAATTTCATTAGCAGTACCAAAGATAATATCATCAACATATATTTGAACTATTAAAATATCATTTCAGTTTTGTTTTATAAATAGTGTTGTATTGACTCTTCTTTGTACAAAACCTTAATCGATGAGAAATTTATTGATTCTTTCATACCATGCTCTAAGGGCTTGTTTTAAACCATATACTGCTTTTCTTAGTTTGAAAACATGGTCAGCCTTAGTTACATATTCAAAACTTGGAGGTTGATCTACATGCACTTCTTCCACGATATAGCCATTTAGAAATGCACTTTTTACATCGATTTGATAAAGTTTGAATCCCTTGATGCATGTAAAGGCTAAAAGTACTCGTATAGCTTCCAATCTAGCCACTGAAGCATACATTTCCTCATAATCAATACCTTCTTCTTGATTATAGCCTTTGGCTACTAGTCTTGCCTTATTTTTGACAACAATTTTAGATTCATCAATTTTGTTCTTGAATACCCATTTTGTGCCAATGATTGGATGATCCTTAGGTTGAGGTACCAAGTCCCAAACTTGATTTCCTTTAAACTGATTGAGTTCTTCTTGCATAGCTATAACCTAATCATTGTCAAATAGGACTTCATCAATGTTAGAAGGTTCTATCTCAAAAATGAATGCAAAAAAACTAACTTCATTAAAGATTCTATTTCTAGTTTTAACTCCTTCACTTACATCTCCTATAACTTGTTTTAATGGATGACTCTTATTATATCTTCGAGCTCTAAGTTGTCTTAGTATTTGTTCTTGTTCTTTAGTTTGATCATTTTTATGATTAGGATTAGTTGCTCATTTTCTTGATTTAATACAATTTCCTACTCATCATCAATGATCTTGTCAGAGGATTCAAATTCATCAAATACAACATGAATTGATTCTTTAACAACACATGTTCCTTTAATGAAAACTTTGTATGCTTTACTTTTGTTAGAATAGCCTAAGAATAGTGCTTCATCTATTTTAGAATCAAACTTTCCTAGGTTATCTTTACCTTTATTATGAATGAAACCCTTACAACTGAAGATGTGCAGATGAGCAAGGTTCAGCTTTCTTCCTTTATATAGTTTGTACGGTGTCTTTCTAAGTTTTGTTCTGATGTAGGCTTTGTTTCAAATGTAGCATGTTGTGCTCATTGCATAAACCAGAAAACTTGAGCACATTCTTCCATTCAGCATTGTTCTAGCCATTTCAGTGAGTACTTTGTTCTTTCGTTTCATGACTCCATTTTGTTGTGGTGTCCTTGGAGCAAAGAAATTGTGATTAGTGTCATTAGTTTCACAATAATCTCCAAAGGCTTGATTCTCAAATTCTCCACCTTGATCTGTCCTGATATGTGCAATAAAGATACCTTTCTCATTTTGTACTTTCTTGGAAAAACAATAAATTTATTGAAGGTTTCATCCTTTGATGATAAGAAAATAGTTTATGTAAATCTTGAAAAGTCATCAACAATTACCAATGAATATAAGTTGCCACTAAGATTTTTAACTCTTGCTCGACCAACTAAATCCATATATAGCAATTATAGTGGTTTGTTAGATGTGACTTCATTTTTCTATTTTAAGGAGGATTTTGTTTGTTTACCCTTTTGACATGGATCACAAATTAAATCATTTTTTAAATTCACTTTAGGTAAACCAATTACTAAATCCTTTGAGTAACTTGCCTAGTTGGTGCATATTAATATGAGCTAGTCTCTTATGACATAGCCAACTTTCATTAGCGTTACTTAGAAAATATTTTTTAGTGACATTTCTGCTTATATCAAGAGTATAGCAATTACCTTCCCTTTTTACTCTAAGCTTTGCTTTGATATTCTTCTTATCTAATTGTAAATCTTTCCTGTTTATAAGTAGATATTCCTCTGAGTCAAATATTACCCAATTATCTTTATCTGCACTTTGGCTTAGGCTCAACATATAATGCCGCAAAATTTGATTAAGGGCTAATGACAATTATTATGAAAAATTGTGAATTTAAATTAGAATTATTAAGTGTTTTGGGGCAATTTTTAATTAATATGCCATATGTGGTTGAAAATTGAAAGAATGGAAATATTAGCCATAAGTTGGTAATTAATGGGGAAATTAGTTACTAACTAAGAAGAAATGAGAAGTGTGATTATATGGCTAATGGAGGGATTTGAGAAGCTAATTGGTTGTTCACATTATGGGAGCCTATGATAGTGTGACATGTGACAAGATTGGAAGAAGAGAGAGGAGTAAGGAAAAGTCAAATACTCCAATATTTTATTGTTTCTCTCTCTTTCTCTTCTCTCCAATTTGGCTGAGTATGGTATGGGCGGGAGGAAGAGTCATCATTTTCTTCTTCTTCAACACTCTTCATCTCTCATCTTTGTCTCCCATATGAGCAGCCATTGTTGTCTAAGGAAGAAGAAGAAAAGTTGGTATTTGAGGTAAGTTAATGACCTCTAATGAAAAAACTCACTTCATTAATGTTGATCCTTAGAGTAAGAGCTTCATTTTGATGTTTATAGTGTGCCTATTGGTGTTGATTTGTGCCCACACGAAATTTTAGAGGTTGGTGAATCAAGAAGTGTCTTTGAGAAAGTTGATAAGGTAAGTGAAACCAATCCTTCTATCTAAGTTTTATGCCAAATGGTTTCGTTTAAAATTTCTGGAAATTTGGCCTTTAATCCGAAAATGATGACCACTGGGCTTTTGGCATGTTTTTGGCATAGTAATGGTATGTTGGGAATGTATATGGATAGATAGGATTGATTGGGAATTGAATGATTGAGTTTAGTGAATTTGGAAAATTGGTAATTTGTATTGCCCAAAACCAAAGCATGATAATGGAGTAGGATTTGGATACTGTTGATGATTCCATTGAATTCCTTGGATGTTTTGGTGTGGGAATAGCTTTGGCAGATGTAATACCCCAAATTTTGAGACTTGAGCTTAGAGAATAAACCTGAGATTAGTGGATTGCTAAGCCCCGGTTTAGCAAAATCCAAAATTGTGATTAGGGTTTAATGACTACAAAAGTGGACGTGGTTAGTGATTAATGAACCCTTTTAGAGAATATAAAGTGGATTGTAGTCGCTTGTGTTATGAGCAATGCCAAAACGCTGTATTTCAGTTCAATTGTGGATTAACATCCAAATTGACTTAGAATAGAGGGAAGAATTAAATGGGGTATTGTGATGGAAATGGTGTCATGTTGTGGTATTTAATCATTGGAATTGATTTAAATTGGATTGGACACATTGGTTGTAAAATTGGAAATGTTGTCCAGTGTGAATTCTGTCTGAGCAGTCTTCTCGCGTGGACGTTTTTACTAGGAAACTGATGTCAGAAAATTATGAAACTTTCCAGTCTTAAATTTCCCATATAATTTGTGCCATTTCATGTTGGGAACTGGGAGATATGACTGTCCAAAGTTTGAGGTCGAAAATGGACTCTGTTTTGGGGCAGTGATGAAATTTGTGTAATTCTGGAATTGTGAGGTGATTTCTAGTATTGGTAAATATTTTTCCTATAAATAGGACTTAACTACATTTCATTTTCCTTTAGAATCACCTCATTTCTATTTTTCTAGAATTAGTTATGATTTTGTAAAGTTTGGGCAGAAATCTACCAAAAATCCGAAAATTGAGAATTATGACAGCATCATGTTACATTGATAACATAAGCATGGGATATGTTATTAAATGGTTTTTTTCCTTCTTCCTCCTAGTTTCTGACGCTGAGAACAGCTGAAATAGAGAGAGAGCATATGGGATCTTTAGAGAGAGAAAGAGGAAGAAATCTCGTAAGGTAAGCCCATTTCTCCGACGATCTAGCTCCTAACGTGTATAACCTTGTTCCTAAGCTTCTCTTCTACATGGATTAAGGTACTTGAAGCTTAATTTTGCTGTTTAAAAGGGGCTAGGGTTCAACCATATTGAGTAAAAGCCAGAGTGAGCTTGAGGTAACTTCTGAAACTTCAATCTTTGATTGTTCTGGCTGCTGTGGTTGATTTAATCGATGAAATTTCACCGGATTGTCTGTGTTTGTAAATTTGGAAATGGGTTGGCCTAGGGGTTATGCTGCCCAAATTGGGACTTAATTTTAGTTGTAACCCAATGTAATGGTTAATAAAGTGGTTAGGAGTAGAAAGAAACACGTTTACGGAGCCGAAACCGAAAAACCCCAATTGTCCCCGGAGTACTTGTATATTTCGGTTATGGCTATAAATGGGTCTTAGAGTTGGATTTTCAATGATTTGATGGTTCCATTGAGTTCAGGAGCGAAAATTAGGTGGGGTTACAGTTGGTCACTTTTTCGGAAAAGGCCGAAAAAGCATAATTACGAAAACGCCTCTGAAACCCTTAAAGTGGGGCTGCCAAGGGTGAATTTGTAAATTGACATTGAATTTGATAATTTCGAGTCTGGAAATGAATTCCTTGGGTGAAAATATGTTAGAATAGCCCATGTCAAAATTTCAAGAAAAGTGTAGCCGGACCGGGTACGGCGGGGCCGGGCCGGGCCGGGTCCCGGGGGTATTTTAGTAATTTTTCAACATAGCTTCATATAACCCCCAGAAACACTATGGAAGTATCTAAATAGTACATTTGACATTGTAGGATCGAATGTGAAGCCCCGAGTTGTTGGCACGTAAATCGAGAAGAAAAGACTGGAGGTAGGGAACTTATCTCTCCTGCATGCTCTGATAATTGTATTAATGTGTTGATGCATGTTATTGCTTTGCTTGATTATGTGGAACATGTATGAATGATTTGAAGCTATGTTTCAATATATGCTATGGCCATATGTGTATCGTTCGAATCATCGAGCTTATAGATTTGTCATTGTATGTATGCATGAGTTATGTGATGCAAGCATGTCATGCATTAAACACTTATCTTGCCTGCGTATTGATAATGTTTTCCTACTGAGATTCTCTTGAATCTCACCTTCCTTTACCAACAATTTAGACAGGGCAAATGGCTTGTGGAGGGAGCGACTAGGACTCCTTCTAGATAAGATTGTGTAATCCCCATTTGAAGAATTGTAATGGTCAATTGTGCCCTGTGTATCTTTAGTGAAGGTATATACCCGGGATTGCCGGGATGATTATATTGCGCACTTTGATATTTATATGAATGTGATTTATCTTCGCGTAGTAATTGTATTCGAAATGTGAATATGAGATCAAGTTAACTAGATTTTAAAAGGTATTTTTGAAAACCCTATCTCAAGGATGGGATTTTAAATGAGTTTTGATTATTATTGGTCTCTATTTCATTTTAATCGCTTATTTCGGATATAATTACGGAGGGGGTTACAGTAGACGTTTTGGGTCCATTGGGATCAATTAGGCAAGTGTTAGGAAATGTGGTCGGTTTTACTGTGTTTTATGTGTTCTGATAAAATCACTCGAGTGAGAGTGAGTTCACTCGAGTGAGGGATGAATATCACTCAGGTGAAGATGAGTTCACTCAAGTGCATTAGTGTGTTTTTCATTTATGCTTCCAATTTCATGTTGTGATTCCGTGGATAAAGGCAAGAGTGTGCCTTAACACTTACGAGTGTTAAGCAATCACTTGAGTGCTTTATGTTCCAGTCAAGTGCTCCTAGTCCTTGAGAAATTTTGTGCTCTCGGGTCTTCACTTTCTGAGTTTCACTTCCTAGTGCTCGAGTGAGCATTTGGCTATCACTCGAGTATTGTTTCCTGTACTCGAGTGATCTTGTCTCTGAAAAGTTTCTTGTGCTCTTGGGTATTCACTCGCTGTTGTTCACTCTCTAGTACTCGAGTGTAGACTGTACCATCACTCAAGTGAGGTCTCCTTTACTCAAGTATCCGTACAATATCACTCAAGTGAGGCCATCTTCACTCGAGTGTCTTAGTGAAAAATTGCAGTTGTGTGCTTTTAAAAAGGGAGATCTTTGGGTATAGTCTTCTAACCCTTAGAGCTAATGATAGGGTTATTTATGGGACTAAAAGAGCAATAATTATAACCAAACTAAGTGTTAAGAAGTCATTGAGAATTGGAATAGAGAATTGACACTTCGTCCCTAATTGTGAATCGTAGGATATGATATTTGCCCTACTCAGGAGAGACCGACGCCAGGACACACCCGGAAGGATAAATGCAGTGATTCTTCTCTCATGTTGTGTATGATGTTTTGGTATACATAACTTATCATTGAACTTTGTGAACTGTATGTGCCATGGTCCATTACAGCATGAGCACTTCAGTGTGAGCCGTTTAGGGATTGACGCTAGTCCTCTCTAACTCAGCTTTTGAACTGCCATTGTAATCAACATGGATCTTTGTGAATCTGACCTGTGGGGTGGCGTGTTGTGAATCCAGCTGTGGGCTATGTATTATATATCTTGCCTGTATGGCTTGCGTATGAAATGCTTTATATGAATCCCAGCTACGGTGAAATATATCGTGTGAAATGTTGTGGTGCAATAGAGCGTGAGCAATTCAGTGTGAGCAAAACGTAAGGGTGACATGAGTCACACCTGGCTTTGCCATTATAACTGTCGTTGTAGTTGCTATGTGTGTATGATGATTTGCTTTCATGCCTTATTGTTGTACATACTATGAATGATTTGATACTATGGGGATTCTTTAGAATCTCACTCTCCTAAAAACAATGTTTAGACAGGGCTGAAGGATCTAAAGGGAAGCAAGCGGCGAAGAGTAGTTAGAGCTCCAGGCAAGGAGTTTTACTTTTGGAATATTTGGTTATCATGTATAAATCATTTGGATGTTTTTGTAAATAATTATATATATTGGAATTCATAGTATAGCTTTGTGTAATCCCCAACAAAAAAAAGGGCAAAAGTTTATAGGCAATTGTGCCTTGTAAACCCTTTATTAATCAATGGAACCCAAGTGTGTCGGGAAATTTATGCTATACTCTGATATGTATGAATGAAATCAACCTATACAGGCCATTTATATTTGAAAGGTAAGTATGAGACCATGGTGAAACAGGCGTTATAAAAGTTTTTGAAAATCCTGATTTTAGGAAATTTTATTTTGTCTAAGTCTCAAATCATACATGGTCTCTAATTCAAACTTAATTACGTTTTTACGAACTAATCTCGGCATTGATTGTGAACGGGGTTACACAGCAAGTTGTGAAACAAGCTTTAAACGTAATATATGTCTTTAATTTGTATTCCTTTTTCCTTTTTAAGTTCAACAATTCCTATTATCTTTCCAGTCTGATTTC
The DNA here is from genome assembly GCA_963855925.1 of Inga laurina. NCBI lineage: Eukaryota > Viridiplantae > Streptophyta > Magnoliopsida > Fabales > Fabaceae > Inga > Inga laurina. The sequence goes on along the minus strand of OY979709.1, from coordinate 30,152,360 downwards.
CTCCAAATTTTACCTTTCTACCTTCATTAGTTTGTAACATGGTAAAACTTTTGGAATCACCAGTCATATGTCTGGAGCATCCACTATCTATATACCATTTATTGCATTTAGATGCTCTAAGACATATCTACAATCAAATATAATCAAGTCTTAGGTAGCCACATCTTTTTGGGTCCTTTTGGGTTATTTCAAATTATCTTCTGAACATATGAACCTTTAGGCACCTATTTATAGGTTCTTATCTTTCCTTTCTTTTTATGTATGCATGATGAAGTATAGTGACCTTTTCTATTACAGTAGTTGCAAAATGCAAAATGATTTGATGTATGTACAAAATGCTGAAAATGACTCAAATATGTCTTTCCTACTATTTTCTTTCTTCCTTCCTTTTATCTGATTTGGATCATATCTAATACCAAATTAGTCATTTACAAATCGTTGAGCTTTTAAAATAAAATTTAACATCTCAGTTCTTTTAGTAAATTTTTCAAGAGTCTTGGTGAGATCGATATTCTTCTTTTTCAAAGAGCAATTTTCACAAACTTTCTCTGAACTTTGTTTAAGTTCTTTTTCATGAACTTTATTTTTCGTTTTGAAAACAACTAGTTCTTTAACTACTTTGATGAATTCAGAATGTAGTGCATTATATTCGAAAAGTAATTCATTATAGGTAGGATCAGAATTAGTTACCTTTTCTTCCTCTATTTCTTCTTGAGCGACCAGACAAATATTGGCTACTTCTTTATTGTTATTTTCGTCAGAAGAACTATCTCCTTACATAGCAGATACAAAAGCTTTCTTCTTCACTACTACAAAATATTGCTTTAACGACCCTAAAGGACGTCCCTTTTTGAAAAAAGGGACGTAAAAAATAAAGGTGGTGGCATTTTTGTAATTTTGAGTGAGATTTGAATAGTTTTAGACGTCCCCAATTCAAAAAGGGACGTCTAAAGTCACTTTAGACGTCCCCAATTTAATTGGGGACGTCTAAAGTTAAATTTTTTTTTTAAATCAGGAACGTCTTTTGGTTACTTTAGACGTCCCTAATTTAATTGGGGACGTCTAAAGTAAAAAAAATTTTTTTTTAAATCAGGGACGCCTAAAGTGGCGTCCTTTATATAATATAAGGGACGCCACTTTAGGCGTCCCTGATTATTAAAAAAAAAACTTTAGACGTCCCCAATTAAATTGGGGACGTCTAAAGTGTGATTATTAAAAAAAAATTGACTTTAGACGTCCCCAATTGAATTGGGGACGTCTAAAGTGTGACTTTAGACGTCCCTTTTTTAATTGGGGACGTCTAAAGTTAAAAAAAAATTAAAAAAATTAACTAAACAACTTTAGGCGTCCCTAAATTAAATTGGGGACGCCAAAAACAATTCAAATCTGTACTGACAGTCTTTATTTGTCAGTTTTATAGATCCACACTCTTCTTTCTCATCAACGCAACCACTACCACCACGCATTTAACTCTTACTTCTTCTTCTTCATATACTACTTTTAAACTTGTTTCTTCTTTTCTCTCTCTCTCTTTTTTCACCAGATCTGTAATGTTTACCACCACGCATTTAACTCTTACTTCTTCTTCTTCATATACTACTTTTAAACTTGTTTCTTCTTTGCTCTCTCTCTTTTTCACCAGATCTGTTATGTTTCTTACTATTTTATCTTCTTTCTCTTTTTTCTTTTGATTTCCCTTCTATTTTATTTCTAACTCGTGTTGTTATGGTTTGTAGATCGAGACTCCAAAACAAGCTTCATGGCCACGTTCCCACTGAGAAAATGAGGTACATCTCTCCCTGTTGCTCTTCTCTATTCATTATTATGAGAAAATGAATTTTAATAATAGAAGAAGATAAGTTTTTCGCAACTGATTCATCTTATTGTTATCATCTTCTGTTTATGAGATTTCAGCTCTAGAGTTATTATTGTGTAGATTTTGGATACTAGATCTGTAATTTTATTGACGATGATATATGATTTCTGGTTTTAAATACTGTTTAGTCCAGATCTGTAATATTATTGTGTAGATTTTGGATTTTAGATACTAGATCTGTAATTTTATTGACGATAATGTATGATTTCTGATTTTAAATATTGTTTAGTCCAGTTCTGTGATATAAACGAATTTTTTTTAAAAAAAAAGGCACTTTAGACGTCCCCACTTTAAACTGGGGACTTCTAAAGTGACTTTAGAAGTCCCCACTTTAAACTGGGGACGTCTAAAGTCCCACAGTGGCACTTTAGACGTCCCCACTTTAAAGTGGGGACTTCTAAAGTGGGACTTTAGACGTCCCCAATTTAAACTGGGGACGTCTAAAGTCCAGATTTTAGACGTCATTTTATCTACGGACGTTATTGCCATTTTTTACTACGTCGCTCACATAGACGTCCCCTTATTTTCAGATGTTAAAAGGCCTAAAAAAGGGACGTTAAAAATGTTTTTTGTAGTAGTGCTTGTTGAAGAACTTGTCTTTTCTCTTCTCTTTACTCTTCTGAATCAGCTTTGGACATTCTGACTTGATATGTCCTGGCTTTCCATATTCATAGCAGATGATGTTTTCCTTACTGCTTGTTCCTCCCTTCTGAAAATTTTTGAATCCATGGCCTTTCTTGTAAAATTTCCTGAATCATTTTATTATTAGACCCATTTCTTTATTATTGAAATCTTTATAATCTTCTTGGGTTTCTTCTTTCGCTTTTAGTGCAAGGCCATTCTTCTTATTGTCCCCAATATCTTCTAGTTTTCATTTGAACTTTAATTTGCTTTCTTATTCAAAGAGACTTCTGAATAGAGAAGCAACAGATCGCATCAATTGGCCTTTTGCATCCTCAATCGTAGTGACTTTGACCTCCCACTCTTTAGAAAGTATGTTCAGTATCTTTCTTACTTGGGTATGCTGATAATAGACTTTCTCAAGGGCTACAAGTTGATTAACAAGATGGGTATATCTAAGTTCAAATTCAGCTATTGATTCACTTGATTTCATTCAAAGTAAATCAAATTCAGTAACCATAGTATTGATCCAATTTTCTTTTATTTCTGAAGTTCCTTCGTGAGCTATTTCCAAGGCTTGCCACTTTTCATTAGCCATTGGAAGCGTACAAGTCCTAAAATACTCATTTTGACTTAAAGCACTTTAGATCATCAGAATTGCCTTGCTGTTAAGAGTAACGAATTTCTTATCATTCTCATCGTACTCTACTGGTATCTTGGGAACTTTCTTGGAATCTACAATCTTACAGGGTCATAGTTTTTATTCTCAATCACTACCTATAGTCCATATTCTGTAGCCATTATGAATACTCTAAACATCGCTTTCCAGAAAGAGAAGTGTCCATGCTGAAACCTTGTAGTCTGGTGATAGAAGCTCCGTTGGGTAGTATTCCTTCACCCATGATTGCTATTAGATCCTTCATAGGTTGTTACACCTAAACAAGAGACCTAGGCTCTGATACCAAATGTTAGTGCAAGTGTTTAACCTAAGAGAGGGTAAATTGGGTGATCACAGAAAATTCATTTTGTATAAAAATATTGACTAGAAATTTAAAGCAGTTACAAGCTAAGAGAAATATCACCGAAGTGTACACCAGAAGTTATACTAGTTCGGCCACAACCACTTTGACCTATGTCCAATCCTCAGAGCTTCTTTGAGAGATTTACTATATCTTCCAAGATTCAAAGGGTTTTTGGCACCTCAGTACACAGCAAGTTCCTTCACTGGACACTTGTTGCCCTTTACACATTGTAATCAAATCCCAACATCAAGGTTCCACAACCTCAAGTTTTCTCATTGACAGATATTGAATTTTTAATAAAAGTCTCTCTCATAGAGAAAATATATAATAACGTAAGTATAAAGAGTGAATATGAGAAATAGAGCACTAAGAATATATTGATCGATGTATGTTTTTATGTTCTCAATCATATAAGTTCTTTGTTGAATGTTCCCATATTTATAGATGAGTTGTAATAGCTGTTGGAACCATTTCAACGTGTTCGTTAGAGTTGCGCAGCTTCATTTGACCGTTATTCGAATTTGAAAAATAGTTATTACGATAGGTGAGCGTTTCGGACGTGACGTTTGACTTTTCTCCCTAAGCATGATCTCTTCATTGTTTCCCTGAAAATATACTCAGAATACTAATACAATGAAAGGTTAATCCCATAGATAACAAATCAATAAACAATAGATTAAAATCATACATTCTAGACTTCATCACTCAAGTGGTCACTCAAGTGATCAAGGGTCATCACTCGAGTGTTCCACTCCAAAACATAGCAGAGAGTAAAGTCAATATTTCTGACTCCATCACTTGAGTAGTCACTTAAGTGATTCATGTATATTGCTCGAGTGATCACTCAAGTGATCTCTTGCAATCCTTGGTAGAGACTTCACTCCTTTATTTCTTACCTGGTCACTCGAGTGATCCTTGGTCATCACTCAAGTGATCCCTCGAGTGACACCTATCAATTTCTGGCAGAGACTTTCCGGATGATTTTAGAACACATCACTCGAGTGGTTATTCAAGTGATGAAGGGTCATCACTGGAGTCATCCCTTCTAAAATCTGCCAGAGATCCTTTCTCCTGTTCTGACTTCTTGTTCTTCTTCAACACTTAGGTGCCTACTCGAGTGATAGCTTTTCCTGCCACCAAGTACTTAGTTCCTTTGTTCAAAACCCTTTTATCTATTATCAAAACCTTTTAGAAGATCATTCCAATCTTTGTTATCATCAAAACATATGGGATCTAACATGCTTCATGTTGGCAAATTGGAAGCTTTCAAGTAATGTTAATAATAAGCTTGGAGTGAGTAGAGGAAACCTTAGTTATTCTTTTATATACTTGTCAACTATATTTAGATATTATTTTGCGATTGTGCCCTTAGAGGGCTTGGTTTGGAATTGTGTATTTGACTAAAAACTTTTATTGATGTGATTGGAAACTATTCAAGCATGCTTGTGTATACTATAACTCATGAATATGTATTTTGGAAACTATTTAAGCATTCTTGTGTGATAGAAATATCATGTGTTGTAAATGATTTGGAAACAATGTTATGTGTATTAGATGATGAACTCATTTTGTTATATTTCCTTGAATTGAAATTGTATTGTTATCTTAAAATTATTGAGATGATGCATTATTTGATAAATCTTGTTAGGAACCATATTCATATATTTTGGAACTTGTATACACATGCCATATTGTCATTATTTGTCTTTGATGCACTTGAATGGATGTGGAGTTATGATGGGAGATTGTAAGTAAATACCACATGGTATGGCACTTCTTAGTGCCCATTGAGTGGTGATTCCCAGGGACCTATCTCCAATATTTTTCCTTTGGCTGAGAATTACAGTAAGTTCGATGGATAATAATGTAACACTCGTCTTACATACCTCTTAATATTGTGATATTAACCAGAGTAGCAATGCGCAGTTCAGTAGGCATACATGACTAGTATAAATATACTGATAATACGTACATGATTTTATTACAGGAATTCCCACAAGGTTTGTACATAATATGTACAAATATACACATGAATAAATAGGCAATATAGCCACACAGGACTACCAAAGTGTCTAAGTCTAATCTAACAACAATAAACACATCCTTATCTTTGTTCAACCTTTGCAGTTTCCTCGTGCAGACCTCTTCTCTATTCTCAACATACCTTTTATTTTCACCTATCTAAATGGTTAGTGGGCGATGGTGAGATTCAACGAATCTCAGTAGTAAATAATTACCCAAATGCATGCATGATAGATGCTAAGTGCATGATGTGTTAGCCTTAACTAGATGAATACCACATAATGACATTTCTGCAGGTTCAATGTTTCATGTAACATACTAATAGCCATAGCATAACAGAAACAGAGCTTCATCATTCAAATATGCTCTCTACACAATCAAGTAACGCAATCACATTCATCACTACACAAGCATAAATATCAAATACATGCAAGTAGAGTAAGTTCATTACCTTAATTGCCCTTCCCTTGTTTATCTATCGGTACAATAGTTTGTGTCCTGCTCGGGCTATTATCCGATCCTTAAATCTCTAAGTTACAATAAATGAGTTATTACTCATTCATGTATTATCATAATCATAAACTTATTCTGTTAGTTATCTTGACTCAAAATCACATATTGACCAAAATGACCCTTGAGACCTAGTCTAAGCCCCTTTATGCCCAGTCCAACTGTACTTTATCAAAAATTATGACCTAGGCTATTCTTACACAAATTCATGTGTATAATCCATTATTTACCTCATATTTGGTAGATTCATACTTAAATTATAGAAACAACCCTAGCAACCATTATATTAGGGTTTAAGGGGTAAAATTGTCATTTCACACCCTAAAGCCTTTACACTTTATATTATACATGATCCTTACACAATTTTCCATTCTAGACATAGTGGAATCCTCAAATTTATGAAATTCCAGCTCTAACCCTATCAACCAGCACTAGCCGAAACTTTACAAAAAAATAGGAAAATATTGATTTCATGCTTTATCTATTAAACCTCCTCCTTTTCACTTGTAATCACTTGTTTAATCACTTAAACATCTCTTATATATGATTAATTAGAATTTGGGCACTACCTCCTCTTAGGATTTGTGCTTTCTAAATTACAAAAACAACTAAAACAATCCAACAAACCAACCATAACACCAACACAAGCATAAATTATCAAGATAAGACAAGCTTTCAAGCTTACCTTGATTTCCTCTTCTTTCTCTCTCTAAAATTGCCATGTCTCTCTCCTTCTTTCCTCTTGATTTTCCTTGCTACACATGTGTTTCAAGAAGGATTAGAGATTAGGAGAGAGTTAGGCATGAATTTGGAAGCATAGCATATGAAATCACCACCTAATTACCTTAATTTCACATGTTCTTCAAACTCTCTCTCTCTCTCTCTCTCTCTCTCTCTTGTTCTCTTTATTTTGGACTACATATGAGGCCATTTGAAGGAGATAAGAGCTTTTAAAATATCTCTCCACCTCCTCAAATAATATTTTTTATATTGCAATTAAATACATGCTTTTTTACTTTTTGGATTCATCTTTTTCATTTGGCTTTATGACTTCAAAAATTCATCATTTATGTGAAAATATTCAATTTCTCTTTCCTTCCTAATATTGGATGAAATGCGTGAGGCTTTAGAAGAGATTAATAGCCTTTAAAATATCTCCTTCCACCTCCTTACAATACTAGTATTTAATTGCCAATTCACACATGCCAAATTTTTTTGACTTTTCAACCTCTTTTTACATGGTCACCAATACTCCCTCCTTGCTCTCTTCAATGTTCACATAAATGTGGTCTTGATGGAACCAAATGAGCTTCTTTTATAACCTTTATCCATTCCCTTCCAATGAATGTGTAATAGCCATTTATTACAAACTCTGCTTTTGATTTTTCAAACTTTAATTTGCTTGGCCAAAATGGTTTCAATTGTGGCATTTGAATTTCAAACATTAATTTCCCTTTGCCTCCTACTTTATGGGCCTCCCACAAATAAGAAAAAGGGAAAACAATGGGCCATTGATTTAATTTAGCAAAATGACTATTTTACCCATGCATTATGTAATGTTAATTTATTTTTATTTTGTTTTTAATTTCATCATGTGTTAAATTTCTATTTTCCTAGGGTGATGATGTAGCTTACTAATGACGAATTGAATCTTAACTTATTAAATCTAGTTTTAATTTCTCCTTCATGATTGAATTTTAATTATTGCATCACTTGAGACTATGAGGCAAGATAATTCTTTAAGCATGATGACCACTTCTTGTGTTGATGATTATTATTGTGAGCAAGTTGAGGATGTGGAATTGGATGAAACTTTAGCTCTAGTGGAATGTGATAAGGAACTTGAAATCAAGTTTGGAGAGAACAGTGAATGTCCAATTGAGGTTCTGGCTGTAGAGCCTAATCTTTATGACTTTGATGTTGAAACTAATATGGATATTCCAAAAGTTGTTGTTCATGTCTCTCCTATTGAAGTGTTGACTCTTACTGATGAGATTCAAGTAGATTTTGTGGGATGCTCTAAAATTTTGGAAACTCCTGAATCTATTTACAAATACATGCTTGATGTGCTTTATTTAAATTCAGTAAATAATTGTACTCTAAAATTGTTTATGATTGAAGAAGTACAATTAATTACTTTGAATTATCATTTCTTGTGTTTGAAACATTGTTGTTTAAAAAGAAATGAAGAGAAGGTAATCCTGGTGTTTGATACTTTTGATTAGCAGTTTGTGTTTGAGAAGTTTGGTTGAAGACTATAAATTTAGCGCTGCTTGGGAGTCAACCCTAGGTTTGGTTGGATGTTTTGCTATAATTTTGCAGGACTTATGGTATATGTATTTCATTTTGATGGTTATAATCAAGAACAGTCAAAGAGTACAATGACGGTGCACTCAACACTTTGAAAACTGTCATCACCTTTGAGGAACCAACAGGTAAGTCTTTCTTCTCGTAAATTTTTTTGAAAAATATATATAATAAAAAAAATTTTGTTTAAAAAAAATTTTGTTTGGTCTTTGTCTAGCTAAAGACGTTAAAGAAAGATAGCTATTTGGGAGGCAACCCAAAACTTCTTTCTTACACTCTCATTTTGCTTTCTTAGCTCATCGAAACACACTACACTGGGCAGAGAATTTTAGTTTTCATCGGTTTCATTTTAAGGTACCATGGCGGAATCTCTTGTAAAGCTTAAGAACAAGTTCCGCACTCTTCCCAAAGAATTGCTCAAGAATATCTATAATAGTTGACTTGAAAGGATGAAGATATTCAAGCATTTAGGCCTTCCTATAAACATACACTGGATCATTCAAGCCAAGGTACGTTTAGCAGGTGAGATTCATAAATCATTTGCTAAACCTTTGCCAGGAATGGGAAGAAGTTCTTACTCCAAAAAGAGAAGAGCTAAATGGATAAATGTCTGCCATAAATCTGTAAGGTGGAATTGTGATCAACACTGTAGGAGTAAAGGTATGGTATCTATAAATCGAGAAGATAAAATTAAATCTATAATGGATGGACTGAGTGAGGAGTCACTGGATGATATCATTGAAACTCTTGAGACGCATCTGAGTGGTGATGTTCATCGTATTCTTCTTGATTTAGCGGACATATTCAACAGAGAAAAAGAATGATATTGTCTAAGGAATATGATGTTAAAAGACCCAATTTTCCAGTTTATAAGAAAACTAGATGTGAATAAAATCATCGATTCATAAAAATCGTTTAAACCATTACTGGACGTAAAACTAAAGGAAGATATGAGCCCAAATCACAACTACCCTACATAATCATGCTTTTGTCTAATCGTCTTATCTTTTCTGTAGCTTTTATCTAATCTATCTTATCTTTTCAGTAGCTTTTGTCTAATATGTCTTATCTTCTCACTAACTTTTGACTTTCTTTTCCCTTTTTCTTCACAAAAATTACGCCAGCCATTCATGTCAGAAGTTTTTCAAAATTTTTTGAAAAATGCATGATTTGTATGATTTTGTTGTCGCTGCTTTAGTGTTATATATATGTACTCTTTCATTTGTAAATATGCACACTTCCACTTATAAATATGCAGTCTTCCTCTTGTAAGCACAAATGGTCCGAGAGAAAAGAAAAGAAAAAGGGTATCATACAAAGATGTAGATTGAAATCTATTTGCATTTTCGGTGAAACTGATATGGGTAAGGATATAGAGTTTATAATAGCAGCAAACGAACTTGGAAGTGCATTATCCTCTAGAAAGATCAATTTTGTGTATGAGGGAGGCATCCAAAGCCTAAAGGGAAGTGTGGCCATTTCTGCATCCATGAATGGAAGCAAGGGTTTGAGTGTAAAGGTGAAGGAGTTGGAAGACGACATCTTCTCCTTAGGACAAGAGTTGTAGGTTTCAAGCTTGCTTGAACGTTTGGGACAAATGTTCTACCATGCTCAAGCTTTTATTTCTTTACCCAGTGGTTTGGAGACATTGGATGGGATCTCTAGCGTTGCATATTAGGCTAAGTTGAACTATCATAAAAAGCCATTAGGATTGTTAAATGTTAATCATTTTTATGATAATTTGTTATGTTTTTTTGATCATGCTGTGGAAACAGGATTCATACCCCAAGCGACTCGCCACTCCATAATTACTGCACCAACTACTGATCAGCTGCTTGATCAACTATAAACCTATGAACATAAACTAGATCTACTCATCAAGCAAATAGGTGGGCAATCTTCAGATAGCAGTCAGAAGCAAAACCTAGATACCACTATTTGGTTGTAACTTTCCTTAATTTCTTGGTTTTACTTTATTGTGTGTTTATGTAAAAAAAAACTTTCTCTAAGCTCTAGAAGACATTGGGGACAATGTCTGATTTAGGTTGGGGGAGGAAAATAAATAAATAAATAAATAAATTTTTAGTTAGTTAGTAAAACCATTATATGCATATGGTGTGGAAAAAATGGCTGATTAAGGAGTTATTCTTAAATCCTACGACGCATTTTATTAGTTGCATGTTTTTGTTCCTTCTTAAAAAAATAGTAAAAGTGAAAAAAAAATCATCCTATTTAAGTACTTTGCAATGATCTTAAGAAGTATATAAAATTTGAGCATGGATCAATTGAATTTAGATATTTCATAGCATGAATGAACAATTGATTGTTACAATTGGTGATGAATTTTGAGATTGAATAAGCTGAGTTTGAAAGCCCATAACCGTAAGCTTTAGAGCTTATAATGATTATTTCTCCTACGTGTGATATTCACTTATTAAGTTGTTACTCTAGAACTTGCTTTAAATCTGGTTGAGATTACATTTCACATCCACATTCAAAGATGATAAAGGCATTCATTTTGTTTAGCCAAAGCCAAATAGCCAACCTTGCAATTATACCATTGATAAGCCCCTTTGAGCCTCATTGACTATTTCTTTGTTATCAACCTATTGACATATGCTTTAATGATATATCAAGTTCTTTTACCTAATTTAGAAGATTAGCAAAGCATTTGAAATTTTTGTGAAATGGGCTTTTGACAAGTGTGGGGGTGTATATATCATCAACTTTAAAGTTGCAAGCAAAAAAAAGGAAAAAAATGAAAAAAAAATTGAGTATTAGAATTGTGGGTTGTTGTGATGAAATAGATTTATTCAGAAGCTGACCCATATTTTTTTAATTATTTTATTAATTTTTATATTTAGCTCTTCATATCACGTTTTACATTCCTTTTACCTTAACCCCATTATAACCCTTAATAAGTCCTTTTGATTTGAATTATGCATGTGAATTAAGCAGTGGAGATTGAGATTTTTAGCAAGCATATGGTAGTGCAATTTTTTCGGTTGAATTTGAGTGAAACACTTACCTTTAAACACTTGAGAGATTGGGAGAATGAGTCACAACTACGAACTAGGTTTATTCATTTTCAAATGAAATTGCCAATTTATATTTTTGTTGATTCAAGAATACTATGATCTCTTTATTTTTCAATTGTATTCATGCTTATGACTTGACACTTCTGATTTTGTTGGAAGCACTTAATGGTCACTCCATGTCCGAGGACGTCCAAGAGCTAAGTGTGGGGAAATTTGATAAGTAAAATATTTGCATATTTATTTTCCCTTATATGATGATTTTGTGGATGATATTTGAGCTCAATTTAATAAATTTAGGTGTAATTAATAAATAAATAATGATTTTGGCATAAAATAGATTTTCTTGAAAAATACTAAATTAGACCATCTTTTAGTTTTTAGGCAATATCTAGAGCTCTAGATGTCAGATTAGGACGTTCTTTATATGGATAACAATCTAAGAAAGAGCTCTACAACTTTGATGTTGAGACCAAAATCCAATTCTATCTTCAAGGGTTTCAAATTTTGCTTGGAAGTTGAAAACGAAAATCATATACCATTCCACCAACCATTTCATCTACATCTTCATCTTCCTTTTCACCTACTACTTCATCGACCACATTTCATCTACCTCTTCATCTTCATTTTCACCAACCACTTCATCTACCCTACTCCATTCTTCCCTATATATAGCCACCCTCTCCTTCACCTTTAACACACTAATTCATATACATTACTCTCATCTCTTCTCCACACAACCATTTTCATATCCATTACTTTCCTCTCTTCTCCTACTTCTTCCATGCCTCCTATATGGAAGGCTTAGGATTATATTACTTTTTGCATGCAGCCTACATGGAAGGTTTTACCTCCTAAATGGATGGCTAGATTTCTCCTTTTTTCATGCATCTTTTGGCTGTATATTTATGTTTGAGAATTTAATATTCAAATTTTATGCAATATTTATGAGAATTTCATTCTATTTTTATATAATGTTAATTTATTTTTATTTTGTTTTTAATTTCATCGTGTTAAATTTCTATTTTCCTAAGGTGATGATGTAGCTTACTAATGGCGGATTGAATCTTAACTTATTAAATCTAGTTTTAATTTCTCCTTCATGATTGCGTTTTAATTTTTGTTCTTAATGCTTTTAATTGATTGGCCACCTTTTGAATGATTTCAATATGCATGTTGAGACTGGAAGGAGATGCATGTGTGTAGATCCTATAATTAAAACCATGACTTGCATATGAAATAGGAATATATTCATGAGTTGTGTAGTCTTACTGAGTTTCTTAAATCTTAATGCATAATTAATTGCTTAAATTTATATAGGAATATTTTGGATTAGCAATTAATTATAGAATTTCTTGACCTTTGAAGAGGCTAGTAGTTAAATTAGGGAAACTTGACTATCAATCATGTGAAATATATTGAGCTAGAAATTGGGCTAGAATAGATAAGTGATTCAATCCGGAATTTGTTAAGTGAAATCTGACCCCTAGGGCTTTTTCTCATATTTTCTTTCATATTATTTGCACTCATATTTAGTCATTTCATTTTGTTCTCTCAACCACCAACTATTCGATCGACTAAATAGAATTAAAATTACCCATTTTGATACTTAGTGATCAATCCTCATGGGAACGATACTCTACTCACTTCTATATTACTTGATTACGACAGTGTATACTTGCACTTTTTAATGGACCATTTACACTTGTAACAGCTACCTTTACTATCGCGGGGCTTGCTAAGGATTCGATATGTCCAGGTTGCCCTATCATTAAAATAAAAATCAACAGAAATTAGAATAATTCATTTAAGTCAAAATGAAATGCAAACAGAATAACTTATGTGTTGAAGACATTTTTTGTTTCTTTGTCTAGCCTTTTACCCAAGGAATCAAACTAGTAAACTATGTTGAACCGAGAACAGAGAACACACAAACTCCAGTGGTAACTATGACAACATATACATATTAAAATGGAGCAAGATGGCAAGGCAATTATTTATTAAAAATTTTAAATAGACAAAATTAAAATGCGTACCCTTGAACAATCGGTGCTAGATAACAAAGATAGTTGTTCTCTCCCATTGTGAAGGCCACATAGTGAGTCCTTTTTTGCACTATATTCTTATCCCTTGTCGTATTTACAGGACACAAGAATCCATATAAATCAACTCTTTGCATGTCAATGCATATACAATGGAAGGAGCTATAATAGAATTAAAATGATGAATGTATTAGCTAGTGAATATATGAAACCAAAAAGCCACTTCACTAAATGAAGGAAAAAATGGGAAATAAAAAACTTACAAGATTGAAAATTTGACCCATCCTACATCTATCTCCTCCAACTTAATGAAATATTTAAGGTCGTCTTAATCAATTGTGAAGGGATACTCTAATTCCTGGCCCAGAATCCCTGTAGGCATATGCAAATTAATCTGCTTAATGCCTTTATAGATCTACTGTAGTCATGCTAAGAAGGGTCATTTGCCTGCTTCCTGCTCGTTCTTTTTTAACATAACAAAACATATTGTTAGTAGAATGCCAACAAATCTCAAGTAAAAGTGAGGTAGTTCCATACCTTTAGAGGTGTTGTTGCTGAGCCAATAAGATGTACAAGCCAAAGGATGAAAGATCCTCTCGCCTGAGCTATCGTGGAAACCTCATCATCAAGAATAGGGATGGTTGTACCTTCTTCCCCCTCTCGAACACACGTCACAGTCACCTTACGTAAGTGTTGTGGAATTTGCTGATAATGGTGTGTGGTAGCTTGAGTGTGAATAAGAGCATCTGCAACTACACACAACAGTGGGGTATCCAAAGAAAGGATGGCAGGTTCTCCCAGCGCTGGAGTAGGAGAAGGGTCGCCAAGTAGTTCCTCTATCGGGTTGTAACTTCCTTTGGTGCTGTGAAGGCCAGGGATGAATGGGTTCTACACTTGGAAGTTGCCATCTGCAATTCAAACATCTTCACCATTTCAGCTCGTAGCTTAAGCATTAGCTCAAGACGTAGCTCTAACAACAGCTCTTGTCGAAGCTTGTCACGAAGGTTGGCCTCGAGCTCTTGTGAGACTTCCTGGAGAATCTTGGCCATAAGCTTCCTGCTGGGTTCAGCTTGTGACGAATAAGAATGTGAGGCTCGGCCAAAATACTTCACGACAGGAACTCCCCCTGCCTCCCCTAGAACATGACCAGGATGATCTGCCTTCCCAATCACCATTGAGAAGATGTCCATCCATCCACTTAGAGTAAACGAACCTTGGCTACTATGTTCTTCCAGTTAATCCTACAGCATAAACATTATTATAAATAAAAATTAAGCACTCCCAATATGAAAAAAAAATTGCACTTATGCTCTAACTACTTACAATTCTTGTGGCAACCTCGCAACAGTCGGATTTATGTACTTCCCTCCCTTAATAACGCTAGGATCTGATGTGACTACTTCCTTCAATTTCTCCAACTCTTCTGCCATCATCCTTTGATCAAGCTTCTGATAACTTACATTTGAATAAAGCAACTTTGAACTTGTAAGTAATTTCCCATATTTCTTCTATCACTCCATAATAGGCCATAGATGCTAATATGGGGTTTTTGTCTTTCGAACTGGAAAAGTGCGTCGCTTTAGCTTCTACCAACACCCCACTAGTTTGAATGGTACTTCTTTCATGTTGGTCATTTTTGTAGAAAGAATACCTGTTTATATCATAACTACTCCAAGTAATGATCTGAAACGAAGGCCCCTAGGCTAGCCACTTTATTGTCTCTGACACAATGGTCTCTTGCAAAACCTTTTCCTGAAACCACTCTATAAATTTCTTGTTTTGCTCAATAGCAATCTGTATGTCATTCTTCCTTGGATTCATGTCCTTCAATCTCTTTCTGTGTTCATCTATGTACGGTTGAACATCTACCATGTTATTCAGGATATAAAGGTATGCTTGCAACACCTCTTCCGAGGCATAGTCTTCACTTTCAATCCTCGTGTTCCCTTGCTTCTCTCCTCTTCATGTCGAGATTGTTCCTTCTTCCCTTATAGGTAATCGTTGCAGAAGTCCATAGCCTCTTCAACTACATATCTTTCAACTATTGAGGCTTCTCGTCGATAGGGATTTTTAGAATACCCTTTTAAGAACTTCATATATTGCTTGGAAGGGTACATCCACGTCAGGTAAACTGGACCGCAGAGCCTTACCTCCCTTACCGAATGAACTATCAAATGCACCATTATATCAAAAAAAATGAAGGAGGAAAGTGCATCTCTAATTAGGACAATATAATATAACCCTCAGCTTCCAGTTCATCCAGCTTTTCAATGTCAATGACTTTGTTACAGATAGCATTAAAGAAAACAGATAATCTTATTACAATGGTTTGAACTTCATCTTTCATAATGCCTCTAATAGCTACTGGTAATAGTTGTTGCATCAATACATGATAATCATGAAACTTCATTCCCACAAACATCAAATCGTCTATTACCACACACCTTCTCACATTCGAATAATACCCTTGTGGCACCATAATTTCGTGCAAATGCCCACACAAATTTCTTTTCTCCACTTTTGATAGTGTATACGCTGTTGGCTTTATGTATGCCCTCTTACCATCGTCTGTTAGTTATAGATGCAATCGTTCTCTTATACCCATATCAACAAGGTCTAGTCTCGCACTAATCCCATCCTTTGCCTTCCCTGGTATATGCAAAAGCGTACTGGCAAGGCTATCATAAACGTTTTCTCCACATGTATCACATCAATACTGTGTCTCACGTCAAGAGTACGCCAATATAGAAAATCAAAGAAAATTGATCTCTTCTTCCATATGTTCTTCTTACCCACAGTCTTCTAATTCTTACCGAATAAGCATTGATACGTTCGACCCGACTGTATACCTCCTCTTCGGTTAATGCCTTCAGAGCCATTCCATGCTCTGGCAAGCCGTTAAAACGCTTTCTTAACCTACGATACGGGTGGAACCTATAAAGGAACCTCCTGTGACCAAGGTAGACTATTTTTCTCCCATGTTTAAGTGGTAGAAGTGAGTGTCTGCTTCACAGATCAGACATGCTTTATTCCTCGTCACACTGTACCCTGACAAGTTTCTGTACGCAGGGAAGTCGTTTATCGTGGTGAAAATCATTGAACGTAGCTTGAAAGACTCCTTCGTATATGCATCAAACACATATATGCCTTCCTCCCATAACTTCTTCAAGTCCTCAATCAAAAGCGCCAAGTAGACATTGATATCGTTCACCGGCTGTTTTGGTCCAGAAATCATCATAGAAAGTATCACATACTTGCATTTCATACAAAGCCAGGGAGGCAAGTTGTATATTACAAGGAGTACCAGCCACGCACTGTGTGTGCTATTAAGTGTTCCAAACGAATTGATGCCATATGTACAAATCCCAAGCCAAAGGTTTCTCGGCTCACTGCCAAATGCAGGGAATATTTCATCTATTTTCTTCCACTGTAGAGAGTTAGCCGGGTGCCGAAGATATTTTCCTTCGGATATTCTCTCATCCGAATGCCATATAAACCTCTTCACTTTTTTGTTTAGTCCCAAACAAATGCTTAAAATGTGGTAGTATTGGGAGATACCATAAAACCTTTAACAGTTTCCTTTTAGTTGCCCCATCGCCACAACCGCCATCTTTCTTCACTTTGTATCGTGCAGTTTAACACTTAGGGCACTCACTCAAACCTTCATACTCCTTTTTGTATAGTACGTAGTCATTAGGGCAAGTATGTATCTTTTTATACCCCATACCCATAGTAGATAGGATTTTCTTGGCCTCATACATATGATTTGGAAGTACATTATCGTCTGGAAACATATCACACAACAGTTCAAGCAGCAATGTGAAACTACTATCGGTCCACCCACAAGTTACTTTTAAGTTAACCAAATGTAATGTTCCTGTCAGCCATGTGTACTTACACCCAGGGTACAACGGTGTTTCTGCATCACTCTGCAGGCTATCATATTCATGTGACTGCGTAAAGGATTCTACCTCAACATCGTGAATCATTATCTCCATTCTATCTTCACTATGTCATCCACAGCTTCCTTCTTGTGCAATGGATGATCAGTTACTTCCTCACCATGCCATATCCACCTTGTGTATCGAAGATTTATTCCATCACAAAGTAGGTAATCCCTTATAACTTTAACATCATGTCTTCTCTCATTTAAACAATTGATATAAGGACAAAAATACATCCCATTTTTTGCTGGAGCGTTCCTTCTAGCATATTCAATAAACTCTTCAACCCCATTCTCATATTCTTCACTTGTTCTCAAAGCATTCACCAACTATGATCCATTTTATTACCACCTACGTCATTCCTATTTAAACTCAAGTTAAGAATAGTTGTCAACACTAGGATTGCCTTTGACTATTTTGTTTTTCAAAATTTTGGCAACATTTCCCCTTAAAAGTGAGATATCCCAAAATCAAAATAACAAACAATCTCAGCTTAATTTAAATGAAACTAAACTTTAGCTTCTAACACCAAGCACAAACAGAATACACTTATATTTTAGCAACCAAATTATTAAATCAGATATGTACCATAAGTAAGATATGTGATATGAAAGTGATGCACATCACTTTCGGTGCCCCTTTCAGTGATGAGTCTTCACAGTTTTAAAAACCGTCTCAAAAGTTTTTAAACTCTCCCAAACTCATTTAAATCTTCATTATAGTAATCTTAACCATTTAAAATCATCACTAATCAAGTTTATAAGAATATTATAGGTGATTGAACATGGATTAGAGCTCAACTGCAAAAAAAAACAACTTTTATCAAAAACTTTAACGGCTACCTCTAATAGACCTCTAATGGTCATATTCTCAGTAGGAAGAAGAAAAATCTCAATGGTCCAATACCCATCATCAATTATAACTAGAAGAGATTTCAAAACTAAAATAAGATAAAGCCTATGCATATAATGACAAAATGCCAAAACTTTGATTCTTACATATAGTCAAAGCTCAGAAATTACACTCCCTTTATATACTTCAGTTTCTAACTCAACTAAATACCATCAATAGCACATTCCAAATTCTTTAGCCATTATACACCTTGCAAGCCATTCACAGTCATACTTTAATTTATTCTTTTAATCACAAATTAAACTCAAAATTTTGCAATTGAGAACAGCAAAGTTAAGCTCAACAACAGTGTGCAATGATAGAGCTCAAGCACAAATCACACTTAAATTCCAGCAGAGAATCAAACGTATTTTGCTAAGCATTCACAAGTTCAGTGGGTAAATTCCACTATAGTCATTTTTAAAGTTCAATCTACCTAATTATCATAAATTAAAGAAATTTAGTTAGCTAACCTGTAGCTGAAACTTTAGAGGGAGATGACCCACGGTGGTAAGAGGGAGGCCAACGGTAGAGAGAATGACAGAAAATACTGTAAACCCAGAGCAAAGACGACGACAGAAGTAAAGATAAGCTTTGGAGAAAGAAGAAAAACAAGAACGGGAGAGGAGAGCACGAAGATGGGGACAGAAGTGAAGATAAGCTTTGGAGAAAGAAGAAAAACAAGAAGGGGAGAGGAGAGCAGGAAATGAGGACGAAGTGAAGGTAAGAGGAGTGATGCAGAGTGAAGCAGGGGAGCCTTTAGGCATCCCCAGTCAATATTGGGGACACTTAAAGAAAAATTCTAATATGATCACATGCACTGGTCATGTCGACCAATGCATGTGATCAAGCTTTAGACATCCCTAGTTGAGCTGGGGACAACTAAAGCTTACCTTTAGACGTCCCCAGATCGGCTGGGGACATCTAAAGCTTATCATTAGATGTCCCTAGAACATCTGGGGACGTCTACAGTCAGATCTTTAGGTATCCCTAACTGTTATGGGGATGTCTAAAGTTTTTCTTTTTCTTTTTGTATGATATTTACAGGTCTTTAGACGTCCCCATTTTGACTGGGGACGTCTAAAACACTTCAAGTAAGCTCTTGGCGTGAAATTCAATTATTTTTTATGCCCAACCTTTTAAATTTTCACCTATAATTACACATATGCCACTTGCCTATATTTTGGGCGTCCCTTTATGAAAAAGGGACATCCTTTAGGGTTGTTGTAGGTATATTATACAGTAGTGAGGGTTTTCAAAAATTCTTTCAAAACTTTTCCTTACATTGGTCTCAATTTTAAATTTCGAATATAATTACATGCATAGTTAATTCACATTCATATATATCAGAGTGTACAACAAAAATCCCGGCAACCCTCGGGTTGCATTCATTCTCTAAAGGTTTACAGTATCCCATATAGGGGATTACACAACTATATCCAAGACAATATTTACATCCCAAATTCAAAATGGATAACCAACAATCAAAATCCAAATATCTAAAGAGTCCTAATCGCTCTTGGTTGTCTGCTTCCCTGTGGAAACACCTGCCATTTCTATGGGTTTACCAATGGAAAGAATGAGATTCAAAAGAATCCAAATGGTAACAGATCACTCATCCAATATATAAATACATAGCATATAAGCAACCATTAACAATAGCATCAACAACATCACAATGATACAAGACTTTCACCACAACGACATCACTCACAGCTGTATACATAATCATGACAGCTTTCACAGTATAACTCCAGGTTGCGCTGGATAACGACAGCTTTCGCTGTATAACGCCAGCTTGTGCTGGATAACAACAGCTTTCGCTGTATAACGCCAACTTGACCTGGATATGACAAATTTCGTTGTATAAGCAGCAACATCAGATATGATCACAAAACAATGATACAAATACATACCATACATTGACACAAAGCATAAGATAATAGTCACTACCTTGTTCTTTCCTGATGTGCTCCGACACCGATGGCTCACGACCAGGGCAAATGTCAAATCCTAAAACCAAGATAAAGGATGGTGGATCAATCTCTTTTCCAAGTTCTTAATTCCATAACACTTAAAGTTGGTTATCATTTAAACTCTTAAGGTTGCTACTAGAAGCCTAGACATATGCCTAAGGGGTTGGAAGAAACTTAACCAAAATCATCTCAAGAAACCCAAAAATACTTATTTCCATTACATCACTTGGGTGGTGAAAGGAGCACTCAAGTAAGGAAGGGACTTGTACTTCGAGTGATAAGCTCAGCACTCGAGTGATACCTCATATTCACTTGAGTCCTATCGAGTGAGACACAGGAAGTGACTACCCGAGAACAAACGTCCACCCTAAGATAACAAGCACACTCGAGTACGAACATCAACACTCGAGTGATAGTTAAAGGCTCACTCGAGTTCCCAAGAGTATGGCCCCGAAAGTGTCTACCCGAGCACAACTGAGGAACCCTAAAGTACATAATACTCATGCACTCGAGTGACACCCTAAGCACTCGAGTGAAACCCCATATTACTCGCAAATTAGGAAGTGCACTCTGGAACTCTGCCTGAGAATTCTACTGATATGCTGAGGAAAAAAGGGAAAATACACTGCTACACTCGAGTGAGACCCTTCCTCACTCAAGTGAGGCTTATCAGAAGCCAAAACACAACAGCTAGCAGAATTTTCCAAACTTGCAAAGTCTAATTCCAATGGTTCCAAAACTTATACCAAAGTTTATTCCCACCTAAAATTCCATAAGGAACCCATTAGGAACAATAAAATAACCAAAATCTCACCACAATGAAACATTCCACACTCCCAACCACATTGTTCTCCAAAATCACCTAATGATCACAACTTCTGATTCCCATTTCAAAACCAATAGCTCAAATACACAATATACCCCCAATTCTACCATAACACACTAACCAATTCTCCCATTTCAATTTCACATGCAAATCAGGGCATAATTCCACAAATATCAAAACATAGCCAAAAATCACAACTTATATATCAAAATGTCACAAATGCTCACCTCTTCTTCTTTCCAAGGTTAGTTTTTTATTTCTCCAACTTTCCACTTTTCTCAAGTACTCAAATACTACCTTTCAAAAATCTAAAACCATGAAGTTGAAGCTCTAACACCATAAACAACTTTAATGAAAAGAATTTCATCATTCAAGGTTAAATAAAACACTTACCACAAGATTTCTTCTTTCCCTTTCCTCTCAAGCTCACACGAAAATAGAGGCAGTGAGAGAAGGCAAAATGATAATGAAGAACCATATTTTTCCCTTGAACCCATGCCTCTAGCCGACTTGGAAAGAGAGAGAAGAGAGGAAATGAATTTTGAACTTTTGACCAAAATCTATGCCCTCAATGATGACACTTGGCAAAATCTTATTAAAATAACCAGTCTTAAAAGTCTTGAAAAAAAAGTTTTTAGACCGGTTTTTAAACAACTGGTCTAAAACTTCTGGACATTTTAGACCTGGTCTTCAAGCAACCAGTCTAAAATAGTGATTTTTAAGACCGGTTTTGTTAATTGGTCTAAAAAATAACAGACTTTCAAGACTGGCTGTATCAAGACCGGATCCAAAACCGGTCCAAAATTTCATTTTTAACCGATCTTAAAAGTGATTTTTCCACTATTGAATAGTCCATGTAAATCTAGAAAAATCACCAACAATGACCAATGAATATAAGTTGCCACTAAAGCTTTTGACTCTTGTCGGTCCAACTAAATCCATATGAAGCAATTGAAGCGATCTGTTTATAGTGATTTCATTTTTCAATTTAAAAGATGACTTTGTTTGTTTACCCTTCTAACATGTATCTCAAATTAAATTATTTTTGAAATTAATTTTAGATAAACTAATTACTAAATCCTTTTTGAGTAACTTGCCTAGTTAATACATATTGACATGAGCCAGTCTCTTATGCCATAACCAACTTTCATCAGCCTTACTTAGAAAGCAATTCTCAGAAATATTTTTACTCATATCAAGGGTATAGCAGTTACCTTCCCATTTTGCTATGAGTTTTGCTTTAAGATTTTTCTTCTCTAATTGCAACTCCTTCTTGCTTACAATTAGACACTCTTCTGAGCAAATATCACCCAGTTGTCTTTATCTGTGCTTTGACACACACTGAGCAGATTATGATAAAGCCCATCAACATAATAAACACCTTTGACTTGAATGCCTTTGCCACTTTCAATCTCACCAATTCCTACTATTTTTCCTGACTGGTTTCCTCTAAATGTTACCTTTCCACCTTTATTAGGCTTAAAATGTAAAATTTTCAGGATCACCAGTCATATGTCTAGAGCATACAATGTTTATGTATTATTTGTTGCCTCTAGATGCTTTAAGACATATCTGCAATTAAATACAGTTAAGTCTTAGGTACTCATATCTCTTTAGGTCCTTTTGGGTTAGTACAAATTATTTTCTGAACATATGAACCTTTCGCCACCTATTTATAGGTTTCTATTTTTTATTTCCTTTTATGAAGGCAAGAGGAAGTGTAGTGACATTTCCTATTGCAAAAATTACAATGCACAAAAAGATTCAAAATATGTACAAAATGCTGAAAATAATTCATGTTTAACTCCTATTTTCTTTCTTCTTTTCCTATTATCTAATTTTGGATCGTATCTATTACCAGATCAATCGTTTACTAAATGTTGAGCATTTAAAATGACATTTAACATCTCACTTCATTTAGTAAATTTCTCAAGAGTTTTAGTGAGATTAACATTTTCTTTTTCAATGAAAAACAATTTTCACAATCTTTTTCAGGTAACTCTTTGAGTTTTTCTTCAAGAACTTTATTCTTCCTTTTGAAAGCGACAAATTCTTTAACTACTTTGATGAATTCAGAATATAAAGCATTATATTTGGAAAGTAATTCATTATAAGTACGATCAAAGTCAGTTACCTCATTTTCTCTCATTTCTTCTTGAGGGGCAAGACAAATATTAGCAACTTCTTCATCGCTATCTTCATTAGAGGAGCTATCTCCCCATATAGTGGATACAAATGCTTTCTTTTTGTTGAAGAATTTACCTTTTCTCTTTTCTTTATTCTTCTGAACCAACTATGGACATTCTAACTTGATATGTCCTGGCTTAGCATATTTATAACAGATTATGTGTTTCTTGATTTCTTTTCCGCTACTGGTTCTTCCCTTCTAAAGATTTCTAAATCCCTGGCCTTTCTTGTAAAACTTCCTGAATCATTTTATTATCAAGCCCACTTCGTTATCATCAAATCTTCATCATCTTCTTTGGTTTCTTCCTTTATATTACGAGGCTTTTCTTTTTATTGTTATTGACTTCTTCTAGTTCTTGTTTGAACTTTAGCTTGCTTTCATACTCTGAGAGGCTTCTGAATAGAGAAGCTACAAATCGCATTGATTTGCCTTTTGCCTCCTCGATTGCCATAACTTTAGCCTCCCATTCTTTAGAGAGTATGTTCAATATCTTTCTTACTTGGGCATTCTGATCATAGATTTTCCCAAGTACTGCAAGTTAATTTACAAGATGAGTGTATTTGAGTTCAAATTTAGCTATTGACTCACCTATTTTCATTCGAATTAGATCAAACTCGGTGACAAGGGTATTGATCTGGTTTTCTTTTATTCCTAAACTTCCTTCATGAGCTATTTCAAGACCTAGCCATATTTCCTTAGATGTTTTAAGTGTGCAAATCCTGAAATACTTTTTTTGACTTAAGGCACTTTGAATCATCAGGATTGTCTTACTGTTGGGAGTGACCATTTTTTCTCATTGTCATCATATTCTCCTGGTGACTTGGCAACTTTTTGTGAATATTCAATCTTTATAGGTACATAGTTCCCATTCTCAATCACCTCCCATAATCCATATTTTGTGGCCATCACAAATACTTTGAACTTCACTTTCTAGAAGGAGAAGTGTTCGCCATTGAAACCTGGTGGTATAGTGATAGAAGCTCCATCGGCAAGTATTCCCTCACCCATTCTTGCCACTGAATCCTTCTTAGATTGTTATACCTGAATAAGAAGACCTATGCTTTGATACCAAATGTTAGTGCAAGTGTTTCACCTAAGAGGGGGTGAATTGGGTGATCATAGAATATTTGAACCGTATATATAAATTCACATAATTAAAACACAATTAAGAGCTAGGAGAGATATCACCAAAGTGTACACAGAGAGTTATACTGATTCGGCCACAACCACTTTGACCTATGTCCTATCCTTAGAGTTCTTCTGAGAATTTCACTATATCTTCCAAGATTTAGTGGATTCTTGGCACCTCAGTATACAACAAGTTCTGTGACTAGACACTCACTCCCCCATACACGGTGTAATCTCAAATCCCAATCTAAGGTTTCACAACCTTAAGTTATCTCAATATTGAGTTGACAAGTAAATACCCCTCACAGAATAAATATATGAACACTACAGTATGATGAATGAATATGAGAAATAGAGCACTATGAATGTATTGATCGATGTACATTTGTATGTTGTGAAACTCTATTGTCTTCATTGAATGGCCCCATATGTATAGCTAGCTTGTGATAGCCATTAGTAGCATTTCAACTTGTCTGTTAAAGTAGCGTAACTTCATTTGGCCATTCTTTAAATTTGAACACTAGTTGTTGTGTTTGGTGGACGTTACGCTCCATAACTTGACTTTTCTTTCTCTTGCATGATCTCTTTATTTTTTCCCTGAAAATATACTTAGAATAATAATACAGTGAAGGGTTAACTATATAGATAACAAATCAATAAACAACAGATGATTATCATGCAATCTGGACTTCATAACTCGAGTGATCTTGGGTCATCTCTCAAGTAATCACTTGAGTGATCCCTTGTAAATCATGGTAGAGAGTCACAGAATTTATTTCTAAACACATCACTCAAGTGATCATTAATCATCACTTAAGTGAACACTCGAGTGATACCTCTCAAAATCTAGCAGAGACTTTTAAAAGTATTTTGTAACTCCATCACTTGAGTGGTCACTCGAGTGATAAAGGGTTATCACTCAAATGATGCCTTCAAAAATCATCCAGAGACTTCATTCCTAATTCTGTGACTTCTTCTTCTTCTTCATTACTCAAGTACTCACTCATGTGATGGTTCTGCATGCTTCAAAACAACTTGTTTCTTTGTTCAAAAACATTTATTTAATTAAATCTTTCGTAACACCATTTGTTCACCATTTGTTATCATCAAAATATAGGATCTAACACATATTGGCTAAACTTATTCTTGGCCTTAAGCTTCCTTGAAATGAACTCAGCTAAGGTCACTAAGAGGTCTTCCTCCTCTTTGTCTTTCTCAGACTGCATCATTAGCTAGTTACTTACTAGTGATAGGGTTCGCTCAAGTGATCACTTGAGTGCACTACTATAAAAAGCACGTTTAATGTCTATTTTTATACCCTTTCTATGTCCTTTTATAGGGGGACACCTATGTGAGTGAAGCAGTAAAATCTGGGACTAACGTCTATTAAAAATGGGACGTTGTAACCTTTTTTAATAGACATTGAACTTTTTTAAAAGAAAATTGTTTATATTTTGCACTGCCCAACTATTAAACCCTACAAAAACATCGTCGAATAATTCTTCATAAACCAAAATGTCCTTACAATATGGGAACATCCAGTACTATCTAATTGAAGTATTAACTCCTACTAACATATGTACAATAATCACCATAAAGTGTGAAAATGTTGTCTGCACAACTACTAACTAATATAAAAAATAAACTTTACTCATCTATGTGTTGAAGAAGATGTCCAACCAAAAGGTCTCAGACCAAATTATTGTCTTTGTGTAAGTAGGCATCATCATTACCAAAATCTGCAAATTGGAAAATAAGCTAAGAAAAATCAATCAAGTAAATGAATTAATTAACAATTCAATTACAACCCAAAAATATTATCATTTGAGAATCAAGAAGTGATTACATGTTCAAAATCTATAGTAAGTCCACTTTGAATGATGTTATACATATAAAGTATAACATAGGCCCTATTTGGTATAAAGTACTTGGGGTTAGGGACTGGAATTAGATCAGGGATTGAGTCAGAATATATCATTTGGTATAAGGAACTAAGGGTAACTAGGGATTCATGGTACCACGACAGTGGAATTGCTGCAAAGCCACCTCCCCCCGATATTGTGTTTTCAATCCCGGGATTGCAAAACTATGAAGACAAAAATATCCTTGGTTAAAATATTTTTCAGACAACAATAACCCTAATTCTAACCTAGAATCAATCCCTCTCACATAATTACTCCCTCCTTTTTTTCTCACCGATGACATAAATCACTGAACTTCTCAAGCATACCATCATCGCCCTTCACGATAGGCCTCACAGTCACCCTCACCATCGCTCACACCATCGTTGATTCCATCGGCCTCACAACCGATCACCTATCCCCTTTATCTCCATCACCCTTACCATCACGCACTCAGTCTCTCTTAGCATATATCACTTTTCCCCTTTCTCCCTGTCGGCCTTACCTTCGATCACTCAGTTGGCCTCACCACCAATCACCTTTCCCCATATTTGTTTCCTGACGAACAATCGCCAATTTGAGCTATTGTGTCTCCTCTTTTATTTTCTTTTTTTATTGTGTTATGATCAAGTCTTTTATCCCAAAATTATAATACTATCTTTAAATCTCTTGCCAAAGTATTCATTCACAATTTATTCTCGATAGATTATTCTCTCAAGGTAGTTTGAAAACTGTTTTTGTAATCAATAATTATTGATTCTAAAATAGGAAATAATGGTTAAAGGTTGTAATAGTGAGTTTTGAATCCCTTCTTCCCTTGTTATGGTGTATGTCCATATTATTCAAGTTGTAATCTTTCTCTGGGTTATGGATATTAACCGAAGATATTTCCTTTGATTTCTATTGCAACATATAAAAATAAATGTGACTGATTTTGATATTGTTAAAGGCTGAATTGTTTGTTTCAGGAAAAAAAAAGTGGTTTAATTTGACATCATGTGGGATTGCGAATTTTGATGCTAAATCAAAATATTAGATGACTAAAGCATGTTATAGATTCCTAAGTCAAGAGTCTCGAAGTTATCTAAGTTTTTGCGACCATGAGTTTTGATGTTGGAAACTATGTGAGATTAGTGTTTTATGCTTCCAAATAATGAATAATAGTTGGGGTTGCATGTCTTCTTTGGTTCTGTTTTTATGATGATTAAACCAAAACTCTCTGGTTTAACGGGTATGGCTATGGGCTCTTTGCTAAAAATATAAAAGGAAATATATATATATATATATAATAGTGATTATTTAAGCTTGTAAGTTTGAGTTGTTGAATCTAAAAAACTACCTGAGAGTATGGTTGCTATAATTCTCTCTCTTTTTTCCATTTCTGATGCCAATTTCTTAAATTCTTAGATGGGATGGCTTAGTAGATTCATGCTTAATGAAATTTTTGCTTGGTGGTAATTCTTTTGCGGAGTGTTAGAATGTGCAAGACTTGGTTAGGTTTGTTCTGTCAATGTTTGCAAGTTTTATAGTTTTTCATGTTTCAGAAGCTAATGTTTTCTATTCCTAGCTCATCATTCTCTAGACCTACATTAGCATTATGAAATTTCTTTGAAGAATGATTTATGAATATGAAGGAACATGAGATGCATATAAATATGTTTTGTCTTATTCTTGTCTTTGAATTCTCATTGTCTATGGTTCCATGCTATTGTTTATGTGTTCTAGGCTTATTATTCTTGTCCTTCACCTAGACACTCGCTCCCCCTTACACGTTGTAATTAAATCCCCAACTCAAGGTTCCACAACCTTAAGTTATCTTAATAACAAATATTGAGTTTGTAATGAAAAACTCTCTCACAGAGAAAATATATAATCACTGAAGTACAATAAATGAGTATAAGAAAATAAAGCACTAAGAGTGTGTTGATCAGAGTATGTTCGTGTGTTCTCAGTTCTTGCTTTCTGCTCTTTGAATGTTCCATATATATAGATGATATGTAGTGTTCGTTGGAAGCAATTCAAACATGTCTACTAGAGTCACGTAGCAACGGTTGACCATTCTTCAAATTTGAAAACTATCTATTTGCGGTAGGTAGCGGTAGGTGAACATTCGAACTTTTATTTGACTTTTCACTTACGGCATGATCTCTTCATTGTTTCTCTGTAAATGTGCTTAGAATACTAGTACAATAAAGAGTTAATCATATAGATAATAAATCAATAATTATTCGATCAAAAAATGATTTCTAGACTTAATTACTCGAGTGATCATATTTGTTACTCGAGTAGTCCTTCGAGTAAACCTATCAAAAATATGGCAGTGAGTAATTCAACATTTTTCATAAGATATTACTCGGTAAGACATGGAGTGAGATACATCACAAACCTTAGAAATACCTGATTACTCGAGTGGCTACTCAAGTGGCAATGTCTTTTCCTCACAAGTTACTCAGGTGCTTCTTTCAGTAAGCCTATTACTTGAGTAGTTACTCGAGTGGCCATGTTTTATCTTCAAACCTTACTCGAGTGTCCCCTTGAGTAAATTCCAAATAACTTTGCAAATTACTCGATTACTTACTCGAGTAATTGTATCAAATTCTTAGCTGAGAGTACTTGTTCTTTGTTTACCTGATTACTCGAGTGATCCCTTGACTAATGGATCAAATAACTCTGCAGATTACTGGAGTACTCCCTCGACTAATGCCTTTTTCTCATATGGTTACTCGAGTGGCTACTCGAGTAAATTGTTGCATTTCTTGTCCGAGAGCTACTAGAATATTTTTGGCCTAGTAACTCGAGTGGTTACTCAAGTAAAGGCTTTTCTCATGTGTTACTCGAGTGGCTACTCGGGTAATGGCTCATATAAGTTTGCAGATTACTCGAGTGGCTACTCGAGTAACTTCTTCCAAATTTTGGCAGTGCCTTTGAAAACATTTTCTTTCAATATTACTCGAGTGCCTACTCGAGTGACAATATTCCTGACTCGAGTAGTCACTCGAGTAAGCATAGACAAAGATTGTCACTGAGGTTTTTCACTTGCTCTTTCTCTCAGATCTTCTTTATTACTCCAGTGCTTACTTCAACTAATTCTTTGCCATTTATTTATTTTGTTCAAATTTATTTGTTATCATATCCTCTTTTATCATTAGTCCAATCTTTGTCATCATCAAAACATATGAGATCTAACATATTTGACATCATCAAAACTAATCATATTTAATATAAACCTTTACTAAAGCTAAGGGAAAGGGAATGTCTTGTTTACTATCCTTCCACACTCTTATTTGAAAGATACTAATAATAATAAAATGGAATTCGATATAGTGTTTAATTTTTGAAGTATCTAACCCCATGCAGGGGCACATTAACCCATTTTTTTTAGATGAAAAATAATTTAATTTATATCAAAGGTATGGAAAATTTATCTGCATCTAACTTGTGGGCAAAAGGCACGATTCTAGACACAATTTAATTTTTCACAAGCTTGAGTATGGATTCAATGAAGCTATTGGAATTATCATTAGGAAAGCATCATTTCTGGATATTTGTCCCTTGTTATTATAGAATGGAGAAGGCTATCTATGCATAGGCTGTGGTGGACGAATATACAAAAAACACAAAATAATTAATCTCACCACCAACTTTTTTTCCAATAAATCATAACAGTCATACACAGCTGAAACTATGAGAAAGCACAATCACAATGAATTACTTATATTATAAAGAGAAGAAACAAAAATGGACAGAGAGAGAAGAATGAGTAGACACAAAAATCAATTCAATACTCTAATACCTTTGTTGACCTTTCTTTTTTGATTTCCTCTCACAGACCCTCTTCATGACCCAATACTCTGCTTCTTTTTCGATCTCTATTCTCTTTTTACTCAATATTTTCTCCTTCAATTGTGCCCTCACAGAATCAGTACTCTCCCATTGACCGCTCACTAATCTCCTCTAATTCCCCAATCTCTTCTGCTCACAAGCCCCAATCCTTCCTTGATAGCCTGTGTGCATTTTTAGACCCTAAATCGTCATTATCGCGCCACCATTGAGCATTGCAGCCACTATGAAAATTCTATCCAAACCATAGAAATGATAATGAGACCTAGAAGATGATTAGTTTAGAGAGGGAAACCATCAGGAGTTGAAAGAGGAAAAGGAAGTGATTTAGGGCATAGGTATTTCGGTCTTTTCATTATTAGTTATTGTTTATTAAATAAGATAAATAAAATTATTCCCTCCAACTATTACTTTGTACTAAACATATTTTTAAAACATCAATCACAGTCCCAATCTCAATCCCAATCCCAGTCCCTTAAAATTCAGTACTACGTACTAAACAAGGCCATAGTATCCACATTTAGTGCTCCCTAGATGTCGAGGGCACTATAAATCAAAAGCAAATAGTTAAAATAAATAAAGGCATATCTAAAGCAACTGTTAATGAAAGAACTTGAATTAAAACTACTTACTTTCATATAAAACCACTTCAGCTTTCTACTTTTACCCTCGTGTGTCCCGCCAAGTACTCTATATGTCTTGATGGCACTATCATTAAAATAAAAATCAATAGACATTAGAACAATGCATTTAAGTCAATAATCAATGAGATACAAACAAATTAACTTATATGCTAAAGATGGATTTTATTTCTCCATTTTTTGTAACCCAAGAAATCAAACCAATAGACGGTGTTCATACCAAGACAAACAACACATAGACTTTGTTAGATATAATTAGTTTTGATGATGTCAAATATGGATGTGAAATGATAAGAGCAAAAAGTTTTTGTAATGTATTTTATACTTTGACTAACTAGTGTGTTTAATGTGAAATATCTTGTAGATTAATTAAGTTGAATTATGGAGGAAGAATGAGAAGACAAAATTATCAAACATACAAAGAAGTGATTGAATTGATGAGAATGAACAAAAGAAAGATGAAGAAAGGAATTGGAGATAGTCAAGGAGCTGCCTACTTGGATTATGGAGAATGATTATCAAGAGGAAAATCAAAAAGAAAGATATTGAAGAAAGAAGAACTTGCAAGATCTAATGGCAATATCAAGATTCAAGTTCTTAGAAATAACTCTGAGATTTCTATGGTCAGAAGGAAATTAGACAGCACTGTTTGGCATTGTAGCAGTTAGTACTATTTGGCATTATAGCAATCGAGCACCATTTGGCACTGTAGCATGCAAATCACTGTAGCACTCAAGGTACAGACTGAAAGTGCAGATTTACTATAGCCAGTTCAACATTGTAGCACTCGAGTGAAGGAAGAACACACTTCAATGTTGGGGCACTCTATTCTACTTTATTTTTTGTTTAGTCTGTAAAAGGTCTGGTATTTTGGCCACATCTCTCAAACCACATGACGGATTGACATGAAACTAGTAGCATATGAAAGAAGACTCACAACATGAAAAATGTACACCAATATCACTTTAAAAGAAGCTCAGATGAAAGAGATATGAATCATGGAAGATGACACTAAAATCACCATCACTTTTCACAACAAGGTTTGGTATTTTTGGCATACCTCACAAATGACACATCGGATTGAGACAAAACTAGTGCCATATGAAACCAGACTCAAAACGCTTTCCATGGATAGGTGATTTTTAAAATTTAAAGTTATATTCTAATAGATATGCCTTCTAGAAGTTGATGCTTGTGTTGTCTAGTACGATAAACACTCTTTTAATCATAACCTGCAAAATACAAGGAGTTTCGACTTAATTCTTTTTGCATTGGAATGCTTATGACAAGAGCTTTCTTTTGATGCATCATTTTTCATATTTAGAATTAAATGAATAAATTGATTCTAACGTGGCCCCACATTACTCACGAGTACAAAATCACACTCTTGACATTTTGATGCAAGTGTTGTCCGGAAGTGGTTGTGAAGTAGAAGTATTTCAGTTACACATAAGTGAATAACAAAGCACTCGAGTAAATTGAAGGTTTGCACCTGAGTTATGCAAGTGTTTCCATGAAAGTGTTAACTCGAGAAGAAATATGACTAGAGAAACGTGAAGAGCACTCGAGCATGACCAGTAACGCTCGAGTGAGGAGTAGGATTGCAATCGAGTCCTGTGAGTAAAGATCAGCAAGTGTTTACCTGATAGTGAGCTAAAGCTTAAAAGCATGAAGTATACTAGAATAAGAGCTATGGCACTCGAGTAACGAAGCAAAGCACACGAAAGTGCAAGAGACACTTATAAATATATTAAAGGAAGTATGATCAGAAAAGAACACCAGAAACTGAAATATACTGATGCACTCAAGTGAGCCTCAGTGCACTCAAGTGACGGCCCACATCACCTGTGAGTGAGAAATCACACTCTCTCAAATTCACATGGAAGTACTACTCAAATACAAAGGAAAAAGTGGAGAATTGGTTTTGCACTCGAGTAAGACCTTAGCAAAATCCAGAAACAAAACAAAGCCTCATAGCAATCCACTCAAACATGGTTAAATGTTGTTTATTTATTATATTTTCCCTTGTTAGTATACATAAACATTAACTAACATATATTTCAAGAGAGAAATATGAGATTAAACATTTGGATTGCATCTTCAAGAATAGAGGCCACTTATGGCAAATATCATCACTCAACAAACAATTTGAGTCTAATTCAATGTTATTGAATCATTGTGTTTTCACTTATTATTATACCTAAATGTTAACTAACAAATATTTCAAGTGTGAAACAGGATATTAAATGTTCGGATTACATATTCAAATTTGAAAGTCAATTATGGCAAAAACCATCATTACACACCGAATGTTGGCTACCTACTAGAACAAGCAACTGATACACCATGAAAGACTGTCAAATATTCAAACACTCAAATCTTGCTTCTCTATGAGACATGCCGCTCCACAATGTGACGTATAGCTCATAATGAAACATCCTACTCTTCAATGGGATGCTTAGCTCTGCAACGTATAGTTCATAGTAGCTAGTTTCTCAAATATGCTCAACGGTCAAATGAAGCAATGAGACTCAACAAATACTCACAACAGTCATCATCTTCATCAACCACAAATAAGATAGCATTTAAAATCAATGGGTAACAGAGACAGTGAGCAACTATGACAAAAATAATAGACACATGAATCCTCTGCTTCAATCCAAATCCTCTTTGTTTTCTAGTTTATCCATTATTTACTATTGAGAGAGTGATTATTTGTATTGTACTTCAGTGAGTACTTTATCTACTCTGTGAGAGAGTTTGTAAACATCTTCAATTATATTTCTGAATTTATCACAAGGTAGAGGGACCTTGAGAGGGTTGATTACCTTATAGGGAAAGTTGTAGAGAGAATTGTCGGTAAGACTTTCTATTCGTAAGCTTACAAGGGGCAAGCAATAGAAAATGTTGCTGCTTGTAAGACTTACAGGGGTGTAAGCAGGAGATAACATTATTCCTCGTAAGACTTACACAAATAAGCAAGAGATAAAGGATTTTGGGATTGCTCTACTCGTAAGACTTGCTGTAAGGGGGAGTTTCTCAGTAAGAGGTTTATAAAGGCTTTTCTTGTACTCGGATTAAACAAGAAGATGGTGGATTTGAAATTCTCAAGAGGAGCCAAGGGACTGGATGTAGGCCATCATAGATTAGACCGAACTAGGATAAATCACAGTTTACATATTCTCATCCCTAAAGCTATTACATCTCTAGCATATATTATCTAACTGTTCATTTATGATTCATTAGTTTCATAATATTTTTATTAAGATACGAAAAATTTTCCAAAGTTCTTAAGTTTTTTATCTTACACCCAATTCGCCTCTCCTCTTAGGTGCCAACTGGTTCTAACATTTGGTATCAGAGCCTGGGCTCTTGTTTAAAGTACTTAACCATATCAAGAGTTATAAT
Source organism: Inga laurina (assembly GCA_963855925.1). Taxonomy (NCBI): domain Eukaryota; kingdom Viridiplantae; phylum Streptophyta; class Magnoliopsida; order Fabales; family Fabaceae; genus Inga; species Inga laurina. The sequence continues at coordinate 30,118,182 of OY979709.1, read as the reverse complement.
GGCTAATTTTGGGTGTTTTATACTTTTAAAAGGTTTTGATTATACAATCTCACCTCTTTTCAAAGATATTCATTTTTGGTTTTTGAAAGATAGATGACTAGTTTTATAAAAGTACTTGATTTTGATATACGGAATGTTTTTACAAATGATTTTGATTTCAAACCAAGAATGGATTGGACAGACAGTGAAAAAGAAAATGTTTTCATTAAACATTAGAGCAATGAGGATTCTCTATGGTGCTGTGACAGAAAATGATTTTAGAATATTAGATTTTGTTCTAATGCAAAACATATTTGGAACACTCTTGATTCTATGTATGCTACTAACAAGTGTCTTTAAATTGAAGATGTCTACAGTTTATGTGAAACTATAAACTGCATATCTACTATTCATGAACAAGTAGAAGTGGACGATGAAGAAGGAGAAATCATAGAACACTTCCATACAATCAACATAGATAGACAAGAAGAAGAGGATTCCCAAAAAGAGCTCATTATAGACAGACATGAAAAATTACTCTCCAAAGCTCAAAATGAATTTAAGGTAAAAAGTTTCAATTCTTCTTGTGATTTTCGTAAACTGATTTTCAAAGTTTATATATGATTGTTTTTCAACCAATTGTAGATTCTATTGAGAAAAGCAAAAATGTTTCAAACATACTAGAAATTTATATGTGGAGGAAGAACTTAGGTAAACTGAACATTTGAAAAGATCTTCCCTCAAGCAACACAATACTTGCACAAGATCTCATAATATATATATATCATCATACTATTTGCAATAATTATGGAAAATCGGGTCATATTCTCATACATACTATTTTAGAAGAAATTCAAATGTGAGAAATAAATGTGTTTAGGTTCCGAACAGACTTGTAAGATGCAATACTAACAATTAAGGATCCAAGTATATGTAGGTACTAAAATGTCCATCTAGAACTTTATATGTGCATATTAATTATAAAACAAATGGACATAAGGGTACAGAGAAAATGAAGAAGAAGCCAAGAGTTTCTCATACACCAATAAAGAGGTTCATATCGTCTATATCAAAAATGAGAACTCTCGGAGTGTAATATCCCAATTTTTTATTAAGAGCCACTAGTACAAAAAGGGTGTTTTAGACCGGCACATTTAGACGGGTTGCAGCAGATGAGGTCTAAAAGAAATACGCGGTGGCATTTTTGTAATTATAAACAAATTGGGAGACCGGTTATTCTATAAACCGGTCTAAAAAATATTATTTAGACCGGTTCTACATTAACCGGTCTAAAATATTAAACCTTTTAGACCTGCTTGGATTTTAAACCGATCTAAAAGGATCAAAGGAAAAAATTTAAAAATTTAAATATGTTTTTAGACCGGTTATAGATATAACCGGTCTAAAAAGTATTTTATTTTAGACCGGTTAATATAATAACCGGTTTAAAATAAACGTTTTTAAGATCGGTTATTCTAACAACCGGTCTAAAATATAGATTTTAGATCGGTTGTTTTGAACAACCGGTCTTAAAAATGTTTTTAAGACCGGTTATTTTTATAACCGGTCTTAAAACTCTTTCCCCAAATCCCAATCGCGGTTTACGCTCCGCGCCTTTCTTCATTTTGAATTCTTCCAAGCTAAACATCAACAGTCAAGAACGAACAGCAACTCCAAATTCGTCAAATCAAGAGCATAATTAGTGTCTTACCTTGTTCTCGTTTTGCATTTGCGCCATGAAAATAGGATCTTGGACCTAGCATCCCCGTTGCTCAGTGTTAGGGCGCGCGTACTGGTGCTCTATCTTTTCGTTGAGTGTCGATGTTTGACGGCACTGAACACACCCTGTTCTCATTTTTATTCACCCTCAATCTACAAAATTTGGATAATAAACTTGGTGAAGCCTAATTCTCTTCCAGGAAGTTTTTTACTTCGTCTATTAATATTTTTTTGTGTGATTTCCGACGAAGAAGGTTGTGGCCTGGGTATGATTTAGGATATTAGAAATGTGGGGGCGTTGTGGTTCTGATTTCTGAAACATTACTGGTCTTTCTTTTATATGAGACATTGGTTTGCATTATAATAGCTTCTATGTTCCTTATTCTGTTGTTGCGTTATGATAGCTTCTCTGTTCCTTATTCTATTGCTGCGTTATGATAACTTCTATCTTCCTTATTCTTATGCATTTTTATTGATTTGTTCCTCTGTCTCTCTCAACCAAACTCGTCATAATAGTTCCCCTATTTCCTAGTATATTTTTCCAAAGGGTCCTGATATTGCTTTCTTTGTCAGCACAGGAGGTTACATGAATCACTTCCTATGTTTCTCTGTAAACATCATCACAAGCTTATGCTGCTTTAGCAAAAATATATTCACTTGCATAAGTTTGCTCATAATTCATCAGTGATTTAGAAATTGGGGTCGATCGCCTTTAATGATAAAGGTTCAGTTTCTTTTACTAAAAAGTTATAAAGGCACCCCATAAATATTTAAACCTCATATTATCCTTTGGACTCCTCTATCACACACAAAGAAAAAGTTTTATTATTGCATTACAAGTGATAGATGGTTAATTAAAGTAATGTGCTGATAGATAGGGTGGATTCTAAATGAAAGAATACCAAATGAATTTAGTGCTGCTGGGACTATCTATACTTAAATGATTCATTGTTTCTGGTTGGAGTCACATGAGAATGTGAAGGACGTACTCCTTCCTAAATAGTAAATGCATATATATACACAAAAGACACATAGAAAACTGTAAGAGAATGAAGCCACAAATCTGATGCCTCCATCGCTAAAGCCGAGTAGGTCAAGGCCAAAAGGTTAAACCACCTTTCCTACTTTCTTCCAGCGTGCAATCTACCCCACATCATACCAAGCTCATCTTTCCCGTGTAGTTTCCGGCCTTCAAAGAATTTGTTCGAGTGATTGACGGGTAATCAATTAGTAATTACTGAACCCCTAATCCCTATGGTACTATTCTATTTCTACTGTTCATAATGGTAATATATATGGCAGTCAACCCATTGTATTGGACAGATTTGCATTGTTAATGAGACTTTTAATATTCAGATTACTCTTCTTCTATCTCTATCTCTCTACTCTCTTGTACTTGTTCATTATGTAGTAGTTAAACTAGGTAGTTGGGTGTAATGATTGCCTACTCTCATTATACTCCTTCCTTTTCCAGGGGAAAAAGTAGAAAACAAAAAATAAAAGGTTTCGGAATATATGGATCATAGTTGGATAAAAGCTAAACGGACGAGTGTTGAATATGATGTTGGGGTGAGGGTTTTTTAGACTTTGCAAAAATAAATGCCGATGATGATAGTAGTATGTTTTATTGCCCTTGTGTAAAATGTTTGAATGAGAAGCGATTAAGTGCTGTAGATATATATACACATTTAATTTGTGAAGGGTTTTGTAAGACATATGTAGTATGGGTATGGCATGGTGAACAATTAGAAATGCCAAGTGCATCTCAACAGGGGGAAGTGAGTTGTGATGATAATGACACGGATATGGATGATCGGATAGAGGATATTATGTGTGATGTAGGAGAAGAGGCTTTTGAACAATCACATGCATATGGTAATATGTGCAGTGATGCTGAGAAGCCGCTGTACCCGGGGTGTAAAAAATACCAATTGCTAAATGCTGTATTGAAATTGGTAAGCTTGAAAGCACGACATGGATGGAGCGACAAGAGTTTTTCAGAAATGCTTGAGGCCTTTAAAGATATGCTTCCTGATGATAATGTGTTGCCTTGTCGATACTATGATGCTAAGAAAATACTGTGTCCACTAGGGATGAAGTATAAAAAGATTCATGCTTGCCCTAATGATTGCATATTGTATAGAAAAGATCATGAAGAGAAGGAGCAATGTCCGATATCTGAAACTCCTAGGTATAAATCAAATAAGGGCCCTGCAAAAGTGTTGTGGTATCTTCCAATCATTCCAAGGTTCAAGCGCCTATTTGCTAATGAAATTGATGCCAAAAATTTGAGATGGCATGCAGATGAGCGGATTTCTGATGGAAAGCTTCGACATCCAGCTGATTCTTCTCAATGGCAGAAAATCGATCAATTATTTCCTAGCTTCGGTGAAGAACCTAGGAATCTCAGGCTTGGGCTTAGCACAGATGGTATGAATCCTTATGGTAGCCTAAGTAGTATACATAGTTTATGGCCTGTTCTGTTGGTAATTTACAACTTATCTCCTTTGTTATGTATGAAACAAAAGTACATTATGTTGTCTATGTTGATTTCGGGACCAAAGCAACCCGGAAATGACATAGATGTTTACCTAGAACCCTTGATCAAAGACTTGAAAGAGTTGTGGGATAAAGGTGTCGATGTTTTTTATGCGAACAAGAAGGAGACTTTTAATATGCGAGCAATGATCTTTTGTACTATAAATGACTTCCCTGCATATGGGAACTTGTCAGGATATAACGTTAAAGGCCACAAAGCTTGTCCGATATGTGAAGAAGGCACATACTACCATCAACTTCAATATGGAAGAAAGATGGTTTACCTTGGCCATAGGCGATTTCTAAGACGAAGCCACCCTTATCGCAGATTAAAAAAAGCTTTTTTCGGTGGCCAAGAGTTTGAAGATGCTCCAGAGGCATTGACTGGGGAGAAAATTTATGAAAAGGTGAAAAATATCAATACTATGTTTGGTAAGTCATCAAAGAGTAGAAATGAGAAAAATATATGGAAAAAAAAATCCGTCTTCTTCGATCTTCCATATTGGCGCAATCTTGACGTCAGACACTGTATTGATTTCATGCATGTGGAGAAGAACGTATATGATAGTATTGTTGGGACACTGCTCAACATACAAGGAAGTTCTAAGGATGGCGTGAAGGCAAGATTAGACTTGCAAGAAACGGGAATACGAGAAGATTTACATCCAAGGCCATACGGTAATAGAACTTTTTGTCCTCCAGCTGCTCATACTTTGTCTAAGGTTGAGAAAAGAAACTTTTGTGAGTGTTTACATGGTGCTAAAGTTCCCTCAGGGTATTATTTAAATTTTAAAAAGCTTGTATCGATGAAAGACTTGAAGTTAATAGGGCTAAAGTCTCATGATTGTCATGTCTTAATGCAACAACTACTCCCAGTAGCTATTCCAAGCATTGCCGAATATGATCTTCAACACATATTGACTAGACTTTGTTTCTTTTTCAATGCCATTTGTTGTAAAGTTATTGACACTGAAAGATTGGAGTAATTGGAAAATGAAGGATACATGATCTTATGCCAGCTTGAGAAGCTTTTTCTTCCTTCCTTTTTTGATATCATGGTACACTTGGTTGTTCATCTAGTGAGGGAGATAAAGTTGTGTGGCCCTATCTATTTCCGGTAGATGTACCCGATCGAAAGAACTATGAAAATACTAAAAGGGTATGTGAAGAACCCCAATCTGCCTGAAGCATCTATTGTTCAAAAATATGTTTTGAAGAAGCTATGGAATTTTGTCAACATTATTTGTCAAATGTACGACATATTGGCCTTCCTAAACGTCATGATCAAGAAGGGGGTAGACGCGGGGCAACAGTAAAGAGCATAGATGCTGATAAATTGCAACAAGTCCACTTGTATATCTTGAACAATGTTGATGAAGTTCAATATTACATGAATGCCCATAAAGAAATTGTACGGAAACAAAATAGTCGAATGACTGAACAAAGGTTAATCAGGGAGCATAACAGAACTTTCGCACATTGGTTCAAACAAAAGGTTGACGGAAAAGAATGTGTTTCTGATACAATAAATTGGTTAGCACGTGGTCCTGAAGTTGATGTCATAAGTTGGACTTCATTTGTGATCAATAGTTATTCCTTTTACACGAAGTCTCTAGATGATAAGAGCACCGTCGAGAACAGTGGTGTTGTATTAGTGGCTGAATCTATGCATTTCTCTAGTTCAAAAGATAAGAACCCTACATTGGCTGCCATACCTTATTATAGGGTGATTGAAGAGATTTGGGTGGTTGACTATGTTAAAATTAGATTTCCCATTTTCAAATGCAAGTGGGTTGATGTCAATAATGGTGTGAAGATCGATAAGTTAGGATTTACATTAGTAGATCTGAATAGTAGAAGTTTTGGAGATGAACCTTTCGTTATGGCAGATCAGGCGTAACAAGTGTTCTATATCACTGATCAGGCAAATAAAATGTGGTCTGTAGCTCTCTAAGGAAAAAGGGTCATTGATATTGCAAGAAAAGTCACTCAAATTATGATCTTCTTGAGACTCCTTCTTTTTCCAGGGGTATACTAAAACTGAACGAAGAAGATAAAGTAGATAATGCGCACGGCACAAGAAATGATCATCACGAGGGAATATGGGAGGATATCTCTTTATGATACTACTTTGACCTTAACTAACTAAAGTAATTATGATTATGATTTATATCCGAAGAATATGTTTAGTTATTTTATCGATATAATCTTTACATGTCATAGCTTAGAATTTATCTTTCTTTGTTGTCGTTACAGGCAAATGACGAATCCCCAGCGTCCTAGTACAGAGGATCAGCCACCTCCTACACCTCTGAGTCAGCCACCTAGTGCTCAGGAGAGTCCGCCACCTAGTGCTCAGCAGAGTCAGCCAGCTAGGTTAACCAGGGTGAGCCTAGCAATGCTCCGAGCCAGGGTCATAGTGAGCGCAGTAGCCAGTCTGTACGAAGGGGTAGACATGGCACACGGTTGACAGATGTTTCCCTCAGTCGGGCAGCAGGCCAAAAGATACCGATTGATTTTGATAAACATTGGAAACCAATCGGGCCTAATGCACAATGATATAGGAGTTTCGTCGGCCTCCTTGCACGTAACAAACCGAGCATCTTGATAGAGGAGTGGAGAAATGTCGATGAAAAGGTGAAACAGCATATTTGGGATACTATTCAGGTATACAATTCTCTTCTGTATGTAATTAATTATTATCAAATGCACAAATTTGTCACTTGCTCCTTCAATGCATGCATTTCAGCTCACCTACGACGTTCCTCAGAGTGAGATCTTGTACAACAAGACGATGACGTATTGTTATGAGCGCTGGAGCAAGTTTAAGACAAATCTGACCAACAATTACATTCATATGGAGGTGAAAGATGGTCAGCCTCGTCCTAATCCGTGCAACCAGTATACATTTCTTGATCAAGCGACTTGGCAAGAATTTGTTAGGCTTCGAACTACTCCAGAATCTTTGGTTAGTTGACTTATTTTTCATTTTATTTACTTAGCAATTATCTTAATTGATTATAATACTTTCCTTTTATATCATTTCTTATTCGCTGGCAAAAAGACAAAAAGCACAAGAGAGTGGTAGAAAGAATGATTGCCCTCATACAATGTCTCGTGGGGGTTATGCAAAGGCTGAAAGAGACTTGTTGGCGGCCAAACGGAAGAGATTGGAAGAACCATCTCAATCCGATCATTCTGTTCTTCTTTTTCCGCCATCTCCGATTCTTTGAGAAGAAAAATGGCAATTTGCCTACCAAAAGAGGAGTGGGTCTTATACGAGTGAACAATCTCATATAGTAGGTGAAAGAATTGTAAGTATATATCGTTATTGTTATTAATTACATAAGAAACATACATCATTACTTATGTTTGTTATTTTGTATTATCTTACAGGAGGGACTTAGAAAAAAACAAGTTGAGGGCTCTTTTAAGTCGGAGGGCAGGAATGATATTCTAATAGTTGCTACTGGCAAACATGAGCATCCAGGGCATGTCAGGGGAGTTGGAGGAGGGGTAGGGATACGGGATTACTTTGGAGCCCCTGTACGCCATTCATCAAACATCGTGACTAGGGAGGAATTGGAGACTATGTTGGCCATTGCAAGAGCAGAAGCAAAGGCTGAGGCTGAAGCATCATTTTATGCACTATTAGAGACTCGATTGAGCAAGATGAAAGAGGAAATGATAGTGTTTATGAGCTCAAGACAAGATACCAGTGCTCCCCAGCCACAATCGATTGATCCTAATAAGCAGAGCACTAAAGGTAGTTGTAGCAACATCGGGCAGTCATCAGAGGGTCCTAACCCAGAAATTACTGAGCTTTGTGATCTTTTTGTCGAGGATCCTCTGAGACGGTTAGTTGCACGGGGTAGTGTGCATAACCTGGGATCAACTGCCCAGCACCGACAAATAGAAGGTGATCAAGTCTGAGTGTCAATTGATGAGGTGATTATTGCAGATGCACCTGTCCCTATCCCTTCTGATGAATTCAAGATAGTTATCGATGTCTTGGGCACGTTCATCTTGTGGCCAACGAACCTTGTTTTTGGTCAAGCCAAGGAAAGTCTGATCAAAGCCCCACCAAGTCCAGCTCCCTTCACTCAGCAAGAAGTTTCACAGCCTCCATTGAATATCATGCAACAAGTGATTCTGATGGCATATGATACATCCTTCAAAACAAGAGAGTGGCCTACGGATTCAGTTATTGGACAGTTAGGAGTGACATGCTATCTTGAGAGGGATGATTTGATGTCCTTGGTAGCTCCTGGACAAAATCTTACGATTGGGATTGTCCAACTGTTCTTAATATAAGTAGCTTCTGCAATTCAAAGTAAATATTTTAAAAGTTTCACCATTTACCTTTTATTTATATGCTTGCGTTATTGTAGGTACATTCATCGTAGGTTGGTCTCCTCTAGCAAAAGCGAAAAATTTGGATTCTTATGCCCCCATCACATCCAAGAGAAAGGGACCACTGCTGCTAGTAGACATAGATACTTGTCAGAGAGGCTTAATGAAACTAGAACTGAGTGTTTCTTGGCTCCATATGTGCATAGGTAAGAAACAAATTGATATTTTATAATTTATATGATGTTTTATGTTTGCTTAATATTCTTCTATTTTTTTTCAGTGATCATTGGCAGTTGCTTCTTCTATGCAAGAGTAGTTACACTGTCATCCTCTTATGTTCCCTCCACTTCAAACCAGGGAATGATTTGAAAAAGACCATGAATTCGTTAGTTTTCTTGCATTCTTACCTTTTGTATGCAAAGTTTATGGAATTTTTGTAAAACCAATAACCTTTGTCATTGTGATGATCATAGGGCTATGCGGACATTCCTACACAGTGCTTGTGGTAAGCATGTTCGTGATTTAAAGGACCCTACATGGATCATGCCAAAGGTTAGTACATATGGATTTGTTTAAAGAATGTAATAAGACATGCCTTTATATTTTTTTAATGATATCATGTTTTTTCTCAGAGCCGTAGGCAACCAAAGGGGTCCAACTTATGTGGTTTTTATGTTTTGAGACACATTTACAATATTATCACTCTAGGCACGACTGATTTTACTCAAGAGGTAAATTTATATTTAAGAACTTTTGTTTTACTTTATTGTTTTTAAGTTACTAAGTCAATGTTTCGTCTGGTTTTGGTGTTACAGATGTTTGATCTTGCTGATCCCTTTCCTGAAGAAGATATTGATTTCATTCGCACATGTTGTGCTAAATTCATCTATGAGCTATTACACAAATAGTGAGTTTTTGAATCCAACGTTACATTGTACATTATTGAATTGTGATGGCTATGTCCTGGTGTTTTTGTATCTATATGATGGGTTAATTGTGGCAAGATATTGCTCCTAGAATAGGATTCTTGATGAATCATACTGTTGCTTGATTATTTGGGTTTTTGTACAGGACATAATTGACGCCAAGGGCTATTTGAAGCAAAGAGGAATTGAGGTCAATGTTATTTTGCTTTTGTTGGTTCTTGCGTGTTTGCTTTATTTCATTCTCTAATTCTTAAAATTATTTACACGTTTTTTATGGCATGTTCATTTCTTTGCTTGGTTCTTTTCCCAGAAACTTCATGTTTGGTGTAGGCAACCAAAGGGACACGGGGACTAGGGAAGGTACAATCAACTTCAAAAGAATTGAAGAAGCTTTTGTTTTACTGCTGTCATTTGGTCATCCTTACTGTCTAATGGCCAAATGAATCATCAATGTATGACTGTACTAGCTTGTATGAACATTAATTTGTTGCTGCTATATACTGGCTTGTATGAACATTAATTTGTTGCTGCTATAAACTATACTGGCTTTTGAATTTTAAAATTGAAATCAGTGATTGTTATGTACTGCTATTAAAATTGGAGCATTCTGTGCGTGTACATATAATAAAAGGGACGTTTTTAAAAAAAATAATGAAGCTTTAAGACCGGTTGTAGTCACAACCGGTCTTAAAAATTACATTAAGACCGGTTGTGGGCACAACGGGTCTTAAAGGTCAGACATTTAAGACCGGTTGTGGGCACAACCGGTCTTAAATGTCTGCCCTTTAAGACCCGTTGTGCCCACAACCGGTCTTAAAAGTGTGACCATTAAGACCGATTATAACAACCGGTCTAAAAAATAACAGATTTTTTAGACCTGCTGTATCAAGACCTAATACAGAACCGGTCTAAAAAGTCATTTTTAACCGGTCTAAAAAGTCATTTTTCTACTAGTGAGCAAATCATGATTATTGTGGATAATTATGAATTTAATTTGAATTATTACGTGTTTTATGGCAATATTAATTAATATGTCATAATTAGTGAGAAATTGGAAGAATGGAATTATTGGGCAATTAGTTGGTGATTAATGGGAAAATTAATTGCTAACTAAGAGAAAATGAGAAGTGTAATTAAAATGACTAATGGGGGGATTAGATAAGCTAATTGGGTGCTTATTGTGTGAGAGCCAATGAGAAGAAGATATGTGGCAAGTTGGCTTGTGTGTGTGTGAGAGAGAAAAGTCAAAGGTTTTTTTTAAGCATTTCTCTCTCCTCTCTTTCCCTCTTTTACGCTGGAAAAACTGAAATGGGAAGGGAGTATGATTATTTCCCTTCTTCATCACTCTTCCCTCTCATCTCTCTCGTTCTCTCTCTTCTCCCTCTCTTCGTGAGCCATTGAAGACCAAGGGAAGGAAGAAAAGTTGGAAAAGGTAAGGGAAAATGATCTCTAATGCCAAAACTTCATTCATTAATGTTGTTCCTTGCATCAAGAGCTTTTATTTGATGGTAATAGTTTGGCATTTGGGGCTCTGGATTGAATTCTAGAGAAATTGTGAAAGTTGGAGAATCAAGAACTCCCTTTGAGAAAGTTGATAAGGTGAGTGAAACCTATCTATCTATCTATGTTTTGTGTAAAATGGATTAGTTTGTAATTTCTGGAAATTTGGCCTTAAATCCAAAAAAAATGAGTGCCACTATTCATTTGGTATGTTTTGGCATGAGAATGGTATTTGGGATGAGTTTATGATAGATAGATTGATTGGTGATTGGAATTTGATGTTTAGATGAGATTGGAATTTTGATGTTTGTGTTGCCCAAAACCAAAGCATGATAAAGGAGTAGGATTGTGGTCATTTTGAGATTGTCATTGTCTTCCTTGTGGAAAATTGTGTGGGAGAAGTGTTGAATATGAATTTTGAACCATTGGGAACTTAGTGTTAAAAGTGGCAAGTTTTGGTTAGTAAGAAACTCTGTTTTGGCAGTGATCTTGCATGGACGTTTTAAAATAGCAAATAGTGTTGTAAAATTATGAAACTTTCTAGTCTTAAATTTCACATCTCAAGCTTCAAAATGGACATATGTTTTGTGTCATTTCGATTTTTGGGCTAGGAGTTATGAATGTCCAAAGTTTGATGTTAAATCTGGGAACAATTCTGGAATAGTGTGGACTTTTCTTGAAATCTATATTTTTGTGGTGATTTTCAGTAATGACCCATATTTTTCCTATGAAGAGGACTTAAATAAATTTCATTTGGCTTTAGGATCACCTCATTTCAATTTTTCTAGAATTAGTTATGAATTTTCGAAGTTATCTTGGCTACAGTAGAAAATCTTGGCTGCAGCGCAAAAGTTTCTGTGCACGTTCTGGCCGCAGCCAGAAACTTTTTGTGCTGCTTTTGGCCGCAGCCAGAAAATTCTTGGTTGCAGCCAGAAACTTTCTGTGCTGTTTCTGGCTGCAGCCAGAGTTTTTTTTTGCTGCAGCCAGCCCCTATTTTCAGCACCTGTGATTTTGAAAAGTGCTTTCCAACCTGATGTTTCCTAATCCTTTAGGGCTTTTATTAGAGCCAATTGTAACTACTTAAAGGACATAAATGATAACCAAATCTAATTATTGTGAAGTCAATTGAGTATTGGAATAGATAATAACTCTTTGTCCCTAATCATAATTATAAGATACGATATTTGCCCTCCTCGGGAGAGACCTGCGACAAAGCACGTACGGAACGAACCAGGTAGTGATTTTTCTCTCATGTTGTGTATGATGTTTTGGTATGCATAACTTATCATTGAACTGTGAACTGCATGTACCATGGTCCATTACAGCGCGAGCAGGTCAGCGTGAGTTGTGTAGGGATTGACGTTGGTCATCTCTAGGTCAGCCGTTGAACTGCCATTGTAATCGACATGGAACTTTGTGAATCCGACCCGTGGGGCGGCGTTTGTTAATCCAGCCATGGGCTGTGAGTTTTGAATCTTGCCTGTATGGCTTGTGTGATGAAATGCTTTATATGAATCCCAGCTATGGTGAAATATATTGTGTGGATTGTGTTGTGCAATACAGCGTGAGCAATTCAGTATGAGCAATCGTAAGGGATGACATGTGTCATACTAACCATTGCCGTTGTAGTTGCTTTATGTGGATAATGATTTGATTTCATTCCTTATTACTGTACATACTATGATTGATTTGACACTACGGGGATTCCTTAGAATCTCACTCTACCAAAATTAAACCTTTTAGACAGGGCAGAAGGATCGAAGGGAAAGCAGGTGACGAAGAGCGAGTAGAGCTCATTGCTAGGAGTCTATTTTGGAAAAAAATTGGTTATCATTTTGTAAATCATTTGGATATATTTTGTTGGGAATTACATGTATATATTGGATAGTAATTATGTAATCCCCTTATGGGAAACTACTTGGGCTTTGTGCCTTGTATAGACCCTGAATTAGTAATTGAGCCCCGAGTGTGTCGGGAATTTACGGAGTACTCTAATATTTATAAATGGAATCAAATTATTCAGGCCATTTGTGTATTAAAATGTGAATAGGAGACCATTGTTAACATGTTTTAGAAAAGGTTTTATAAAAGCATGTTTTGGGCAAAACTTGTTGTATTAAGTCCCAAATCATTTACGGTCTCTAATTCCACATTAATTACGTGTTTATGAACTTAATCTCAGCCTAAGCGTGAAGGGGGTTACATGGAGCACCCATTGCCAGAGCTATAGAGTATAACCACATAAAGAAGCAATGGATAAAAGGAGTATGTTTCACCTCAAGGAAGAGCTACCATAATGTACCATTCAACTATCTTGAGAAGAACAAGAAGAGGAGGATCTCTCATACACAAAGAAAAATACTCTCAAAGCCTACATCATATGAGAAAGTTTTGTATAATCCCAAAGACAAATATCCAAAAATAGAGATTCAAAGAAAGATGCAGTGGGTATGCAAAGCCAATCCTCCAAGTATTTAAGGCAAAGGTACACAATGATAAAACCTCCTATGTTATTGACTGTAATATTGATTGAGGTTTTATACCTTGTTACCTTAGGAATGAACATTACATATATGTTTTTACAATCTTTAGAAAAATCATACATAAAAAATTGAAATGTTCAATAGTCTAACTTTTTATATACATGAGAAAATAATGTTTATTCATAAAGTCATACTCAATTCATTATGTTCAATTCCTTTGAAGTGACTATATTCTTAGAGCATATGAATTATGATTCTTACAAGCCAACTGTGAGTGGATCCAAGTAGAATTTGATACCAAAGGAAGAAAAACAATTATAAGATTTTTGCAAGAATAATTTGAAAAAGAAGCATGACACTCGAGGGCAGCAGCGAATATTTGAGTGCAAGGCATGTTAACAATCGAGTACTAGTTGGTCACTCAAGTGCAAATTTGAATCCTATACTCTATTTCAAGTTTGAAAAATAGGAGTTAACAGAGTATGTAAAAAGTCTAAGGACACTCTCGAGTTCATCAAGAATAATGTCACATACTCAAGTGAGAAGTGATCATACTCGAGTGCATAAAGAACTCACCTGAAAGTGCAGCAAGAACTCTCGAATGCCACATGTACAAATGCATGAATTAGCTTCAAAACATGGTTTACTAAAGTGATCTTCGAGGACTTGAGTACAAAGAGATCAAAACTAACTTGAGTGTCTATGAGTAACATTCAAGCCAAGTATCCTGTATCAGTAATTTCAAAACTCAACCATCGTTTCCATTTTTCCTAACTCATTTTGAGAAGTAAATACTTGCTCATTATTGTATACCATTAGCAATCAATCATTTATGGTTTTCAAAATGTTTTTCCTATTGCTAAATGAACCAAAAGTGAAACTATACATAGCTTTTGATCGGTCTATATTTTGAAGTGCACAATCCAAAAATATGTTTTGATTTTAATTCATTTTGTTTATAAAAGTACATACACATGATTTGAAAATTATTTTGCCTACATTCAATTGGTTTCAAAATTGGAAGTTAATATTTTTGTATATTGAAAGTCAGAAACACATAAAATTCATCCTCTAGAGTATTTTCCCATTGTTGACATCTTGATAATTGATCTTAAATGTGCTACCTAATGCTTGAACTCTTTAGTCTTTATTCTCTAATGAGTTAGACCTCACATCTAACACGTTGATTATCTATATGAGGTTTAAGTGTATTCTCTATAAAAGAATTCAAATTGTGAAAATCTTTTTCCTAATGCATAAATCTTTAGTTAGCGATGTTATTCCAAGCCTTATGAATGTTCATTAGTACATCGAATCATGATGCATTAACCATTATTGTGGAATAACATACTAATATTCTAAAAACTCTAGTCATTCAGACTAATGAGAATGTGCTTCATCATCCATAAATCCTTATAATCATCTGGTTGCTCAAATACATTAACATTTGTCTTCATCTACTTTCGAGTAACTAGAGTCTACTACTCAAACTCTTGCCTTGAATCTTCATATATTTCAAATACACAACCGTAAGAGGCAAGATTATTTCTTAGCAAAGTCATTGTGCTTATCTATCAAGTTAAGCCATTTTGGCCAATTCATTTTTCATATGACTTTTTGCACTTGGGAAAATTCTTCAACATGCTAACTTTGATTATTAACATGGTATCTTAGTTGAACTCCAAAGAGAAGCTTCCTAGTTTGTGTACACTTAAACTGTTAACTTCCATTACATTTGGAATAAGCATCAATTTTAAGCATGTTTCAAAAATGAGTTTTTCATGTATTCAAAACTCTTAATATTATAATGCATATTTATAATTCAAAAGAACATTTGAGATTTTGAAACAATTTGCATATCTCATTATCATTCTTGAAAAACCTGATTTCATTCATGATTTATCATTTTATAAAAGTTGCTATGGGTAAATTCTCTATTCTCCTTCTATCCAGCTTACATAGATTGCATGAAAATCTTATCAATGACATATTGTCTAGTGTATTTACAAATTGTCATTAAGCATTGATCATCATCGTTCTTGGTATCACTTGTTCTTTATGCTTTTATGATGACTTGATTTAATTGGGTAAAATTATATCTTGGTCTTTGTTGTTTATGATACTCTTTGCTCAAATATCATATGATTTAATTGTATAAGAGCATAAGAGTTATAATGTCTGATATTGTATGGACTCAAGGTACAAACTGAAAGTGCAGATTCACTATAGCAAGTGCAGCACTGTAGCACTTAAGTGAAGGAAGAACACACTCGAGTGAAGGGGCACTCTGTTCTACTCTGTTTTTCATTCAGTCTAACAAAGGTCTGGTATTTTGGCCATATCTCTCAAACCACATGTCAGATTGACCTGAAACTGGTGGCATATGAAAGAATACTCATAACATGAAAAATTTACACCAATATCACATTGTCATTAAAACTTGAGTGATAGACTAGTGTGATAGACACTCTTTCGATCATAACTTATAGAATACAAGGAGTTTGGAGCTGATTCTTTTTGCATTAGAATGCATATGGCAAGAGCTTTCTTATGATACATCATTTTTCATATTTAGAATCAAATGAATAAATCGAGTCTGATGTGGCCCTACATCACTCATGAGTGTAAAATCACACTCTTGACATTTTGATGTGAGTGTTGTCCAGAAGTAGCTGTAAAATGGAAGTATTTCAGCTACACTCGAGTGAATGACAAAGCACTCAAGTGAAGTGAAGGTTTACACCCAAGTTATGCAAGTGTTGGCATGAAAATGTTAACTCAAGAAGAAATATGACCAGAGAAATATGAAGAGCATTCGGGCATGACTGGTAACACTCAAGTGAGAAGAAGGATTACACTTGAGTCCTACAAGTGAAGACCAGCAAGTATTTGCTTGAGAGTAAGCTGAAGCTTGAAAGCATGAAGTGCACTAAAGTGAGAGCAATGACACTCGAGTAAGAAAGCACAACACACGAAAGTGCAAGAGACACTTATAAAAATACTGAAGGAAGTGTGGTCAAAAAAGAACGCTAGAGCTAAAATATATTGATGCACTCAAGTCAGGCTCAGTGCACTCGAGTGATGACCCACATCACCTACTAGTGAGAAATCACACTCTCTCAAATTCACATGGAAGTTCTACTCAAATACAAAGGAAAAAGTGGAGAATTGGTGTTGCATTCAAGTAAGGAATCTTTGCACTCGAGTGCGACCCTGAAAGAATCCAGAAAAGAAATAGAGCTCACAGCAATCAACTCAAACATGGTTAAATGCTATTTATTCATTATGTTTTCACTTGATAGCATACATAAACATTAACTAACATATGTTTCAAGTAAGAAACAGCAGATTAAACATTTGGATTGCATCTTCAAGAATAGAGGTCACTTGTGGCAAATATCATCACTCAACGAACAATCTAAGTTTGATTAAATGTTATTGAATCGTTGTGTCATTGAATCGTTGTGTCTTCACTTGTTACTATACCTAAACGTTAACTAACATATATTTCAAGTGTGAAACAGGATATTAAATATTCGGATTGCAGATTTAAATAAGAAAGTCAATTATGGCAAAAACCATCATTACATACTGAATGACGCTACCTACCATGACAAACAACTAATACATCATGAAAGACTGTCGAATATTCAAATGCTCAAATCTTGCTTCTCTTTGAGATATGCCGCTCCACAACGTGACATACAGCTCAAAATGAAACATCCTGCTCTTCAACGGGGTGCTCAGCTCTACAACATACAGTTCATAAGCCATCCCGGATTGAACCAAACCGTGATAAATCATAGTTTGCATATTCTCTTCCCTAAAGCTATTACATCTCCAGCATATATTATCTAACTGTTGATTATGATTCATTAGTTTCATATTTATTGTCTTTATTATGATACAAAAAATTTTTCAAAGTTCTTAAGTTTATTATCTTACACCCAATTCATCACCCTCTTGGGTGCCAGCCGGTTCTTACAGACTCTAATGGTAACTATGACAACATATATAGATTAAAATGAAGCTAGATAACAAAGCAATTTATTTTTAAACATCTTAAATAGACAAAACTAAAATATGTACCCTTCAATAATTGGTGCTAGATAACAAGGAAATTTAGTCTCTCCTATTGTGTAGCCCACATTACTTGTCCTTACTTCCAAAGTATTATTATTCCTTGTCGTATTTGTAGGACATAAGAATCTATATAAACCATTTCTTTCCATGTCAATGCATATGTTGTGGAAGAAGCTATAATAGAAGTAAAATGATAAGTGAATTATTGAATATATAAAACCAAAAAACCACTGCATTAATTACAGGAAAAAAAAAACTTATAGGATTGCCAGTTTAACCTATCATATATCTATCTCCTCCAAATTGGTAAACTCCCTAAGATCTTTCCTATCATT
Organism: Inga laurina; assembly: GCA_963855925.1. Classification (NCBI taxonomy): domain Eukaryota; kingdom Viridiplantae; phylum Streptophyta; class Magnoliopsida; order Fabales; family Fabaceae; genus Inga; species Inga laurina. The sequence continues at coordinate 30,100,266 of OY979709.1, read as the reverse complement.
GTAAAGGGAAATGTCACTCTTGTGCCCACAATCCTATAAGGCATCTGTATGTCAATATGGCCAATATCCTTATGCAGTTGTTGCAGTTGTGCCAGGAAGGGCCATTTTGTTCCATCTTGTTCATCCTATTAAAACATAAAATATAGATTATTAGTAGGATGCTAAGAAAACTTAACTAATAGTAAGGTAGTTCCTACCATTGGAGGTCTTACCACTGTGCCAAGAAGATATTTCGGCTAAAGGATGAAAGATCCTATCGCCTGACCTAGTATGGCAACCTCTTCATCAAGAACTGGGATGTATATAGCTTCTTCCCCCTCTCGAACAATGTCACAGTAACCCTACGTAAATCATCTGGAATTTGCTTATGATGATGGTGGGTAGCTTGTGTGTGAACAAGAGTATCAGCAATAAGACGCAGTAATGGGACATCCAATTATAGAGTGTAGGGTTCTCCAGGCCCTAGAGTGGGAGAAGGGTCACCAAGTGGTACCTTCGGCAAGTTATAACTTCCTTTAGTACTAAGGAAGGCCGGGGAATCTTGAGTTCTACATTGCCCATATTCCCTCTTCAATTGAATGATAGATCTCACTTCACTACTTATCTTTTTCAATAACTCTTGTACGAATGATTCACAAAGTTGCACCTCAAGCTCTTGTCGAACTGCGGACTAATTGTTGGACTTCCTCTCAGAGTGATAGATGAACTTCCTCTTGAACCTTGGCCATAAGCTCCCTACTAGGTTCACCTTGTGGTGAATATTGTGAAGCTCGTCTAAAATACTTTGCGACACCAACTCCCCTTGGCTCCCCTCAAACACAACCAGGATGATCTACCTTCCTAATCATCATTGATAAGATGTCCATCTATCCACTTAGAGTGAAGGAACCTTGGCTATTCTAATCTTGAAGTTCTTCCTGTAGAATACAATTTATCATAAATGAAAACTAAACACTCCCAGTATAAAATAATTCCAAAATGAAATACTTATGTTTTAACTGCTTACGATCTTTACGGCAACCTCAACAACAATTGGATTTATGTATTTGCCACTCTTAAGCCTCCCTACTTTCCATTTTTTGTGAAGCGGAGGAGGAGCTAGGGCCTAGACAATAATGCTGGGATCTAACTTGGCAGCTTCCTTTATTTTCTTTAACTCTTCTTCCATCATCCTCTACTCGAGCTTATGATAACCACCAAATGTAATGCTAATACTTATTTCATACTTGCCTCTCTTTATTTGCTTCACTCACTTTCTGTGAAAAGAAAAACAAAGAAAACTAAGTCAATGATGTCAAGTAGATTCAAATAAAAAGTTCTATACTATGAGGAAAGAAAATTTACCATAAATTAAGGATCTTGCAGTGATGCCACAAACAACCTCCAGTCCTCTGGAGAAATTTATGAATATCTTTACATAGATCCTCACCCCTCCTTGCCCCTCGAATGTACTTTCGTGAGAGTAGTTTCTTGAAATCTTTCCATCATAAATGAACCTCCCCTATCCAATGCTTGTTCATCGCCTTGTTGTCTGGGACTTCGTATGTTTGCTGTAAGGTAAAAATAAGATAATTATATTTGAAGCAGTAGGAATAAAGATATAAATGAAGAGATATTGAAAGTTATATACCAAAATTTGTTGCCAAATCATGTCTTTCATTTTTTGTGGAACCAGCGTCCAATTATCATAGACAATGTGAACTTTGCTTTCACCCACATATCCTAAATAACTAATGAATCAGTATTCCTCAGCACCAAATGGATTCATATTGGCATTGAAGTCTACATGCAACTTCTCCCATTGCTCTTGATGACGTGCAACCAATGCTACCATCTTTGTGCTACCTCTAACCCTTTTGACAACAAGTTCGCCTCTATCCATTTGATCCTCCCCATAGCCTCTATCTCTTTATAAGTCATCAGAATTGTCTATATTCCTGTTAAGACAAAAATCAATGTTAGATAGGTAATTAAATTGCAATTAATTGAATAAAATAAACTAAGTAAAATTAAAAAAAAATCACATAGTACTATTTCATAACTTAAGGTCTTACTTATACGGTTTCGCGTATTCCTTCACAATAATCATTTCTTGCGATATATTATGCATCATCTACCAATTCTACTTTGCTTGCTCTAGGTGGGTTTGTTGTGAAAGCTGAAGTGTCGTCAATATTGAAAATTGGATCACCATACTTCTATTTTTTACTTTAAAGTATATTGGACAATTTTTTATTTGCAAGATATATGACATAAAACACTTGTCTCGCCTAGCTTACTAGAATGAAGGGCTCATCTCTATAACCAACTCTTCAAAGATCAACTAAGACAAATCCAAATTGTTGATCTATTACAATAGTATTATTGTTAATCCACTTACATTTAAATAAAGCAAATTTGAACTTCTTATAAGTTATCTCCCATATTTCTTCAATAACTCCATAATAGGCCATGGATGCTACTATGGGATTTTTGTCTTTTGAACTGAAAAAGTGCATGTTACAGCTTCTACAATCACCCTACTATTTTGTATAGTACTTTTGTCATCTTGGTCTTTTGTGTAGAAAGAATCCTCGTTTATATCATAACCGCTCCAAGTAATAACCTAAAAAGAAGGCCCCACAAGCTAACCACTCGATTGTGTCAGACACACTAATCTTGTGCGAAACCTTTTCCTCGAACCATTCTATGAATGTCATGCTTTGCTTATTAGTTATTTGCATGTCATTCTTCCTTGGATTCATGTTCTTCAAACTCTTCCTGTATTCATCTATGTACGGTTGAACTTCATCCATTTTATTCGAGATATACAAGTGAGCTTGCGACACCTCTTCTCGAGGTATATTCTTCACTTTCAGTCCTTGTGTTCCCTTGCTTCTCCCCTCTTCATGCCAAGAGTATGCCTTGGCCTCTGATAGGGAATCTTTGCAAAAGCTCATAGCCTCTTAACTACATATCTTTCAACTATTGAGGCTTTAGGTCGATAAAGACTTTTAGAATACCCTTTTAAGATATTCATGTATCATTTGAAAGGGTACATCCACCTCAGGTAAATTGTACCGTAAAGCCTTGCCTCCCTTAGCAAATGAGCTATCAAATGCACCATTATATCAAAAAATGGAGCAAAATGCATCTTTAGTTGAGATAAAATAATATAACACTCATTTTCTAGTTCATCCAACTTTTCAGTGTCAATGACTTTGTTACAAATGGCATTAAAGAAAACACGCAATCTTGTTTTAGTGCTTCATACTTCATCTTTCATAATGCCTCTAATAGCTACTGATAATAGTTATTGCATCAATACATGATAATCATGGGATTTCATTCCCACAGACTTCAAATCGTCTATTAAGACACACCTTCTCACATTCGAAGAATAACCTTATGGCACTTTAATATCATGCAAACATTCACACAAACTTTTTTTCTTAGCTTTTGATAGTGTATGTGTTGTTGGCTTCATGTACGCCCTCTTACCATCATCCCTTAGTTGTGGATATAATCGTTCTCTTATTCTTATATAAATCAAGTTTAGTCTTGCACTAATTCCATCCTTAGTCTTTATTGGTATATGCAAAAGCATACTGACAAGGAATACGCCAATATGAAATATCAAAGAAAATTGATCTCTTCTTTCATATGTTCTTCTCAACTGCAGTCCTCTGATTCTTACTGAAGATGGCATTAATAGGTTCCACCCGACTATAAGCTTCCTCTCCGGTTAATGCCTTCGAAGTCATTCCATGCTTCGGTAAGCTGTTAAAATGCTTTATTAACTTACGATACGGGTGGAACTAATGAAGAAACCTCTTGTGACCAAGGTAGACCATGTTTTTTTGTGCTTAAGTTGATGGAAATATGTGTCTGCTTCACATATTGGACATGCTTTGTGCCCCTTCACACTGTACCCTAACAAATTTCTATATGCAGGAAAGTCATTTTCCATGGTGAAAATCATTGCATGAAGCTTGAAAGACTCTTTCTTATATGCATCAAACACTCTATGCCTTCCTCTCACAACTTCTTCAAGTCCTCAACTGAAGGTGCCAGGTAGACATCGACATCATTCCCTGGCTGTTTTGGTCCAATAATCATCATAGAAAGCATCACATACTTTCATTTTATACATAGCCGAGGAGATAAATTGTATATTACAAGGAGAACTAGACACGCATTATTTGTGCTACTAAGAGTTCCATACAAAATGATTCCTTCTGTACAGAGCCCAAGTCGAAGGTTTCTTAGCTTGCTGCCAAATTGAGGGAACATTTCATTTATTTTCTTCCATTGTGGAGAGTCAGCCGAATGCTGAAGATATTTTCCATCAGATATTCTCTCATCAGAATGTCATCTCAACTTCTTCGCTTTTGCTGCACTTGCAAACAAACGCTTAAATCGAAATATTATTAGAAGATACCACAACACCTTTAAAAGTTTCCTTTTAGTTGTCTCATCGCCTCAACCATGATCTTTCTTCACTTAATATTGTGAAGTTTTACACTTTAGATACTCACTAAGACCTTCATACTCCTTTCTATACAATACAAATCATTAGGGCAAGCGTGTATCTTTTCATACTCTATATCTATCATAGACAAGATTTTCTTGGCTTCATACATACGATTTGGAAGTACATTATCATCTAAAAACATATCACACAACAATTCAAGCAGCAATGTAAAACTAATATCGGTTTACCCACAAATTGCCTTTAAGTTGACCAAATGTAAGGTTCCTGTCAACCGTGTATGCTTAATCCTAGGGTATAACGGTGTCTCTACATCACTCCGCGACTCTTATATTCATGCAATTGCACAAAGGATTCTACCTCAATATCATAAATCATTTTCTTCATTCTATCTTCATTTATGATAGCCACAACTTTCTTCTTGTACGACAGACAAGAAGTTATTTCCTCATCAAAAGGAGACAGATGATTATTGAAAAAAAGTAACTCTTCTCCATTAACCTTTCCCCCTCTGAAACTCTTGGTTAAAATAAAAAACACAATTCTCTGCCTCCTTGGCGAATCTGCTATGTTAACAACCATTGAAGTCCGCTGCGAAATTTCAATATGCCTACCCCGAGGAATTGAAGATTCGGTAATATTTGACCCACAGAGACACAAGTATTTATGCCAAAATAGGTACACAATTTCTTCCTATACTGAAAAATCCCTTTTTTGGTACAATATAGTGAAAATCTTCATCAACCTATTTGGGCATTGGACGAGGATGGGCCGCATGCAGAGTACTAGCCCATAGCCCATCCTGGCCCATGAACTACCCTAATTTCAACACGGCCTAGAGATGAAATAGGAAAAATATGAATTGGAGGAATCTGAGTAAGAATAGCATAGGTTTTTTTTTTTAATAATACCTTAGGTTTTTATTGTAATATATTAGGTAATTGGCTTTTTGTATTAGTATGACTTTAATAAAAGAAAAAGGCAGTTTTATTTTTTGAAAAAAAGTAGCCGCCTATATGGGGCCTGGCTCAACTTGAATCATATTAGTTAGTAATAGCATATTCTAAATCTGAATAGTTACCCTCATTTTTGGGTTTAGTTGGTGAAGGGGTCGGATACTCTCATCAATGGTAGAGAGTTCGATCCCAGGGAAGTCCACTTAGTTGTGGTCCAGTCGAAGCGTTGGGGGAGGCATCCCAACTTAGAGCCCTGCTCTTAAATCGTGGGTGAACCTAACCCCTTTCCTAAAATTTATGTATAAAAAAAAAATCTGAATAGTTGTTGACAAAAACAAAAAGAAAACAGTTTCCCAATGATTATTATTTGAAGAAAATGGAATAATACAAAAACGATGAATCATCTAATGAGGGAGCAACCCAATATTTTACCGTTTTTTTTTTTTTTTTGGAAAAATAAATACAGACCCAACCCACTATCTAAAGTCCGAGAAAGCGGGGAGTGTGAGAGTGAGAGTAAGAAAGCCTTGTGGGTGACACTAGAAAGATGCAAAGCAGAAAGAGGGCAGGATATAAAAGATAGAGAAAGAGACAAGCTTAGATTCCTTGGTGAGAAGCTTTTGAAACGAAACAAGATAAAAAGGCGAACCCTTCCACACACCAAACCAAACCCACCAGTCGGCATGCAGGGTGTTTTGACCAAGAAATTAATTTATGCAACAATTAAAGAGATCAGTAAAACCCAAGTATATGAAACTCACAATAATAATATTGATTAAAGTTCAAAAATACCTATAAACTTATACCTAATGTGTAAAAATACACAAAAATTTTTCCCTAATACAAAATACTCATGAATTTTAAAAATTAGAGTAAAAATAACACAACCCTTAAAAATACCTAATGTTTATTACTTTTTGTTGAAGGAGAAGTTAGCACAAAAAGTTATGGATTGTAGGTGGTTTTAACAATTATGCCATTTTTACTCTAATTTTAAATAAAATGAGTATTTTTTGCACTCAAAAAATATATATAAGTAATTTTGCACATTGTGTATGAGTTCAATAGTTCATGGTACTCTTGCACTTCAAGTCTAATAATAATAATAATAATAATAATAGTCTAGAATTAGTAATTTAAAAGGTATATATAGAAGGAATGAATATAGTGAGGAAGAGGATGGGGGGATGCATTGGATTGGGGGAGGGGAGAGAAGAGAGTGGTGGTACGGCAATGCAGAGAGGTCTGCAGGAACAGCTTGTGCGTCCTTTTATAAGCATAGATTCCTTTCAGTGAAATTAACCAAAGTAAAGAAAGTAAAAGGGGGCAAAAAAGGTTGCTTTGTTTTGTTAAGAGTCCAGCTGCGAGATGCCCTGTATCACTCTCTGGACCATCTCCATCTCTTCCAATGCTCTCTCTCCCCTTTCGAATCTTTCAGGTCCCAGCCAGCCTACCCTCCTCTCTTTGTCTCGCTTTTTCCCACACCCACACACGCTCACACATTATATTCTTTTATTATTAATAAATAATAATAGTTCATTCATCCTTGACCTTGGCAACTGCTCCACCTCCCTTATACTTTCCATCATTAATATAAGTTCAATTTCTTCATTCAAATAAATTAGGAAAAAAGATAGAAAAATACCACTTGAATTTCAAAATCCCAAATTAGTCCTTTGATAAAGATTTGTGTTGTCAATCTCATTACCATTCTTGTCAATCCCATTATCATTCTTATCAGCGGGATTTTAAAGTTCAAATAGTATTTTTTTGTCTTTTTCCTAATAAATTATAAATTAAGGACTAAATAGAGTATTTATTTATGCAATCATATTGATATTTGTATTTATATTCCAAGCTCTGAATATAGCTAGTACCATTGTTCGCCAGAGAGCACATGAGCTTTATATATATATATATATAGGGTAAATATAATGTTTAATCCCTTAAGTTTCTCCTCATTTTATTTTTTTGGATTAATCTATCGGTATTCGGCTCTACTAGCAGCCGACTAGTCTAATGCGGGAATGTAGGCCCACAATGGGGGAACCTCACTACCTCCAAGTAATTATTGTGATGACATACCCAAAATTTAAACACAAGACTACTGGTTAAACTAGAACAACCCACAACCAGTTAATCTAAAAGCTTGGTGGTCCCTCATTTTATTTTTGGTTCCCGAGTTTCAAATTGTGAATTTTGGTCCTCAAAGGTTAAAGTGGTATAGATTTTTATAAATTATAGGGATCAATATTTTAAATGAAACGAAAGTTCAAGGACCAAAACCTAATTGAAAGCAAACTTGAGGGATAAAAATTGTATTAATCCATATATATATATATATATCATAATTTTAATGAATTGTGAATATATTCAGTGCAACTATATATGGATATATATATATATATATATATATGGCTATTTATGTCTGCTTGTGTGGTTGCTCCGAACAACACTGTTCTTTTCTGGGTGGTCACTGTTTTCTTTTTGTTCTTCCACGGGTCACCTGAATGCAAAGGAAAAAAAAGAAGAAAAAAAATTCCAGAATCGATCTGTTGCTGTCATTGTTTCTTAGGAGTACTTTCTTATTCTTCAAAAATCACATGTGGATGGCCTTTTGTTTTTGCTGGTTTCTTTTGTTCTCTTCATAACCGGAAGTTAAACGGAAGAAGTGTAGCTTTTGAGTGATGCCCCTACATGGCATTGATGGAATATTAGTACTCCAAATTAATTAATAATCATGTGAGATAATGATTTTGGTATCTAGTTATAATCTAGTCATATATTATATTATTTTATTACATAAAATATAAAATCTTTATATAACAAACCACATTATTTTTATCTGATAAACAAATGATTCTATAAAATTCATGAGAACCACTTCTAATTTAGTAATCAATTATGAAATAATACCTCTAATTGTTAATATTAAACCTAATTAACTAATTTTGGGTGATTGAAAAAGCTAAGTAAATTATTTTAAAGTAATATCATTTTTTTTTCAAATAAACTAATTTGATTGACTTATAAATTGATATATAACTTAATGATGCAAGAATTTCAAAATGATCATGTAATATATGTTATAATTAATTATTTTATTTAGCTTTCTTAATCTCATCAAATTAGTAAACTGGATTTCATATCAAGAATAAGAGATAGTACAACATTTATAAAAAAAGGCACATTATTTATAAGTATAAATAATATTGCTCATCATTTTCTTTGTAATGAAAAAAAAAATCAAAAAAAGAAAAAGATAAAAGGAAAAGAAACATATAAACTCTAGCTAACAAGGATGGTTGGTGCAGAGTTCAGACTTCAGATGTATTATGCTTATAAACTTCATACGTACTGACACTTTGGGGTATTATATATTATACTCCCTTCAACACTGCAATCTATGCTTTTTTATTACAAATTAATCAAATATTTTAATATTATATTTTATGATGAAGGGGGCATGTGATGCAGTAATTAAACGACAAATTAAAGTCAAGATTGATCGTAGGAATGATTATACAATACGATATTGCTAACACCGTTGACAAAGAAAATAAAATAAAGGAGCTGAGATCAGATAAAATAAAAGGAAAACACTGCTACAAAAATAGAGAGTAGTAATGTATCTTTTGTGGTACTTCTTTAAAGAAGTGTCACAGTTTTTTTCTATATTTTTTAAATTCTTTTTTTTTTAAAAAAAAAAAAAAAGCACTTTAGGTGGCACTTCCCTAATAGCTACTTGGTGACATTAGGTGGCACTTCCGAAGTGCCACCTAAGGTGTTTTTTTTTTTTTAAAAATGAAGTGGCATTTGTGGTGAATGTTTAAGGAAGTGTCACAACTGCTACGTATTTTATGTGGCACTTCGCTAAGAAAGTTCCATACAAAATTTTTTTTTCAAATTATTCCCTCTCCTACAATCTGCTTCTATCACATTTATCCTTTTAGTCTCCATTCCCTATCTAACACATGTCATCACTCCTTATCATCTTAGTCCCCACATTTTCTCCTTCTCTTCTTTTTGTCATTCATCACCATCTCCACTTCGATCGGCACTTCCTCCTTATTCCTTTGTCAGTCATCACCTTTGTGAGGATTTTCTTTTGGAAAAATTGTTGTTTGCCCGATTTTTCAATCTATAAATAATATATCTTCAATCGCTTTCCCTTCCTTAAATCTTATGACAATAGTGACACTTCCTTCCTTCATAAACGCACACACGCTCTCTTTTCACTTGTTTCTTCCTCCATTATTTTTATATTAAGCTTTGAATTTTAGATTTGTGTCATCCAACTTAACATTAGCCATGAAGTAGTAAGTTTATTTGGTCTAATTATTATTTTAGCTGCATTATATCACATATATAGCTTACTAGTTTATTTTGAATAATAGTTTCTTACTATTATGTTGCATATGTTTCTATAGGAGAAGAAATCTTTGGTTTTTTACAGTGTATTAAAAACTGGACTGGACCGGCCAATTCAGACCAGAAACCAATGAATCAGAATCCGAACTGGTTCGATTGGGGTCAAAAAACCGAGGTCTAATTGACCTGGTCTAAACCGATCTGACCCGGGGTGACCCATAGTGAACAAGTTTGCCCCTCTTTTTTAATTTTTTTTTTAATTTTTTATATCCCAAACGACGTCATTTTGTCTTTTTTTAAAATTATTTCTCTAAATTTTTTTGATTTGCAAGGAGTTTTAAAAGTATTATGCAATATTTTTTCTAGTTTGCATTGGTTGGAGAAAAATCCTTATATACTTAATGATACTTTTGTGGATATTAGGTTCAGGAGGTTATATTTGACTATTGGTTGGGGAAAAAAAACTCTTATGTAGCTTTTTGAATGATATACATAAACATTTAAATTATATACGGTTTTTTAATTGACCCCGGTCTAACCCCCATCTGAACCACTGACCTTTGACCTACTGTTTCGACCGGTTCAATGTCCGATCTGGTTTTTAGTACCTTGGTTTTTTATGATGGAGGGAATGATGTTCATATTGTTTTATTACTTGCAAAGTTGGTAAAGAACGGTCATATTTACTTTCAAGTTTCCTGGTTTTAATTGTTCTAATTTTTCTTGATGAAGAATACTTCTGAAATTTCTTTTCTCATTTTATTCCTGAAAAAATTATTCTCATTTTTATATGCTAAAAAATAAATGAGATAAAATTAAATGTTATTATATGTAAGTTGTATTTATTTAGTAGTTATAATTTTTAGTTGTTATAGTAATTATTAACATTGATGATTTGCATAAGTAACAATTATTTATTTTTAACAATTGTATTTTACTTAGTAGTGATTTTGTTAATTAGTTATTTTTTAATTTATATCATTTTGGAGTTATTTGATTGTTGTTTGCTTTTTTTCATTTTGTTTTGGATATGAAAATGTGTTCAAAGTGTGTTATCAGCTATAATTATATAGGGTTCTTTTGATAAAAAAAAATAATTATAGGGTTCTAAAAGACAAATATCAAAATAATTTTTTTAAAAAAAGATAATACTTTAGGTGGCGCTTCCTTGAATAAGTGCCACATGAAGTGACTTCTAGTGGCACTTCTTCAAGGAATCATCACCTAAAGTATTATTTTTTAAAAAAATAATTATTGACTTCCTATGGCACTTTTTTAAGGAAGCGCCACAGGAAGTGGACCCTTCCCCAAGGAAGCGCCATATTAAGTGTTTTTTAAAAATATATATATACATATGTTGTGGCGCTTCCAAGCACCACAACTTTTTTTAGTGACGTCTTGATATGTCGCATTTACTAAATGCCACAGCCTTATTTTTTTGTAGTAGTGAAAAGACACAAAAATACCACTTAAACTTCAAAATCCTAAATTGGTTTTGTTAATAATAAGAATAATAGGATTTATCAAAAGAGTATATCAATTGACAACTCAGGTTTTTGGGAAATCACTTATTTGGGATTTTAAAGTTCAAGTGATATTTATTTGTCTTTTTTCCTAAAATAAATGGCTGAAATAAATCGATAATTTTGTGGATTGAAAAATTGTATTAAAAGTGGTTTATACTTCCTGTTAGAGTGGGTGAGTATGGGCAGGGTTGGGCCTATATCCAATACCCGAAGAATGAACAGGGGCTACATTTTGCAACCTGTTGCCCACCATATCCGATAAAATGCCTTAGTACTTTTGGGCAGGGCAATTGCAGGCTAGGTAGGATGGGCCTCCAGCCTCCCTACCCAAATCCACATCATCATTTCATAATTTCATAATTAAAAAAGCAACACAATAGACATCATATTCATTCTTTTTTTCTTTGGTCAAATCAGCATGGCTATTCATTAATAAAAGGATCAAAGCCTAAATACATCATAACCTCAATAACAAAGAAAGTAAACATAGAAATAAAGAAATGATAAGGCAATGACTAAAAAAACAAATACATTATTCAAAGGTAAATAAGTCTATAACTTGAGTCTTGAAATATAAAATACTACCATAGGCCTTAAGACAATATTCATGCTTCAACAATAATTAAATAACCACTACTACAGAATTAGGATATAACCACCCCAAAGGACGTCCCAAATTTAAAATTGGGTGGTTAAAAAGGTAGGCGGTGGCAATTTCGTAATTATATATATGTAGGGAAACCTTTAGATGTCCCAAATTTGAATTTGGGACGTCTAAAGTTCTTCCAAGCGCGAAATATAAATTTTGAAATTTTTTTTAGCGCCAAGAGTTGGGTTTAGACGTCCCAAAATTATTTTTGGGACGTCTAAACCCAGACTTTAGGCGTCCCAAATGGATTTGGGAGCCTAAAGTCACCTTTAGGCGTCCCAAATGCCCTGCGCATCTCAGACAAGTATCTGACATGCGTCTTCTCCATTCTTTACTCCCCTTCCCTCCTTTTTTGACCAAACTACTTTACTCTTCCTCCCTCCTTGCTTGTCCGTCAACTACACTCCTTCTTCAACTCTACTTCTTCAACTCCTCCCTTCTGCAACTTTACTTCTTCCACCTGAAATCCATTGAAGGATGCATGCACCAAGCCACCCCTTCCTCCACAGTGTAGGTTTTTGCTCTCCTCCACCTCCTCCCCTCCATTGTCGTCCACACCTCCACACACCGTGGTTCTTTGCTTTCTCCACCCTCCGGCGTACCTCCTCACCATGCATACACCTCTAATCTCCAACGTCTTCTCACTACCTCTCCAGCATACATAGCCGTCGGCACCTCCTTCATCAGGTTAGTTTATTTTCTTCTATTTTTTTGTAATGGAATGGTTTATTTTCTTTTTGAAATATAAATTTACTTGAATAAATTAAAGTAAAACTTGCAATGTGAAAAGCCTAGGCAATAGGAAATATCAAGTTAATTGTGCTTATATATTGCTTATATTGAGATGGTTGAGATTGGTGTGTTTGGTGTGCTTATATATTGCTTAAATTGTACTGGGGAACTCTATCACTGCAACACTTTATACTTTTTTTTAATGATGCTTCTACTTATTTAAATTTTCAAGTCTTTCTCATTCACAAAAGTTAACATGGTATTTTTCTTGGTGTACTGCAAACAGAACATTTTTAGATGAATCAATAGTGTGGCTTTTTATAAACTTTATAATAGTGTGATATATTAATGATTATTGTCTCATGACTTAACATGACCTAAATAGAATGAGTAGGGGTTATTTTAATTTTAATCAAATCACCCTTTTTTTTAGGATTTTATAACAAAACTGCAACTACATATATGTATATGTTCTATCTTCATTCATCGTTTGTCATCTTTGGGAAAAAAATTATTCTGTTTTATATAGAAAATTATTATATGGACTCATGTTTAGTATAGAACTTAAAATAAGCTACTATTCATGGTTTTAATTATTTTTTTTCATACACAGCCATTCCATGAAATTTAAAGGCAATGTGTATATATGATTATAAATAAATGGAGCTTTTGAATGATTTTGATGAAATTAACAACAAATAAACAGATTGGTAAGATTATTAATGTAGTTTCCTTAATATAATAATATAGTAAGTAGTATGATTATTATTCGTGTAGTGGAGAGATAGGGTTGTTTGAAATTTTGGGATGTCTTACTTTTAAGGGGAAATGCTGTCGAAATTTTTGTTAAAAAAAGTGAAAAAAGGCAATCCCATCATATGTCGTTGACAATTGTACTAAACGTGTAAATGTTATTGGGAATGGCTTAGGTGGTAACAAAATGGATCATAGTTGGATGAATGCTTTGAGAACTAGTGAAGAATATGACAAAGGGGTGGAAGAATTTGTTGAATTCGCTAAAAAGAATGCTCTTGCAAAAATGGGAAGTATTTTTGTTCTTGTGTCAATTGTTTAAATGAGAGTCGACGGGATGTTGATGTCATAAAGGATCACCTACTTTGTGATGGAATAAATCTGCGATACATAAGGTGGATATGCCATGGTGAGGAAGTAACGGATTGTCCATTGCACAAGAAGGAAGATGTGGATGTCATAGATGAAAATAGAATGGAGAAAATGATTCACGATGTTGAGGTAGAATTCTTTACGCAGTCGCAGGAGTATGACAGCCTGCGGAGTGATGCAGAGACACTATTGTACCATGGGAGTAAGTACACGTGGTTGATGGGAACATTACATTTGGTTAACTTAAAGGCAACTTGTGGGTGGACCGATAGTAGTTTCACATTGCTGCTTGAACTATTGTGTGATATGTTTCCAGAGGATAATGTAGTTCCAAATCGTATGTATGAGGCCAAGAAAATCCTGTCTACGATGGGTATAGAGTATGAAAAGATACATGCTTGCCCTAATGACTGCGTACTGTACAGAAATGAGTATGGAGGTCTTAGTGAGTGTCCTAAGTGTAAAAATGCACGATACAAAGTGAAAAAAGATATTGGTTCTGGCGATGTGACAAGTAAAAGGCAACCTGTAAAGGTTATGTGGTATCTTCCAATAATACCTCGTTTTAAACGTTTGTTTGCGACTGCAACAAAAGCGAAGAAGTTGATATGGCACTCTGATGAGAGAATATCTGATGGGAAATATCTTTGACACCCAGCTGACTCTCTACAATGGCAAAACATAGATGAAATGTTCCTTCAATTTGGCAGCGAGCCGAAAAACCTTCAGCTTGGGCTTTGTACAGAACTCTTACTACCACACATAGTGCATGGCCCGTTCTCCTTGTAATATACAACTTGCTCCCTGGCTATGTATGAAACGTAAGTATATGATGCTATCTATGGTGATTTCTTGACCAAAACAGCCAGGGAACGATATTGATGTCTATTTGATGCCTTTGATTGAGGACTTGAAGAAGTTGTAGGAGGAAGGCGTAGATGTGTTTGATGCTTATAAGAAGGAGTCTTTCAAGCTACGTGTAATGATTTTCACAACAATAAACAACTTCCCTGGGTACAGAAACTTGTCAAGGTACAGCGTGAAGGGTTATAAAGCATGCCCAATATGTGAAGCAGACACACACTTTCATCAACTAAAGAATGGAAGAAAAACTGTCTACCTTGGCCACAGGAGGTTTCTTCATCGGTTCCACCCGTATCGTAGGCTAAGAAAGCGTTTTAACGGCTTACCGGACCATAGAATGGCTCCAAAGTCATTAATTGGAGAGGAAGTTTACAGTCAAGTGGAACGTATCAATGTCACTTTTGGTAAGAATCAGAGAATTGCGGGTGAGAAGAACATATGGAAGAAGAGATCCATTTTCTTTGATCTTTCATATTGGCGTTCGCTTGACGTGAGACACAGTATTGATGTGATGCATGTGGAGAAGAATGTTTATGATAGCCTTATCAATACGCTTTTACACATACCAGGGAAGACTAAGGATGGGATTAGTGTGAGATTAGACCTTGTTGATATGGAAAAAAGAGAACGATTACATCCACAACTAAGAGATGATGGTAGGATGGCATACATGGAGCCAGCAGCACATACACTATCAAAAGCAGTGAAAAGAAGTTTGTGTGGGTGTTAGCATGAAATTAAGGTGCCGTAAGAGTATTCCTCGAATGTGAGAAGATGTATCTCAATGGACGATTTGAAGTTAGTGGGAATGAAGTCCCATGATTATCATGTGTTGATGCAACAAATATTACCGATAGCTATTAGAGGCATAATGAAAGATGAAGTTCAAACCACTGTAACAAGATTGTGCGTTTTCTTCAATGCTATCTGTAACAAAGTCATTGACACTGAAAATTTGGATGAACTGGAAAATGAGGGTTACATTATTTTGTCACAACTAGATATGTATTTTCCTCCTTTATTTTTCAATATAATGGCGCATTTGGTAGTTCATTTGGTAAGGGAGGTAAGGCTCTGCAGTCCAGTTTACCTGAGGTGGATGTAACCTTTCGAGCGATACATGAAGATCTTAAAAGGGTATTCTAAAAATCCTTATCGACCAGAAGCCTCAATAGTAGAAAGATATGTAGTTGAGAAGGCTATGGAGTTTTGTAAAGATTATATGTCAGGGAAGAAGGAATAATCTCGGCATGAAGAGGGGAGAAGCAAGGGAACACGAGGACTGAAAGTGAAGAATGTTCCTCTTGAAGAGGTGTTGCAAGCCCACTTGTATATCCTGAATAATTGGAAGAAGTTTAACCTTACATAGATGAACACAGAAAGACTTTGAATAACAAGAATCCAAGGAAGAATGACATGCAGATTGCTATTGAGCAAAACAAGGCATTCATGTAGTGGTTCGAGGAAAAGGTTTTGCATGAGACCGGTGTGTCTGAGATAATCGAGTGGCTAGCTTGGGGGCCTTCGTTTCAGGTCATTACTTGGACCGGTTATGATATAAATGGCTATTCTTTCTATATGAAAGAGCAAGATGATAGAAGTACCATGCAAAATAGTGGGGTCAAGGTAGAAGCTGAAACTATGCACTTTTCCAGTTCGAGAGACAAAAACCCCATATTAGTGTCTATGGCCTATTATGGAGTTATAGAAGAAATATGGGAGATGACATACAAAAAGTTCAAAGTTGCTTTATTCAAATGTAAGTGGGTTAGCAATAATGGTGTGGTAATAGATAAACAATTTGGATTTGTCTTAGTCGATCTTAGAAGAGTTTCTTATAGAGATAAGCCCTTCATTTTAGCAAGCCAGGTAGAACAAGTGTTTTATGTCACTGATCCTGCGAGCAAAAACATGTCCATTGTCCTTAAAAGTAAAAAACAGAAGTATGGTGATCCGACCTTCAACCTTGATGACACACCACCTTTCACAACAACTCCACCTCGAACAAATGAAGTAGAATTGGTAGATGATGACGAATATGCTGTAAGAAATGACCATAGCGAAGGACTATGGGAAACAATATAGAGTAAGACCTTAATTTATAAACGAGAACTATGTGTTTTTTTTTGTTTTACTTCCCGCTTAGTTTATTTCATTTTTATTACAATTTATTTATGTTTCTGATGATGCTTTTTGTGTTAACAGAAATATGGACAACTCTAGTGATGACGAAAGGCGTAAAGATGACGAAAGCCCTAGCAATGACGAAAGGCCTAGAGATGAACTTGTTGTAAGAAGGAGGGTTAGAGGCTATACAAAGATGGGAGCATTGGTTGCACGTCATGAACATCAATAAGAGAGGCTGCATATAGACTTCGATGACAATCTGAATCCAGTTGGTCACCACTTCATTAGCTACATAGTGTTTTTGGGTCGAAGCAAAGTGCGCATTACCTATGATAATTGGAGATTGGTTCCCCCAAAAACGAAAGACATGATTTGGCAGCAACTTTTGGTATATAAGTTTTGATGCATCTATGGTAATTATAGCTTTATTCTTATTGTTTCAAATATAATAATCTTATGTTTTACCTTGCAAGAAACATACGATGTCCCAGACACCAGGGAGATGTATAAGTACTAGATGGATGAGGTTCGTGTACGATGGAAAGGTTTCAAGAACAAGCTAATAACACGGTATATTCGAGGGGCTCTTAGGGGTCAGGATCCATGTACACATTATTCGTATTTGTCTCCAGAGGACTGGAGGTTGTTTGTGGCATCACGGGCAGATCCTAAGTTTTTGGTAAGATTTATGTCATCATGATATAGAGCTTTTAATTTTTATATACTTGATATCGTTGATTTATTTTTTGTTGTTTTTCATTCATAGAAATTAAGTGCAGCAAATGCACAGAGGCAATCAGAAAATAAATATCAACATTACATGTCTCGTGGTGAATATCGGAAGCTTGAGAGGCAAATGATGCAAAAAGAGTTAGAGAAAATCAAGGAAGCAGTGGAATCTGATCCTAGCATTGTTATCCAGCCACCGGCACCTCCTCCAAGTCACAAAAAATGGAAAGCAGGGAGGATTAAGGCTGGGAAGTACATAAATCCAGCTATTGCTGAGGTTGCTGTAAGGATTGTAAGTAGTTATACCATAAGTACCTAATTCTTTTCATATCGCGAGTGGTTTCTATACATTTACAATAAACTGTATGCTACATGATGAACTAGAAGATCAGAGTAGCCAAGGTTCATTCAATCCAAGTAGATGGATGGATATCTTGTCAACGGCTATAGGGAAGGCAGATGACCTTGGTCGTGTTCGAGGAGAGACACGAGGAGTTAGTGCCGCGAGGTATTTTGGACGAGACTCACATTATTCGTCACAAGCTGGACCTAGTACAGACCTTGTGGCCAAGATTCGAGAGGACCTCGAACGAGAGCTCGAGGCCAACCTTCGCGACAAGCTTCGACAAGAGCTGTTGCCAGAGCTTCAACTTGAAATGGCAAAGATGTTTAAAGCGCAAAGGGCAAGGGACAAGCATAGAACTCAGGAATCCCCGGCCTTCAATAGCACCAAAGGAAGTTACAACCCTCTGGAGGAACCACTTGGCGACCCTTCTCCCACTCTAGTGTCGGGAGACCCTTCCACCCTCTATTTGGATGATCCACTATTGCGTGTTGTTGCCGATGCTCTCGTTCACACAAGTGCTACCACCCACCATCATCAGCAAATTCCACAGGATTTTCGTAGGGTGACTGTGACAAGTGTTAGAAAGGGGGAAGAAGGTACAGTCATCCCTGTTCCTGATCCAGAGGTCAGCACGTTAGGTCAGGCGATAGGATCTTTCATCCTTTGGCCTCACAATCTTATTGGTTGAGATGCAACACCTCCAATGGTAGGAATTACCTTACTATTAATGAAAATATGTTGGCATCCTAATAATAATTTGTTTTTTGATGTTCTAAAAGGATGACAAAGATGCGAGGAAATGGCCTTACTTAGCACAGCTGCAACAGATCTACAAGGGCATTAAACAGATTGACCTAGAGATGCCTCAAGGGATTGTGGGCCTTACATTGGAGCATCCCTACACAATTAACAATACAGATCTCAAGCAGTTTATCAGGTTGGAGGAGATAGATGCAGGCTGGGTGAAATTTACAGTCCGGTAAGTGTTTTTTTTTTCAATTTTCCCATAGAATTCATTTAGTGGATTTTTGCTTTCATACATTCAATAATTCATTCCTTATTTTAATTCTATTATAGCACCTTCCACGGTCTCTGCACAAACATGGAAAGATGTGATTGGTATGGATTCTTATGTCCTGCGAAAATGACAGGGGATACCAATACTGTGGCGCATAGGACTCACTATGTCGGCTACGCAATGGGAGAAACCAAACTTCATTGTTATCTAGCACCCATTCTTCAACGGTTCGTATTTTCTTTTTGTCAATTTAAGAAGTTTAATAAATAATTGTCTTGTCATCTAACTTCATTTTAATGTGTACATGTTGTTATAGTTACTACTGAAGTTTGTGTGTTATATGTCCTCACCACAACGTAGTTTATTGGTTTGATCCCTTGAGTAAAAAGCCACACAAAGATACAAAATCCGTCTTCAACACGTAAGTTATTCTGTTTGTATTTCATTGACTCTTAAAAAAATGAATAGTTCTAATTTCTGTTCATTTTTATTTTCATGATAGTGCTTGTCAAACATATAGAGTCCTAGGCGGGTCATGCGAGGGTACAGTTGTTAAAAAGCCAAAGTGATTTTATCCGATAGTAAGTAGCTTTGATCCTAATTGTTTCATTGACGGTCCTTTTAGACATACCTTTATTGATTTTAACAACCAATTGCATGCCTTTTATTTAAAGTGCCCTCGGCAACCTGGCAACACTGAATGCGGATATTATGTTATACTTTATATGTATAACATCACTCAAAGTGGAATTACTAGTGATTTTGAAAAGGCAATCGCTTCTTCATTCTCAAATGATGATATTTTTGGTGTTCTAATCGAAATGCTAATTAATTCATTTGCTTGATTCATTTCATCAAAGCTTATTTTCTAATTTTCAGATTTTTGATAATGAAGATGCCTACCTACGTGAAGACCTTGATTTAATCAGAGATCTTTTGACTGGACATCTTCTTCAACATATAGAGTAGTAAACTTTTTATTTATATCAGTTTGTAGTTGTGTGATGACAGCGTTTTGACTCTTTCTGGTTATTATTGTTGATATATATAGTAGTAGGTTGTATGAGTTGTTATTGTATGTATATATAGTAAAGATTGTAGTGCTGGATGTCCTTACCATTTTGTAACAGACATTGTGGTTTATGAATTCATCTTCTATTTTGTTTCTGCAGTTTGAATTCACTGGGTAATACAGAATGTAAATGATGGTATAAAAAAAACTAACCTTTTAACGTCCCAAATTAAGAATTGGGATGTCTAAAGTCAACCACGGGGAACTTCAGACGTGAGGACTTTAGACGTCCCAAATGACAAAAACTAACCTTTTAACGTCCCAAATTAAGAATTGGGATGTCTAAAGTCAACCACGGGGAACTTCAGACGTGAGGACTTTAGACGTCCCAAATGACAATTTGGGACATCTAAAGTCCCCTTTGGGACGTCTAAAGTCCTCGTCTGGGGGGACTTTAAGGGCTTGTTTGGTCTGAGGGGAGCGGAGGGAAAGTAGGCAGAGGGAAAAAATTTTTAAGTTGAATTTAAAAAAATTAGAGAAGTGGGGTTAAAAATTTTTAACTAATTTTTCTTACTCTTTTATCTTATATACTCTCTTTATTAAAATTTTATTACCCCATTTCTTCAATCTTTTAAAATTCAACTAATAAAAATTTTCCCTCCCCTCCACTCCCACTACAAAAAAAGGTATTTTGTAGCGGTGAAGTTGTAGCGGTTATATTAAACCGCTACAAATTATCGTATTTGTAGCGGTTTTTACCTAAACCGCTACAAATTTGTAGCAGCAAGCTTTTTTTGTAGCGGTTGTGTACACAAAACCGCTACAAATTTGGCGCAAGATTCCCGCCAAAACTTGTAGCGGTGATTTTGTAGCAATTAATGCACAGAAACCGCTACAATATTCTCGCCACTTGGCGCGACCAACAGTGTAGCGGTTACAGCAAGATAACCGCTACAAAATACCAAAGGTTAGCATTTTGTAGCGGTATACCCCTATAACCGCTACAGAATTTCAAAAGTCTCGACATTTGTAGTGGTTCTGGGCAATAACCGTTACAGAATTTCACATGTTGTCATAATTTGTAGCGGTTATTGTTGAATCGCTACAAATTTAATTATTTGTAGCGGTTACAGTAGCGGTTATTTGAATAACCGCTACTAAAATCTGGCCTATTTAAGCCTCCGCCTTCCTCATTTCTCCTTTTACTCATTTTGTTTCCTGGAGCTTCTCTGAGTGATTTCTTCAAGATTTGAGCGTTCAGACGTCTGTGCAGGAGTTTTTACTATAGTATTTCTCAGTATTTGCACTTGAGGTACGTATATAACACGTATTTTATTTATATTTGTATTTTTATTAGATTTTTGAATAATAATGTGACTAATTTATTTTTGTTTTGATTTGTACAGTTGATATGGCTTCAAGAGAGGATAAAGGGAAGGCCCCTGAGGTCCCCAAACCGATTTTACAGGGTGGCAGCAGCGGGGCAGGGGGCAGCGCGGAGGCAGGGCGACTGCGGCACTCAGCCCATCGCCCCACAGGAGTCGGCCCTACCACAGGCACCGCAGACGATCCCATAGGAGACGACCGCACCAGAGGTGCCTGAGGTTGGGTGGCCAGATATTAGCGTCGAGGACTTCCTCAACAAGGAGGAGTTCGAGATCCCGATTGGGTTCAGGGAGATGGAGCAGTTCCTCGATGAGGAGGACGCTCGGGACCAGAATAACCCACGAGGGTCGTCTTCACAGTCCACTGGGTTTGAGGTGCAAGTCGAAGGTAAATTAATTTTTTAATTTAGTAAATTATTTATTTAAATTAGAAATGTTAACTTTGAATTACAATTTATCTAACGTGCGGTAAACTGTGTAGACGAGCAGGGGAATGTTTCGACGAGGAGGCTAGACGTGACCGGTATGAACAGGTTGGACCGGAGCCTGCAAGTTATAGTGCCGTGGAATGAGGGCACTGACCAGCCCATCCACAATGGGGGTCACATACTCAACCGCTTCCTGAACGACTTGGGCGCGAACTGGATGCGGTTCCCCCTTCACTTCAGGACGTGGAGGCACGTTCCGAAGGGGCCGAAGGACCTGGCTTGGGAGGAGGTGGTTCAAGTAATTAAAATTATTTAATTAATATTTTTTGTAATTAATTCTATTTAATTAATATTTTATAAATTATTTTTTTTGTAATTATTGATATTTAAATAATTTTTTTTCAGCTGTGGTTTGCCGTCCGGGCCAACCGGAAGAGGTACGCCCTCGTGAAGATGGGTGACGCCTGGAAGAACAGGAGGAACCGTCTCTTCCACAAGGTGGATAAGGACGGGACGATGCCTCTCGAGCAGCTGATCGAGAGCGGCCCGGACGGCGTGCCGCCGAACGTCTGGGCGAGTTTCGTCCAGTTCAGGAGGAGTCCTGAGACGCAGGTAATGTATTTATTAGATTTTTTATATATAAGTTTGTAATTGTTAAATATTAAATTATAAGGCGTGGCCAGAAGGTTCTCGATGTGTTGACTTGCAGGCTCAAAAGGTTGCTGGCCTGAAGAGTCATGACTCACATGTTCTTATGCAGCAGTTACTCCCTCTGGCTATAAAGAATACACTTCCTCCCGATGTTTCCATCGTTTTGGTGGAACTTTGTTCTTTCTTTCGGAAGTTGTGTTCTAAGGTTTTGATCGTTGAGGAGCTCGATCAGCTGCAGTCGAAAATCATTCTTACGCTTTGTCATTTGGAGATGATATTTCCTCCGTCCTTTTTTACTGTGATGGTTCACCTCACAGTCCATCTCGTTCATGAAACAAAGCTCGCTGGACCAGTACAATATCGTTGGATGTATCCGATTGAGAGGTACTCATTTTAAATATGTGCTTTAATTTATTGTCCATTTTTAATGTTTGCTAGTCGTCATTTTCATCATTTTATATCAATTTTCTCTTCTGTACTTCGTAGGTTCCTTGGGAAATTAAAATCTTACGTGAGGAATAAGGCGTGGCCAGAAAGTTTTATAGCTGAAGGCTATATAGGGGATGAGGTGCTATATTTTTGCTCAAGGTACTTTGATGATCTTGAGACGGCTTTCAACCGCCCGCCTCGTGTTGACGATTGTCCTGAACCTGCGTCGACATCAGGAGAATTTATCCCTCGTGTTGGTAAACCAGTTGGAGCAACGGAGAACTTTAAACTAACGGCAACTGAGAAGTTCCAAGCACATAGACATGTCTTGATTAATTGCACTCAAGTTGAACCTTTCATACGGTAAGAATTGTACACTCACATGTTATTTGATCTATATCTTTCGTAACATTTCTCACTTTCATTTCACTAACGCCTTTCCATTATTAATTGCAGGGAATTCAAAAGTCATGTTAAGCGTCAACTCAGGATCTGTACACAGACATCCTCGGAAGTTGATAGGAGGTTCCACAGAGAATTCCCGAGCTGGTTTGCGCGCAGAATACTAAATGACCACAACCCACACTCACCAGATTTCAGAGCTCTCGCAATCGGCCCTCTTGATCATGCAAAACGGTTTACAGCATACAATGTAAATGGTTTTAAGTTTTGCATGGTTTCACGGGATCAAGGATTGTAAACACAGAATTCAGGTGTTTATGGCACATTTGGGACAAGGAGTTTGCGAGCAGTAGTGACGCCAACATGCAGTTCGGAGGTGTCCCTTACTATGGCAAGCTTCTTGATGTGGTCGAGCTTAATTACGAAGGCCGTTTCACTGTGACGTTGTTCAAGTGTTTGTGGGCAAATACCACTACTTCTCGGGGACTGACAACTGACGACCTAGGGATCACATCAGTCAATTTCTCACGGCCGATTCATACTGGTATTTCTCAAGATGATGAGCCGTATATTCTAGCTTTAGAGGCACATCAGGTTTATTATGTCGAGGACGAGAGGCATAGGGATTGGCACATGGTCGTTCATTTAAAGCCAAGAGACCTTTACGACATGGGTGAAGGTGATAACATCGCCTACGAGAGTGAGCCATTTCAGCCAGCTGATTTTGAAAACTACTTCCCTAAAGGCGATGACAATTTACCTCTACTGCGGTGAGTTTTTTTAAGTCCACGTCATTTGAATTAAATTTTTTAAAATTAATAATACATCGATAACAATAATTTTTCTACCAAATTTCTGTAGGGATGGCGACGATGAGTGATCAAATTCAAATTATGCTTTTGTCTTTACAAAAAATGCAAAAAAATTTTTAAAATAAAATGTAAAAAAAAATTAAAAAAAATTAAAATAATATTTGTAGCGGTTATTAAACCGCTACAAATAAAAAAAAACCGCTACTAAATGAATAACCGCTACAAAATGGATACATTAACCGCTACAAATAGCACTATAAATATTAAACCGCTACAAAAATACAAATAACCGCTACACTAACCGCTACATTAACCGCTACAAATAGTACGTGGATCCCTATAAATACCCTTACCACAACTCATTTCAAACACTCCCCAATTTCTTTTCACCTTACCTTTCTTTCATTTTCTCTCATTTACAACTTTTTTCGTATGAGTAGAGGAGTTGAATAATATGATCAAATATGGTAACAAGATTTTAAATTTTTTTTAGAATACTTCTTTCCTTTCTATAAAATTTATTCTAACCATTTTTTTTCTAGATATATCATAACTGTATCTCATTTTCATCTATTTTTCATACACAATTACATT
The DNA here is from genome assembly GCA_963855925.1 of Inga laurina. NCBI lineage: Eukaryota > Viridiplantae > Streptophyta > Magnoliopsida > Fabales > Fabaceae > Inga > Inga laurina. Next base: position 30,075,639 of record OY979709.1, on the reverse strand, counting down.
ATATTAGATAACATAATAGGTCCTTATTACCTACCTATCCTTAATAATATTATTAATATAAAGTTTATACTAATCCAATTCAATTACATTTTTCCTTTTTATTTATTAATAAGTTAAACTATTAACTAATAACCTAATTGAAATAGATAAAATAATAACAAAATAAACTATTTAATTTAATATTGAAAAAACAGAAACAAATAATTGTATATTTTTTAAAAAATTTTTAAATATTTGTAGCGGTTATTAAACCGCTACTAAATAACGCGCCTTTTTACAACTAAAATTAAATTTTTTTGGCGCCAAATTTGAATTTCATGAAATTAGTAGCGGTTTTCAAAACCGCTACTAATTTCATGAAATTCAAAATTAGTAGCGGTTTCTTAACCGCTATAAAATAAAAAAAATGTCATATTTTTTTGCCAACAAAATTTCAATTTTTTATATTTGTAGCGGTTTGATAACCGCTACAAAAAAAAAAGTCATTTTTTCCGCTCTCAAAATTTCAATTTTTTATATTTGTAGCGGTTATATAACCGCTACAAATATCTCTGAAAAAAATTTCATCCATGTGAGTGTTGTAGCGGTGAAGTTGAACAGCTACAAATGATGTAGCGGTTATTTTTGATTGAGTAGCGGTTTTATATAACCGCTACAAAACTGCTTGCAACATACGATTTAGTAGGGGTTCTAGTAACCGCTACTAACCTTGTTTGTAGCGGTTAGAACCGCTACTAATACCCATTTTTAACCACTACTAAATTACGTTTTTTTTTTTTTGTAGTGTCCCCTCCAAATCCCTCACACCAAACAGACCCTAAACGTCCCAAATTGTCATTTGGGACGTCTAAAGTTTCACTTTAGACATCCCATTTTTTTGGAACGTCTTTTCTTACAACATACTACGCCCCCAACATATACGTACCCCCGTTTTTTGACGTTAAAAGTGTCAAATTTGGGACGTTAAAACCCCTTTTTGTAGTAATGAACATACATAATCCACTAAAAGCATGGCAACAAAAATTGTAACTATACATTGAATAATATATATTTTAAACAAAATTACACACACACACACACACACTTATTTATTTTCGGGCAAGGCCAAATGGGCAAGGCAACATCCTCTAGCCGATATCTGGCCTTATTTGACAATAAGCCCTGCTAAAAATATTGAAACTTTTTTTGTTCCATTTTTTTGGGGTGGGGTTGGGCATTTTTTTTATCGTGGTCGAGCACACATACCAAGCACTATGCATAGCCCTACTTCTTGTTTATCCCTGACATCCCTCAAATTTAAGTTAGTTAAAAAGCAATGTCAAACAATTTAAAATATGTTAAAATACACAAAATTCTCCTAAATTTTAGGTCAGTTACACATCACTACCCTAACCTTTAAGAGTTTAAATTGAGGACCCTAATGTTTCATATATATTTTGAATGCCAACCCCCTGCCATTTAAATTGCCATTAAAGTCAACAGTTTTTCTGCCATCATAATTTTTATATGTTTTGCTATATACGATGTTATCTTTTTTTGGAAAAAAAAAAAAACACTTAGCATTTGACATAATTTTGAGTGAGTTGGACAAATTGAAAAGACAATTGGAAAGAGGTATTTTATGATTGGATCTGTACAATACTTAATATAACTCGTTAACATGATGTTAAATCCTATATCAATACACACACACACGCAATTACTTACTCCAATAACATTCCCATCAAAATACTCCTTTATCCTTTCTAGAAGGACAGGACCCTTTAATTTGGAAAGGTAATTAGTTCTTGGTGATTTATTGTTGTGTCGGCACAATTTGATTCCAAACATGATATAGTCTGATCATTTTTGAAAGTTCTTTGGTCGATCCCCTTCCCCTACAAAGCCTTTTGTTGGTTTTGGAAATTGTTGATTCATGCTCTGCTATCTTCTGATATCTTAAGAGCTCATAATCTCAGTGCTTCAAGATTATGTTTATTTCGTTGTGAGTCTAATAAGATGCTTTATGTTAGTTTTATTTGGTATGAGTGTTTTTCTATTAAACTTTTAAATCATATATAATATCTCATATTTGAATGGTGGCTTAAGCTTATTCTCAGTGAGTGTAAAACGGATGAGCAGTTTTATGTTCTTCATAGTATCATATTCTCATAAAACACAATTTGGCACAAAAGAAACATTGCTCTTCGTCAAGGTGTTACTTGGCCTCCTCAATAAGTCATCAAAGAAATTGTTGGTTCTATTTCACTTTTCTTCCCTAGCTTAGCCTTCTCATGTTTTAATAAGCATCACCACACATATACACTTCTCATTCCATTTCTTCTATTGGCGATAATCTCCTTAATTTGCATTGGTCCTTGGTAATTCATAATACCTGTTGGACATCTAAAACATCTTTGCTTAGCTCTTTTTTACCTTTGTGCATTCATAATGCGTGATCTGGTTAATTATTAGAACGCAAGAAAGAAAAACTAGATTCTGAGAATTCCCTTGACTCATCGTTGGAATTAGCAAGAGGCGAATCAACTTCAGTTTCTAGCTTTGGATCCACAAAACATCATTTGGCAGGAATTAACGCTTATGTTCAAGGCTTTCTCTGTTTCTTCTTTTATAGTTCCCCCTCCCTGTTCTATAATCTTAAAAACAATTTCCTTTGTCCTTCTTCAACTGCTACCATGTAAAATATTATTAATATCATTTTTCCTTTCTTTAAAAAAAAAAAAAAAAAAACACCACCAATAGTTACTCATGCAACCGGTTCTTGCACTTGGCAATTAATTAGGTCAACGAAGAATAGGGAAATAAAAAATGAATGGGGTTAGTTGATACCGACATGCACGTCGATCGCTTATTTAATCTTCAATTAGTTAAGATGAACCAACCATAATTGAATAATTAATTAATCACCTTTATTAGCAATATATTAAAATAATAATGGAAGGAGCTACCGTTATGTATTCACGGATATACGCTTACTTTGGATGCTTCTATTGGTTATTATATACATAAAATATCCCATTCAAACAAATTATTGGAACCCAAAATTATTTTATAATTATTTGACTAATTACAAACCTTCCTTTCCATTTTTTAAAACTTACGATATCTTTTTTCAAAATGATGTGCTATCCGACGCTGGATACAACTTCCACATTCGGCGCTTCAAATATATATTAAAGTTTGCGTAATTTTTAAAATACAGTAGTTTTGATATTATATTTTTCATGACTGTAAACTTTTTATAAATGATTACGGTGAACTTTATAAATATGGTTAATGTGTAAATTGACCCATGAAATTGTTTATCAGGTGCACTCAAGACTATAAAGTTTACTTAAAAGATGCAACATTACATATAAAATTTTCAAAATCATGTAAAAATGTCACAGCCGTTAAGGCAACATACATTAACTATTTATCAAATATATCAATTAATAAAATGGTGTAAAAATTCAGATCAAATTTCCAAACTAGATAAAAAATGCTATGATTAATAAGTCAACTAACAATCCTCACTTGATCGAGATCACTGCTACAGAATCTAATATATATGATGCTTAATAAATAACGATTACAGTAAATAACCATCATGTTTATCAAGGTAGAGTTCGTGCAAAATATATAATGCTAAAATTTAACAGTTAAATATACGCATCGTCATATATTGAGAGGCAGAATTCACAAAAACAAAAATATAACGGTTGTGATGATTAACCGCCATGTATTTACTGATAAAAATGACGGTTCTTACAAAACAACCATCATATAATACTTTTAAATGATTTTTCTTTGCAACTTTATATTAGCAAAAACAAATATATAATGGTTATAATATTTAACCGTAAAGTATGATTTTTAAATACTTTTTTTTTAAGAATACTGAACAATTAATAATGATAACCATCATATATAAGAAGGTAGAATTCCAAAAGAAAAAATATTTGATAATATTTGACAGTTCTTCGCAAAGAACCGCTATATATTCTTCAAAAATAATTACGGTTCTTCACAAATAACCGTTAAGTATTATTTAATATAAATAAAGGTGAGATTTTGAAAGATATCATATATAAGGAGACATAATCCTGAAAAACATAATTTAGCAATTATGGTTTTTCACAAAGAACCGTTAAGTAGTCTTTAATATAAATAAATGTGAGATTCTGAAAGATATCATATATAAGGAGGTGGGATCTTAAAAAATATAATTTGACGAAGAACTATTGACAATACATTACGGATCTTTACAAAGAACCATTAAGTGTTCTTTAATATAAATAAACAAGGAATTCTAAAAGATATCATATATAAGGAGGTGAGATCCTGGAAAAAAATTTGACAATACATTATGATCCTTCACAAAGAATCGTTAAGTGTTTTTTAATATGAATAAAGGCGGGATTCTAATGATCTCAAATATAAGAAGACGGGATCTTGAAAAAAGTTATTTCAAAATATATTACTGTTCCTCACTAAGAACCATTAAGTATTCTTCAATATAAACAAAGGCAGGATTCTGAAAAATATCAAATATAACAAGACAAGATTTTGAAAAAAAAAATATTTGACAATATATTATGTTTCTTCACTAAGAGTCATTAAGTGTTCTTTAATATAAAAAGGCGAAATTCTAAAAAATATCAAATATAAGGAGACAAGATTCTGAAGAAAAAAAATTATTTAATGCAACTCTTCAAACTCCTTCTCATTATCAAACGTTTTTTTTGGGTCTCATAGTCTTTTTTCTATAGGTTTTGTTCAAAGTTGCATGTTTTTTCCTCCATCAGCTCCTTCCTCTGGTGATTATATTCTTCCTCATGTAAGTTTTCATTTTTTTTTTCAGTTAACATTTTTAGTTTCATTTTATTTTTTAATATAACAAGAGCTTGCAAGTTAATGCTCATGGTTGCTCTTAGACTTTAGGTCCAAGTCCGCCCTTGATGGGCTGGACTATTTGATTAGGAAATAAGTAGCCTAATCAAATAAGAATAAAATCAGCATAAAATGCAGATTTGGGAATATTTCAGCAATAATTATGGATTTGTTAAAAGAGGAACAAATCACCATAATTAGAGAATTAATTGAGAGACAATTAATTGCTGTCTTGGAGGGCAAGAAGGAGTGCACACGTTTCCTAATTAGTGGCCTCCATAAACCACTATAAATAGGGTGTGCCTCCTCAATTGTAATTCATCCCGCCATTGAGTTTTCTGGCAATTCTCTTCTCTCCTACCATCTTTCTGGTTCTGGTGATTTGCTGTGCAAATCACAATTAGGCTCTAGTAGTCTAATAATTGTGTGGGCACAAGTATGGAGTATTGGAGCTTTGACCCGGATCTGAACATGGATTCGTCCAGGTACGCCTAATCTCCTTTTAGTTAAATATATTTTTCCTACATTGGCATAAGAGTCATTTGATCCTTGAGGCTGTGATTATTCTATGTGAATAAATATGTGTTGTAATTTTTTAATTATATCCCATCATAATTTTTTATTTCCGCTGTGCAATCATATATATGAGATTATATGATGATAAAAAATATATGTTGCTTCAATTTTTCTGACGAATGCGTACAACAATATATTTTTTGGGGTGCCAATATGAAATAAATGCCATGGATTTGTAGTTCGCTGAACTACAATTCCAACGACACCAAGAACGCGAAAAACGAAGCTAAAACGAGGGAGATATGGCCTCCCGAATTTGGCGGGTCGTGATGACCCGTCAGAGCTCCAACAGGGTCGGGTTGACCCGGCTGGAGGTTGAAGATGATGACGTGGTAGTCAACGCCACATCACCGGTCAACCAATGCCACGTGGCGCCAATGAGCGTTCTCCACGTCAGCATCATTCAATGAGGCCACGTCATCCGTTGACCAGCCACGTTGACCGAGACACATCAGCACCACGTCACTGACATGTCAGCGGTGACGGGTCACGGTTGACCAATCAACGTGACGGGTTAACGATCAATGTTCACCGGTCGATGGTCAATAGTCATTCGTTGACTGTTAACCCCAAAAAAAAGGGCATATGGCGCGTGGGACCCCCTGGGGTCTCCGTTTGACACGTGGCAAGCACCGTCAGAGAGAGGATGGAGCGTGGAGCCTTGGGAGCCGGCGCATGTCGCTGGCTGACGGCCGCAAGGCGACGCGTAGAGGTCACGCGCCACCTGGGAGAGTGGCCAACGCTGGGATTTTCCAATTTTTCAGGATTTTTCCATCCAGAGACCTTCTAGGGGTGTATGAGAGCGTGTGGGATTTCCGATTAAGATGTGGTTGGTTTCTAAAAATCCCTAAATTTGAGAGCTTCAATTTGATATATAATTTGCATATATTTGAAGCAAGTTTGGGTGTAATTTGAGTAAAAAAAGGTGCTTATGTGCATTTAGAGGGTCCCAAAAATGTTGGAATTTAATCAATGTTGGTTCTATTGTTTTTTGGGATAGGTTGGCTTATTTTTTAAGATTTTTTTCAGTTGCAACATAAGGTTACATGCTGAAAGATTCTTTAAAAGTAAGGGATTATTCAAATGAGTTTTTGAATATAAAATCCTATCCAACCTTGACTCAAACTCTTAGAGATAAAAACCTGAAAAAATTGCAGCAACTTAAAATTATTCAATAATTATTGAATAATAATAAGTCTTCCCATGCTTTTAACCACATTGATCCACTTGGATTGAAGCAATGACTTCTAAAAGTTAACCTTTTATCACATACGTTGTGACAAAGGACAAGACAGATAGAGATGTGAGAATCATCTCATCAAGTGGGAGGTATGCTACAAATACATCCAAATGAGTGGATGTAGACATGGCAAAGAGGAGCTGAACATTGTAACTAGACGCTACATAAGTTAATATGGTCAGAAGGGCCTATGAGAAGGAGAATCTATTAAGAGACAACAATATGAGGCTTAAATTTTTGAATGTCCTTGTTTTTCCATTGAATTTAAGATTAAATTCTCTGTTTGTTTTTAGAATTGAAGTCAATATATTATCTTCTTATTTTCTTGAACATTCATGCTAGTTAGATGATATTGTGTTATTATCTTGTTAATATAACTGCTCTTTGATTGAGTGGGAGTTTTTTGGAATGCGTCTAGAAATCCAAAGGGGAAATTGTTCAAATGAAGACTGTGGTTAAAAGGGTGATGAGCTAACTAGTATGATTGGGATGGGAATCAACAAAGTTGTCTCCTGAACATGAAACTAGTGAACTTATTATCTAATTATCCTTTGTCTTATTTAAACAACTAAGATTTGTATACCATAATCGTCTGAGTAACCAATTATGACCAAGTCTATTTGACTGAGCTTATGAAGACAAGTTTAATAGAGATGTCTATAGAGTTAGAAACTCTCAAATCTCTTTCATTCAAGAAGAATGAGATGTCAAGGACATCCTACCAACTAGTCTTCAGCATTTAAAGGTTGAAGCAACCGAAGGATACAAAAGGTTTATGCTATCAAGTATAGAAAGAACAACATTGCTTAAACTTATGTTGGTATGAGCAATGTAACCTTATCCAAGCCGTGTGGATAGTGTTGGAAGATAGTGGAATAGGTGATCTTCTTCCATAAAGTTAAAACTAAGTTAAGTTTTAACATAGTGTACTAAGTCCTAACATGTTGTTTAGGCAATACTTGAGGCAAATGTCAAACTAAGAAGTTGAGACAAAACTAAATGTCAAGTTCTTTCTAACAAACAACAAGTATATGTTGTGATAAGACATCTCCCAGTGAGTGGGAGGAAGCTATGTCTCCCGTAAGTGGGAGTGAGCCATGTCTTCCATTGAGTGGGCATATACGAAAGTAAAGATCGCCTCTGATATGCATATTGTAACCTTCAGCAATGTGATTCACCACACTGAACTTGAATGTGAAAGACTAAAGGATTCAAGATCCATCAGTTAGACGAACTTAGATAAAAAGTGGGAGGATTCATCCTCCATGCCTAAGGGCAAGGAACCTATGAGGTAAACTTGATCTAGAGGAGGTCAAATGGTTTCTGCAAAAGATGAAATGCTACATTGATAAACCTTTAAGGGCTATAAAAGTAGCAATCCACATGAGTTGTGGATATTTCACAGAAGCATATGGCTTCATGTCAAAAGCAAAGCAATAAAGAGATAGAATCAAGGGATTGGAACTTGCACGTTAACTCTGCATAGATAAACCACCTTAATTCACTCTATGCAATTGCAATTGACAGAATCACATCTTTGCTATCTCTTTAGTTAAGGATCGATGGGACTATGATTCTCAAATCCTTTGTTGGATTTTGATGTTTCTTTTCTAGGGATAAAAGATTCCATTTCTTGCCACATATACACCTTGATCAAAGGCAATGATCAAACTAGCAAAAGAGTATTTGCTAAATAACGTGTGCTAAAGGGTTAATACCCTTATGAATAAGTTGAAACCTTATTCTACCTGGCAAGAAAGACAAAGAAACATTTTTTTGAGAATATCCACTACAATTGGTAAATTATGACGTTGGTGAACCAATAAATGTGAGGGTAAAACACAAACAGCTTGGTGTTTCGTTGATGTTGTGGACGTTTACTCAAAATACAGTAATATTTACTTGATTTTTGGTAAGTGTGAAGCTGTTAGATAATGGCTGATCTAGTCAGGAATCAGTGAAACTGAAAGGATAAGACCCTTTTGAACTAACAAGGGTTAAAGACACCCATGCGCTTAGTTCAAGCTGCTTTGTGTACAAGAAAGGTATTGTTAGGCAACTATCAATACCTAGAACCCTTCAACATAATAGAGTTGTTGAAATGGAGAGATAGACCTCTCCTTGATTTGGTTATAACATAATGGCATCAATGAGACTATCAGCCATATGTTGGTAGGTGGACTCATAACTATTATATTCACACTTAATCAAATGCCCTCTATATCAATCACGACCTTACCCTGTGAATTGTGGATAGGCCTTAGACCAGGGCTAAGCTCGTTAAGACCATAATGGTCATCAACTTTATATTCACAATTCTTCCTATAAGTAAGGAAGATTAGGGTCAAGGTATACAAAGTATCTCTTTGTGAGATGACATGAGAATTTGATATGACACGTCTTCATTAGTGAAAATGATGGCGGTTCAGTGACTGAGAGAAAATCGTGGGACACAACGTTAATAAAACCAAGATTTCCTAGCAGGAAATGAGCATTAATCACAATAAATCTCTTTAAGAGGTTCACAAGTAACAAGGAATAATCAAGTGTTCATAAGTTCACTGATCCGAGTGGGAGGATTGAGACCATTTTCATAACGAAAGAGGTAAGAGGTAAGTTACGAGAGAATTACCTCACTCATACATAGGAAAAGAATCCTATGAAATCCACCTCGGAGCAAATTGTCATCTAGTGAATGACTATAAGGGATAGATTCCCTAATGGATTGAATGCTTTCTTCATCATTTAGAAGGTGATGATAACTACCTACAAGTGTCTGAAAGATACTAGAAGGACCTCCTAAGATGAATTGCAAAGTGTCATGCAGGAGGATTTGGATTCTTTTTAAGCCAAATACATGTTTGGGTAATTGTCACCTAGCCAAGAGGCAATTGGGAACAAATAGGTTATCAAATCTGTTGGGGGCATGTAGAACCTAAAACATTTAGTGGCTAAGGGGAAATACACTGGAAGGTTGTTCATTGTGTGTTTTAACTCTGAACTTTGGCTATGACAACAAGCTTAGTCTTGAAAATTGCATCAAGATGATGTAAAGACCACATTCCAATTTGAAATTTTGGAAATTGGACGATGAACTCTACATGAAGTAGCTTAAGGGCTTCGTAGAAACAATCACCTAAATAGTAGTATATGAGGTTTTCACAAGGTGAAAGCCTCACCAACTTCGAAATAATCGAAGAACACTACATAAGTTTCAAATGGTCTAGTGATGATTCTTTGTGAAGTCATTTTTTTGTCAAGTGACAAATGAAACAAGTGTCAAGGGAGTCAAAGGAATAAAGGGTCAAAGAATCCTTAAATTCTGAGTTGAGAAAGTCATAGGTTGAACAAATATCTTGATTGACAAGATAAACGGAGTTGCACAAGAAAGATACAGTCTTTTCCACCTAAGACATGTACAAGTGTAATCCTTAGACATCTTAGGATGTCAAAGTGCAAACCCATGGACACCCCTGAAGTCAAGGGCATAAACCTAAAGAGGTTACATGTCCTATGAGGAATCCAACATAAGAAAGGTGGATAGAGTCCCATGTGAGACTATAGTTGATAATATGAATGTGCACATTGGTGTACATAAGACCAAATATTTTTTGGTCAGACTTGGAAGTTGTTTTTGGTCCTGCTGTGAAATGGGTTATGAGAATAACCATGAATTAAGTTGTCAAGACAACAACTTTCCTTTTTGAAAGGATACTCCAATACAAGACCTAGGCAAATGGTGATGGAGTAAGGAAATATACAAAGTATTTTTTTCCTGTTATCTATGGAAATAGAACACAGGGTGTGTTCTACCATCATTCAAAGTGCCATATGGCTAAAGTAATTCCTATGAGAGATTGGGAATGAATGGTGGATAGAAGGATCCAAACGATAACATCTTATGATGAGGATCCTAAGTATCACAGCAAGGCGAAACATACTTTTTGATACATCTTTATGAGAGATATGCTTTCAAAGATGGAAAGTGATAGTTCAATGACCTTCTACTGACAGAATGTTGGTAGATCCCCTTATTGAGCCCATAGCTTGATTTTCATTGAGTTAGTGAAAATCTAGGGGTGCAAATAAAATATAAGATCGTGAGCTTCTTTTATATGAAGATAAAAGAAATGGTATGTATGTTATGAGTAAATACATAAAGGTATACAGTTTTGTATGTCGTACAGGTCAAAAGAGGTTGGTTCACTCACACGAACAACCGTCTTCCCATGTTTTGCAGGGGCATGGGAAGGTAAGACGAGCAAATGATCACCATGAGATGGTTGAGAAGAATCTTTGCGTTTGAGTCTCCTCAGTTAGACTGAGATGAGATCCACATGTGTGCATATACACAGAAAATGGATCGAAGCATGAATATAGACCTGTAGCCAGGCAAAGAACTCTTTTTTTCACAAACGAGATATTGTGAAAAAGAAAGTTCTGGTTCGAATGTTGAGTACATTTTGGAACTAATGTCTGTACGGTGAAAGATAAAGAAATCGACGTACACCTCAAACCATTCACCGTAGGATGCAATTCATACTGCTTGTGCTTAAGAGTTAAACTGCAACACGGGATGTGGGTGAAAGATCCCTAGTTCACCACAGTTTGAGTCCCAGGAAGGAAGAATCCTTCCACGATGCCCTTAAGACTTAGACGACATCATGAAAGCTTGGTTTAGTGACAGCTACTTTAGCTGAAGCTCCATGATCACACTCTATTCGGTCAGATAAGTGAAAACTAGGAAAGCAACCAAGTCAAGATGGACTGATGTTTAGTCAAAAAGGAATATTTACTCCTAGATACATAAGATGTACTAGTATCTGTGGTTGACCCCTTACTAGCTCTATGTGTAGCTAGTAAGTGCGGATACTATGTGAGTAGGAGGCAATCTGAGTTAATTAACATATTAACTCAAGAGGGATTAGATATGCCATGAGTAATATGTATGGAATAATTTGGGGCATATGAGGCAATGAATATATGGCTTACGGTCATATATAAAGGGTGTCCTTGGATGCTGATCTGATATAAAGGATTTCTAGTATCACAAGCACCAAATCTGAAAGACATTTTTGGCCACACAATCACGGCAGACTCCAAATATGAAACAAGAAAGAGTAAGGCACGCACGATGGGAGGCTCATCAAGTGCGAGTGGGAGATGTTGGATTTTGGGTCCAAGTCCGCCCTTGATGGGCCGGACTATTTGATTAGGAAATAAGTAGCCTAATCAAATAAAAATAAAATCAACATAAAATGCAGATTTGGGAATATTTCAGCAATAATTATGGATTTGTTAAAAGAGGAACAAATCACCATAATTAGGGAATTAATTGAGAGACAATTAATTACTGTCTTGGAGGGCAAGAAGGAGTACACATGTTTCCTAATTAGTGGCCTCCATAAACCACTATAAATAGGGTGTGCCTCCTCAATTGCAGTTCACCCTGCCATTGAGTTTTCTGGCAATTCTCTTCTCTCCTACCATCTTTCTGGTTCTGGTGATTTGCTGTGCAAATCACAATTAGGCTCTAGTAGTCTAATAATTGTGTGGGCACAAGTATGGAGTATTGGAGCTTTGACTCGGATCCGAACATGGATTCGTCCAAGTACGCCTAATCTCCTTTTAGTTAAATATATTTTTCCTACAGTTGCCAATCGGGATTATGATATCTAATCTAATGATGGCCTTTGGTTTGAAGATTAAAGAGAGAAAAAACACAAGAGAAAAGCAAAGAACACAGAAAAAATGATGAGATAAAAAACTAAATTGTTGAGCATCTCACATTCTTAAACTTTAGCAACCCAAACTGTAGGTTGAAATCATGTGTATTGAATCGGGTTTTGAGATTTGCTCAAATTTTTATTCTATTTGCCAATTTTTACTATATTCTTATTTTCAAAGTTATATTCTAAGATTTGTTTAAGTTTTTATATTTGCTTATTTTTACTATATATTCTTATTTTCATATTTATATTATCCTTTTGCAATTAAATGATATGTGATGAACTCTTAGAGCGCACTAAAACGTGATCTATAGATAATCTACAACAAAGGTATTAGGGAATATTGTGGAATTTTTTAGTAATTGATTTTCTTTTAAAAATTATAAGATAACGTTCTATTGTGAGAGTGTTTAAGTAATTAATTTTTTTTTTAAAATTGTATGATGTTTTTCTATAATGTATTGAGTTTTGAATCCTATAAATATAAGCTTTTATTTAATATTATTATCTTGTTATTATCAAAGATTATATTGTGCCTTATATAATAAATCTTAATAGTAAAAATAAATAAGAACAAATAATAAAAGTAACTATATATACATAATAAAAAAATAAAGTCAATATATTACGCTTATTAACAAAAAATGTTATATATGCCTTTAATATATTGTAGTTTAAAACCATTATTTATCTGCGTCGAGCATATATAGCGCCTTCATATATGACGGTTCGAAACCGCCATATATAGTCAATAATAACTGTTATATATGTGTGATTCTATAGTAGTGGATGCACAACATTTTTGTTTCCAACAACCTTGTTTGCCACTATAGTCTTCTACAAGAGGCAATGGTGAACAACCCTATCCTTTTCTTTGATTATTTCATTGTAAATGAATATTCTCAATTGATTTGGACACGTTGATTTCTTTAACGAAAAATGAGTCATCCTCAATTTTCTCTTCTTCGTCATCATTCTCTTTCTCTCCTTCCATGGTAATTTTATAATGAGAGGGCCCTAAATTCACAAGTCATTAGTTCCAAGGCAAAGCCACTAATGTATATTTGCCTTGCTCGTGAGCCATCTGTGCCGGAGCATGCTCGGAAAGAAGAAGGTAGTGATTCTTTCTTTCATACTGAATATAATGCATTGTATGTGTGTGATGTCATTGGATTGTGGATATCTCTGTGAGATGCATCACCATGCCAATAGTCCTCCAGTAGCTAACAATGGTTCAGGTGAGCGTTGAGTGCATTCTTGACAGTGAAAGAGGATGAGGATGGGGTATGACAATGGATTATATTCATTGTGTATGTGGAAACCGAAAGGCTATTTGTGAGCCATAAGGCTATGTGAATTATAGCGTGTGCATGTCAGCGTGAACCATCTAAATATACCCCAGCCGTTGATATACCGTTGTAAATGTGATTGCCGGAAATTCAATGTGTAAATGTGAATGTTGTGGAGGCAATGTGTATATGTGACAGCTAATATATGTTGTGTTCGTGCTATGCTACCTGATGATTTATCTGCATGCTATGTGATTATATGTGGTATGAGTGATTTGTTACTATTGAGATTCTTTTGAATCTCATTCTTTCTATTGACTAATCTTCAGATAGGACAAGTGGATCAAAAAGGAAGGAGACAACCAAGGGCGGCTAGGACCTTTGTGGGTCATTTCATTTTAGGACGTTGGTTATCAAATTTTTGGTTGGGAATCACTGTATATTTTGTAAATACCATTTTGTAATTGGTTGTGTAATCCCCTAACTGGGAATTTATAAACCCTTAGTATGTATATAAAACCTAGAGGTTGTCGGGATTTTTGTCGTACACTCTGATATGTATGAATGTGATTTAACTGCATATGGTAGTTACGTTCGAAATGTGAATATGAGACCAAGTTAAACCGATTTTGAAAGAAATTTGCAAAAACCCTATCTTAAGGTTGGGATTAAAAGTGAAATTTTATCATCCGTTGGTCTCTAATTCATCTTAATTATGTATTTTTGAATTATAATTACTGTTACAAGGCCGGGGGTTACAATATCACCAAAAAAAATCAGTGGCAGAATTCCCTTGCTCATCAATTTATTTCAGTCTATTTCAGGATTTCGTTGTTAAATTTTATTATTAGTCCACAATTTTTTGTAACATATTTTTTCAAACGAATATAGTGAGTAGAAAAAGAAAAAGATTGTGCAAATCAATTGTAGTTGAGTTGGGAAGATTAAATTCAAATCTTGTGAGTGAAAAAGAAATTTATTACAATATTATGACCCTAAACCATTAAATATTTGATATTTGTTTGCGTATTAAATTTGCTTTTTTTTTTTTAATTACAATCTGGAAATCATCTATAGAACGTCCAAAATAAACAAAAGGACACAAACAAACTATAATCTTCCACCATCATCCACCTCCTGGCAAGGAGTTGGCGGATGGTCAAAGACACAAAAGGAACCCACAATCCTGTGAGCCGACTTGGCCAAAGAATCTGCTAAAACCAAATCTTCACGAGGGACATCAAAAAAGCTTATCTGCCAATCTCTCTGAAGAAGACTCCTAGCTTCGTCAACTAAATCCCGGAAGGGGTAGTCGTATTCGCATCCTCTCATCGCTAGATTAATAGCCTCAATATAGTCCGAGAAAATACAAATCTTTCGGATCCCTTGCCACCAACATAAGTGTAGCCCATGAATAATACCAATCAACTAAGCTATAGCTTGTGGCAATGCAATAAGTCTACAAGAGAAACCACAAACCCATTCGTTATTAAAATCTTTAATGACTCCACCGCAGCCACTCCTGCCGTCTGTCAGAACCGATCCATCTATCTCCAAAGAAAAGTGATCCTGAGGTACTCCCGGTCGAGAGGCCCGGGGAATATTCCCTATGTTCGCGAAAGCTCCACGGGTTAGGAGATCTTGATCCACACAAGCTCTGAAGAAAGAAGAGGCTCCACTCAGATCTTCATCTAGATTTGCATCTCCAAACAGCTTCTTGCATCTCATCACCCAAATGTCCCAGCAGATGTACCCAAACAAGGTCGCCATTTAATCTTCTTTCTGTAACCTTTCCCCGCTTCAGTAGTCAGGTTCCATCTCACCCAATCCTTACCTTGAAGAGAAAAGAAAGAACTTCAAAGATCCTGATCTACCACTGCTTCCCATCTATCTCTCGCACTTGACCAATCTCTAAGAAGGTGCATTGAATCTTCCCTCTGGTTGCACGAGAAAGGACAAGAGTCAGATTCCTAAATTCCCCTGCTTGCTCGTAGTTGTGCAGTATAGACCCTTCCATGAGAGAAGAGCCATATAAGAGATTTAATCTTCTCCGGTACCGTCCATCTCCATAGCACCTTCCATATAGTATCATCTCTGGCATATTAAATTTGCTTGCAAGAGAGCAACTGGGCAAGTTTATATACTCACTAGTGTAAAACGGCCTTTTGACGCTAAGGAAAAAGGCCTTATAATAGAGGTTCTACAACCAGTATAGATACAACCAATGTAAAAAAATTTGGACTTTTTTTACACCGGGGTATCTTGACCGGTGTGGAAAGATATATATATACACCGATTGTTCTAACAACTAGGGTGAAAAGGTCATTTTCTATAAAAAAAAAAATGTAATAAATTATTTTACTCCTGATATTGGTAGGAAAATTATCATTTAGTTTTAAGGTTGTTGTACCATTCTTTTAAAGCGTTCATCACATGTGACTGGCTTCTCTGTATATACTCCCTTCGGTTATGTTTATAAGCAATTTTTTCTCTCATTGGGTTATTCCTTTTTATAAGCAATTTTAACTGTGTCTGGAAATTTAAGCTTCTTTTTCCTATTTTACCCTTATTAAATACATATATTTATAATTAATTATCATACACACCAAGAGTTATTTCTCATACTTTTTATCCATTCTCTCTCTTATACTCTTTTCATAAATAGGAGCATAAATAAAAAAATATGAAATTTTTGACACACTTATTATTTTTACCTACCAGTTCGTTTTACATAATCAAAAAAAAAAAAGTTATTTATAAATAAGACATGAGGGAGTATTATATAATACCACTTGTTTGAAAAAAGGTCATTTTAAAAGAAAAAATTTCAAAGTGCTATCTAGATCGATTATAAAACAAATCCAAAGTAATATATATATATATATATATGCCACGCCAATTATAAGTGAAGCCAGCTGTGGTGAAAGTTATTAATTTTAGATATTAATGATTTTAAAAGACGTTTCAAATTGCTATCTACATCAGATTACTATGGTATTCGGGCAAAAAACAAAAAAATCAGATTACTATGGCAACTAGTGTAATATATGTTCATGACACGAATTTCTTGTGGAATCAGTTTACATAATCAAAAGTCATAAACATTACTGTATCTACAAAAATGCTACTGAACACATCTTCCGTTGTGCCTCCACTATAACCAGTGTAAATAGTACGGTATAAAAATGAAATTTTTTAGTAGTGACAATTTTTGTATATTTCCAGGTTACGGGGTGTATCTTTGAGAATCTTAAAAATAAACTGCAGCAACATTCAAGATATATGTTGCCAAAGCCAATTCAATATTCAATAATAATAACAAAATCCAAAGTCAAGTACGGCAACCAGCAAATGCAGGGGTGCTTTACCCCGTTTGATCCATGAATAACTTGGAAAAATAACTGATCAAATTTATAGTATTCACACGTAGATAAATTGCAAACACTGAAGAAAGGAAAAATGAGAATAAACAAAAAATAAAACATAGGTTGACTTGAAATATGGTGGGGTACGTGTCCTTTGATGATGGAGGGAGTTGAATAGCTAAGCTAATTTAACATGTGTTTGGTATCACTTATTTTTGAATATTAAATCCTTATTATACAAGCTGAGATAAAACTTATCTTACATACTTACTTTATATACCGTGAATCACAATTTATAAACATTTATTATTAAAAAATAAACTATTTCAAACAAACACTACATAACAACCCTTTCAAGTTATTCCTAAATCCTAATCATGATGACTGAGCCACCCACGAGCTAAACACCCATCTGTTTTGTGAAAAACACGCCTTTCTTCTACGTTGACTAAGCCCTAATTATTTCTCTCCTCTGTCGTTGGCACTTCATCAAAAACCGAACCCCATTTACACGGCGCCAAGATCTAGAGGCGAGGTGATAAGGCTGAAGCCACCTTACTGTGCAAGGAAAAAGGAGAAGGACACAAATTTAAAATTCGAAGAAGAAGCAAAACCCCTGATCAAGTCAAGAAAAATCTTGCCCATCAAGGGCCACTTTAAAGATTTTAAACCCCACCAGCCATTTTCCGTGTGCCCCTTAAGAGTTTGAAGATTATTACTAGCAAGTTGCAGATAATCAGAGAATTTAGAAGCTGAGCGCCTACAGAAGAAAAGACAAAGAAAAGTCTGGATTCTATCGCTTCTTTTTTTTCTTTTTTTTTTTTGGTAATAAAAACCAAAAATAATAATGGATGAAAAGAAAGATGAATGCTCCGCGTCGCAATCATTACCAATATTATTCTTTCCTTCTGGTAATACTGACCTCAGTGCCAGCTCCGTAGAACTTGACCGAATATATGCTGGCTTTATTCATTAATCGCGAATACCAAAGAATACTCTCTAAGAATTAACCAGTCCATGACATTGCATTATTATGCATTAATAAACTCAAAAATAAAAAGATAAGAGAAAACAGGAAAAAATAAAAAAACAAAACAAAACAACCCTCGTCTCGTTCTTCCTACTACTGAATCCGCACGGCCATCTTTGTTAATCTCAAATCATAAAGAGGTTTGAGGGATCTGGTTTGCCAAGAAGAAAAATTTTCAAAGGAGAAAATTTAGTTTGGACTTTGGACAGAAAACAAAAGAGGCAAAAAAACAAAAACAAAAAAACAGTGGTACAGAGAGAGAATCAAAAGAGAAAAATAAGATGAGAAAAGAAAGGTAAATTGTCTGGTTTAATCATGGAGAAGGAGAGACATTAACGGATCGATCGAAGTGAAGAAGCTGACCGCTACATTTGGGGCATTGTTCGACCTGTTTGGGAACCATGAAATACATGAAACAGCTCTTGCATCCGGCGACCACCAGGACGTTATTCGGCTTCTCCACCGCCCCTGTTGCTGTCGGACCGGTATGCTCTCTGGAGGACGACGGACACCACTCCGACGACGACTCTTCGCTGTCGTACCAGCTTTCATCTTCTTCGGAATAGTAGTATTCCCCACCACCACTGTATTCTTCTCCTCCTACCCTTCTAGGGTCTTCTCTCGCCTTCATGCCGTTGCTCCAATTTATATAATATATCTCTCCCGTCTGAAATCAAATCAAACCAAATTAGAATCAGAGCTTTAAGATTGAAGAAATCAAAGTAAATTAGGGCATCAGGAGGAAAGGAAGGAGAGAAAAGAAAAGACCTTCAAATCGAGGCATTGTTCCCAGTGGTAAGGGAGGGTGATGTGGGAGTTGAGGTCTAAGGTTGTGGTGGCTGCGGCGGCTGCTGAAGCGTGGGAGGTGGAGGAAGTGTCAGAGCCGACGGCGTCGGAGACGGAGCCTGGGCTGTTGGGGTGGTTGTTTAATGAACAGCGTTCCAAGGAGGCCGTGATCGTCTCCATATTGGGAGCCGTCATAATTACTTGTTTGCTGCTAAAACTAAACTTTGATTTTGGGTGGGGTTATGCGGGGAAAGGGGGAGGCTTGAAACTTGAAATACATAGATATAAGCCGTAAGGTGTGAGTCACGCTCCTAAATAGGTGGTTCGTGGGCCCGCGAACGGTGAGCTACATGCTTTGATGCGGCACGCGCGGCACAGGAGCGTTCAAACCACCAATCATCGAGAGGAGTGAGAGAACTGCATCATTCGGCATTCGCTATAACCGAAAAGAATGCCGGAGGAGGCCTCAGCTTTTTTAATTTAAATAATTATTTGTAATGGGGGAATTGTTATGAAATCTTAAGAATAAGAATTAATTAACAACAAGTCTCAATAACATTTTTTTAGCCGTAAAGTCTAAGTAACAATTTAATAGCAGCAGGCAATTGATAAGTTTCAGTATAAAAAAATGATGAGGCCTTATTTGTTATGGAGAGATTTCTCACGAATTAGGTCCTTTCTTGAAAATTTTATAGTAATTCCAAAAAAACATTCTGTTACTATGGGTTTGTTTGGTGTCAGGGATTTAGAAGGGAGGGGAGGAAAAATTTTTATGACTTGAATTTTAAAAGATTGAATAAGTGGGTTAATAAAATTTTAATAAATAGAGTATATAAGATAAAAGAGTAAGAAAAATTAAATAAAAATTTTTAACTCCACTTTTCTAATTTTTTTAAATTCAACTCAAAAAGTTTTTTCCTCCTCCCACTTTCCCTCCCCTCCCCTCAGACCAAACAAGCCCTATGAGTAGGGATGAAAATATGTCAGACCCCTAACAGGGGCCTACGGTCTAATCTACATAAAGCCTAGCCTAACCTAACATATTTAGTAAATAGGTCAGGCTCATGCTCAGGCATATTGTTAGGCCTATTTAAATAAACAAACCAGACCTATTTTCATAAGGCCTAGCCTACAAGCCTGCCTATTTAGCTTTTTTTTATTAATGTATATTATTACATAAGTATATATAATATGATCTAAATAATTTTATAAGTTATTTATAAATTTACCAACTTAACCTTAATTCTAAGTTTCATATCTCATCATCATTACACCCAACTATTACTTTCGCATAAATCATTCACCTTTGCCTTTCTTCTCTTTGATCGCTTGAGATGACAACACAAACTCGCTCACTCTCCCTTAATTTGCTCCCTCCACTGAAGCATAATAATTTCTATAAGTTTATTTTAGTGTCATGTTATAATTGGAGTAAGAGGAGTTAGTCCCAATTTACGTGAGAAAGGTAAAAGAGGTAAAATCTAGTTTCACATGTTATTTGTTATACTTCATCACTTTTAGAAAATATATCTCATTAGTCAACAGACGATTAGTTTTTCTTATTCCTATTTGCTCGGACAATTGTTGTCACTAGATATTCTTTTCTTTCCCTCACTAAGCCCTAATATTACTATGATAATGGATATTAGGGCTTTAAGACATGATGTAGGAAGGGTCATATATGGATTTGGAGGTATGGGTTTTAAAGGCTATTTAAAAGCCTACATTATTTAAGTAAGAATTTAAACAGGCTTCAAGCCTTTTGAAAGCCCAGGCTCAGGCCTAAAAAAAGGCCTATATATAGGCCCAGGCCCAGGCTTTGAATCTCTATTATAGACACAGGCCTATTTAGGCAAAACCTAACCTAACCTATCATATTTCCACCCCTAACCATGAGTATGAAGCCATGACTTCGATAGGCAATTAACAAATTAAATAGGGAAAATATTAAAAGAAGATCTCTAGAATGTCAAAATTTCAAATTAAATTTATTTCTTATAATTGATAAGAAATTGATTACACTTAATAAGAAATTCATAACTTATTTTAATAAGAAATTACTGATATGAGGTTTTGAAATTTTAGAAGGCATTTTTTTTAGGATTTTCCCAAGTTAATAATAACTTCCTTTCTTTATTTTCTCAATAAATAAGTTATCTTAATATACAAACATAAAAGTAGAATACCCATACGTAAAACTTATGTAAAAAAGCATGAATTTTTGTGCTTTCTACTAGACTTTGATTTTTTTTTGGTCAACGACTTTGAATTTATAAATAGTCCTATAATTTTTCCATAAATTTTACGTGTTTCTCTATACCCGAAAAGAATTAGGGGGCTCAGCCTTTTAATGTAACATATTAACATGGTTAATTATCACTTCATTTCTTAAGTTTATCAATAAAATATATTAATATAAAATTGACAACTTATTATTTTTTTAAAAAAAAAAATTAAATAACAAAAATCATGATTTTGTGCTTCTTTGGATTGAAAACTATTACAGTTTTTTAACAAATTTTTTATGTTATATAAAAAACACCTTTCCTTTCTCTATGCCTGAAAAGAACGACGGGGTCTTTTAATATTATATAATAACAAAGTATATTATCACTTGATTTTTTTTATGTTTATCAATAAATTAAAGTAATTTAATATAAAAGATAAAATTTATAACTATAAGTCAATCATAAGTTTTGTGCTATATAAAACGTGTGAAATAGACCTTTCTATTATGATTTTATAAATACTATAACTTTTGAAAAATATTATAAATATAAATAAGTTTGCTTGTGAGAGAATTATAATTTTTTGAATTCAAATTATAATTTATTAGCATTATTAATCTCACAACCTCTCATTCACAAGCGAGCTTTTATTCTACTAGAAGAAGTATAATTTTTCTATGGAAGAAGTATAAGTTGTAAATGTTACATAGTAGTCCTATAAGAAGTCTTTAATTGTTAATGATAAATATTTATTCATGTTGTGGAGATTTGGAATAAGGAATTCTCAGGAGGGAAAAAAGTTTAATGTTGTGTAATATATAAATATTTAGATATGGAGATTTGGAAAGAGGAAGGCTCAGGAGGGGAAAGAATGGAATGGCATATAATTTAAAAATATTATTTAGATAAGTATATACAGTAAGTCTTATGATATAGGACCATAACTCTAATAAACCTGGGGACCTCTCTGGCCTGAACCTGTTCAGTAGCTAAGGAAAAGGAGGGAGAAGAGGGTTCACGAGAAGGCAGAGTTTTTTTTTTTTTTTTTTTTTTTTATACTGACGAGAAGGCAGAGTTAAAAAGGAAAGGTGGGTGAAGAAGGAAGTTTTGGACTTTGGAGTCTGTGGAAGAGGCCCAATGCACATCCGTCTGCACTTACTCTGTTTGTGGAATCTGTTTCTCAAGTGGTGTGCCCTCCTCCCAACCTCATTCCTCTCTTTTATTCTCTCATGTATATTCTTTATGTTTTTGGTAAACTTCTTATATATAGGTATTCCTTTTCCTTTGTCACTTCAGCCCATCCCAATTCCTTTCACCATTTCTCTTTTTTCTCTTCAAATCCTAACCTTTTTTAAGTACTAAAGCCCTATTATTTACATTGAGAAAATTAACTTTGCAACCAATTATTATAATTGGGGAGAATGACATGAAAGTTCTCTTGAAATATATGTGAATCATAAACTAGGACTCCAAAATGGTCTAATTACTATGAAATTTTTAGAGATTAATTAGTTTGAGATTAACAAAATTTTTTGTGAAATTATTTACACGTACTTAATTTAAAAATACGAAATGACAATGGTGAGAAGCCACAATTAAAAAAGAAATCTCACAAACCCACAACCAATTTGAATATACATACCCTAAGAAAGCTAAATAGAGATTTAATGATTCATTTAAACCCTTGAGCATGAAAAAATAGAGATCCAAAGTGTTGAAAGACACTACAAAAATGATCAAACATTGATAAATCAATTAGTTTAATGAAGAACCCTAAAGAGAATTCATTCTCAAATCAGAAAGTGTAAAAACACAACTTTTCTTTTTTCTTTTTTTAATTGAAAGACAATATTCAATCTTGGGTAGCTATATTACAATCAACTTAACAGACACATATCAAAACACAAAATATACCTAAACTAACTAGACTAAATCATAATAGCACCTGATGGGCCTCCTCTATTTCAAGACTTGGGGAGTGGTTAGTTCTCCTGGCTGCCGCCAATAGTTGTAAAGCCTCCATAGAATTAGAGTATATTTTTACTTTCTTCATACCTTGTTCCTTGCAGACTTGTAGACCTAGTTTGATGGCCTGAAGTTCTGCTGCCACAACATTTCATTTTTCAAAATCAAGTCTAGTGCGAAAATGGGTGTTAATAATGCATTTTAACAGAAACATTCAAATCTACCTTAAAAACATTAAATGCTAATTTAGAAAATAAATAACTAGGACTCAATTCAATAACTTAGGAACACAAAAGCCAAATCTTCCAACGAATTCATAATTTTCATATAAATAAAATCACCAAAATATAAACAACCTATATGTAACCCCTTTTCGTAATTATATCCGAAACACGTAATTAAAGTGAAATAGAGACCAATAATAAACAAAACTCATTCTCATCCCATCTACCAGACGGGGTTTTCACAAATACTTTTCAAAATCCAAATAACCTAGTCTCATATTCACATTTCAAATACAATTACCACACGAAGATAAATCACATTCAATAACATATTAGAGTGCACAATATAATAATCCCGCAATCCTGGGTTCCACTCATTAACTCAAGCTTTATAGGGCGCAAATGACCATTTACAAATACTCATACAGGGGATTGTTAGATTCAGAATTTTGATGATAACAAACCTAAGCCTAGTTTGATTTGTCTCTGCATTCTTATTCACAAGCTTTTCGCTAAGAAAGTATTCGAATAGTATACCTACTATTCGAATACTGGAACTCAGTTGCTATACCGTTGCACTCGAGCTTAACTCAAATCACTCGAGTGATAGCCTAATACTCACCCGAGTCCCCCAAAGTGAGGTACAGAAAGTACTCACCTGAGAGCACAAAGAACTTTTAAAGGAGAACATCACTTAAGCATGAACCTTAGCACTCGAGCGATAGCTTAACACCCACGAGTGCTAAGACACACTCTTGAGAAATTGGCTGCGAGTGACAACCCGAGACGCGAGTTCATAGTATCAAATACACCTTCATTCGAGTATGACAAAGTTCACTCAAGTGGTAACCCGCAACACCCATAAGTGAGACAACACTCTTGCTTTTTAAATAGAAGTGCAATAGAAAAATTGAAGGGAAAAACAAATATGCAACACTTTACTTGAGTGAGACCCCGATCACTTGAGTGATGCATACCAGAAGCCAAAATTGCAGCAAAATGACATCATTTTTCCAAAATTTACCCAAGTGATTCCAATGATCCCAAATACTAAACCAGGGCTACTCACACATAAAATTGCATAAGGAATCCAGTGGAACCATTAAAACTACTAAATTACTATTCCATTATCATGATTTGGTTTTAAGCTTCATCCAACACCAAAATCCCAAAATCACCAAATTTAACATTTCAACCTCAAACCAATTCTATCTATTCAAAACATATACCAAAACACCATTTCCATGACCATAGCATACTAAACTGTCCATGACCATAGTTTTTGAAAATAAGGCCAAAGATCCCAAAAATTCAAAGCATCATCTAATGCCACAAAACTCATATAGAAAGATTCATAACACTTACCTCAACAACTTTCTCAAAGAAGTTCTTTGATTCACCAAACTTTAGATTTCCTTGTGTGCTTAAACACCACCCAATGGAAAATCTAAAACCATCAAAATGGAGCCCACCACCCAAGTAACAATATTAAAGAAGTGAGTTTTTGCATTAGAGGTCATTTACTCACCTAAATCTCAAGTTTTTATTCCTCTTGCTTCTTCAACAATGGCACCGGAAATGGAGAGAGAGAATGAGAGAGATGAGAGCTTGAAGAAGAAGGTGAAATGATTATTTTCCCATGCCCATCCCTTGTTAGCTGAAAATGGGAGGGAAGAAGAGAGAGAAAGAATAGATTTTTTTTATTGAGTTTGACTTTTCCCATCACTCTCTCACATCCTCTTATCTTGCCACATGTCTCAACCTTATTGGTTCTAATGAAATAAGTAACCAATTAGTTGCTCTAACCACTCCATTAGCCATTTAGTTACACATCTCATTTCTTCTTATTTAGTAATTAATTTCTTCATTAATCACTGACTAATTAACTGACAATTTTTCCATTCTTTCAAATTTTCCCTGATTATGGCACATTTACCGAAATTACCACAAAACACACAATAATTCAATCTTTAATTCACAAATTATTCTCAATAATTATCATTAACCCTTAATCAAAATTTGGGGCATTACATGTGCAAATTGCCTTAAGATAGTATATTCATGGAACAAGAAGGCTTAAGACAAATGGAATGAAAGTTCATTTAGTTTCTTAAGGGCATGAAGGACGTTTGGG
This sequence comes from Inga laurina, assembly GCA_963855925.1. Classification (NCBI taxonomy): domain Eukaryota; kingdom Viridiplantae; phylum Streptophyta; class Magnoliopsida; order Fabales; family Fabaceae; genus Inga; species Inga laurina. The sequence continues at coordinate 30,050,201 of OY979709.1, read as the reverse complement.
CTAGAGGGAAAAAAGAAGAGAATTGGTTCAAACATAATTGAACTATATGACACTCATTAGAAGTAGATAAGGGTGAGTGCAAGTGTGATGTCATAAAATCATTTTCTACCATTTATTAAATAAGAGAAAAGGTGTAAGATTTATGAAGCCATACTCCACCACTCCTCTAGTCATCTCACATCAAGTAAGAGGGAAAAAAGATGAGTTGAAGTGCAATTGAACTTAAGACCATATTGTATGTACACAAAAGTCAAAGAGTAGGTAACTTTGGAATTGAAATAATCAAGTAATTCAAAGGAAAATGAGTAGGACTTTTATGAAGCAAAATTGCTTCATCTTTCTCTTGCCTTCATTTCGTCCAAGCCAAGGAAAGAAGAGAGAGAGAGAAAGAGAGACCTTAAGAAAGTCTAAGCTTAGAGAGAAGGAAGAAGAGGAAGCTTAAGGTAAGACTTGTGATCTCTTAATATTTTCTTGTAAACTTGCATAAGACCTTCTCTAAACCTTTCTCCTTCATGGAATCTATGGTTTAGAAAACTCATCCTAAGCTCAAGGAGAGAGAGTGGAGGATGTCTAGAGAGAAAAAGTTCAAGAACTCAAGAGCTAACTTCACAAATCTCAAATCCATACTAGTATGTTGTAGTTGTTGATGTTTATGGTTGGATTTGTTTATTTTTGATTGAGTTTGTAAATTTGGAAAGTCCTAACCCTAAGGGGTTATGCTACCCAAATTTCTTTAAATCATGGTTAGAATATGTTTAAATGGCTTAATGATAGATTAGAAGTGGAAAGGCATAAGCTTTAGAGGTTAAATCTCAAAAGTGCAATTTTTCTTTTTCTTGAGCCACATTTTGGTCAGCACTCTTCTGGGGAAGGAGTTGGATTTTCAATGATTTGATAGTTCTATTGGATTCAGGAGGGAAAATTAGATGGAGTTATAGTTGGTCACTTTTTTGGAAAAGCCCGAAAAAGAATAATTACGAAAACACCCTTAAAACCCTAAAAGTAGGGTTGTTAAGGGAAATTTCGTAATTTGACATTAAATTTGGTATTTCGAGCCTAGAAATGGATAACTTGAGCCAAAATACGTCAGGATAGACCTAGTCAAAATCTTGAAAAAATGTGCAGTCGGGTCAGATACAGCGGGGCCAAGCCGGGATTCCCGCGACATTTTGGTAAATTTTACCATAGGCTAATATTGTTAGAATCGGCAGGCACAAGGAAGAATTTTAAAATTTTACCAATCCTAATCGAGGATTTATCAACGGCGTTTAAACCAAGTTGGAAGTGTAACCCCCTCCGTTATTATATCCGAAATACACGATTAAAATGAAATAGAGACCAATAATAATCAAATAACATTTACTAACCCATCACATAATAGGGTTTTCAAAAATACCTTTCGAAATCTTTTATAAACTTGGTCTCATATTCACATTTCGAATATAATTACTACGCGAAGATAAATCACATTCATATAAATATCAGAGTGCACAACATAATCATCCCGACAATCCCGGGTACATACCTTCGCTAAAGATACACAGGGCACAATTGCCCATTACAATTCTTCAAATGGGGATTACACAATCTCTTCTCGAAGGAGTCCTAGCCGCTCCCTCCACGAGCCACTTGCCCTTGTCTGAATTGTTGGTAGGGGAGAGTGAGATTCGAGAGAATCTCAGTAGGAAACAGATACCATAATGCATGCATGATAGATGCTATGTGTATGACTTGTTAGCTTTATCTAGATGCGTGCCCCATAATGACATTTCTGCATACTCAATGTTTCATGTAACAAAACTATGGCCACAGCAAAACAGAAACAGAGCTTCATTTATTCAAATATGCTCTACACAATCAAGTAAAGCAATCACATACATCACTACACAAAGCAAAGATATCAAATACATGCAAGTAAGGTAAGTCCCCTACCTCCAATCTTTTCTCCTCGATTTGCGTGCCAGCAACTCGGGGCTTCACATTCGATCCTACAATGTCAAATGTAATATTTAGACACTTCCATAGTGTTTCTGGGGGTTATATGAGGCTATATTGAAAATTTACTAAAATACCTCTGGGACCCGGCCCGGCGCTGCCGTACCCGGTCCGACGTACTTTTCTTGAAATTTTGACATGGGCTGTTCTAACATATTTCCACCCAAAGAATCCATTTCCGAACTCGTAATTATCAAATTCAATGTCAATTTACAAGTTTACCCTTGGCAGCCCCACTTTAAGGGTTTCAGGGGCGTTTTCGTAATTATGCTTTTTCAGCCTTTTCCGAAAAAGTGACCAACTGTAATCCCACCTAATTTTTGCTCCTGAACTCAATGGAATAATCAAATCATTGAAAATCCATCTCTAAGACCCATTTATAGCCATAACCGAAATATACAAGTACTCCGGGGAAAATTGGGTTTTTTCGGTTTCGGCTCCGTAAACGCGTTCCTTTCTACTCCTAACCACTTTATTGACTATTCCATTAGGTTACAACTACCATTTAGTACCAATTTGGGCAGCATAACAGCCCCACACACCCATTTTCCATTTTTGAAACCAATGACAATCCGGCGAAATTTCACCGATTAAATTGTCCACAGCAGCCAGAATAGTCAATACACAAGAGTTTGGAAGTTACCTCAAGCTCCCACTAGCTTTTCCTTGTCTTGGCTGAAACCATGGCTTTTTTAACACCAAAGGAGGAGCTTCCAAACCTTAAAGAACATAAAGGAGTAGCTTAGGATCGGAGTTATACACGTTAGGAGCTAGATTATCGGAGAAATCGGCTTATCTTGCGAGTTCTCTTCTCCTTTCTCTCTCTAGAAATCTCAAACGTTTTTCCTCTTGTTCAGCTGAATAAACTGACGGTTTTGAATCTTGGAGGAAGAAGATGATATGTTATATTATGCTTATGTCATTATTCCCTTATGATGATGTCATAATTCCAAAATTGACATTTTCGGATTTTCTGCCCAAACTTTGAAAAATCATAACTAATTCTAGAAAACTCAAAATGAGGTTATTCCAAAGCTAAATGAAAGATATTTAATTCCTATTCATAGGAAAAATATTGGTCATTACTAAAAATCACCACACAATTCCAGAATTACATAAAACTCATCACTGCCCCAAAACAGAGTTTAGTTTCCATCCCAAACTTTGGACGGTCATATCTCCTAGTTCACAAAACGAAATGGCATAACTTATATGTCCATTTTGAAGCGTGAGATGTGAACTATAAGACTGGAAATTTTCAGAATTTTTAGACACCATTTGGTCATTCAAAACGTTCACACAAACTGACTGCCTAGAATAGAGTTTCACTGGACAGAATTTCAGATTTTGCATCTTTGCTTCAATTGTTTCCATTTTCATATCAAACATCATTCCCACATAAATTTTCACAAGGAATCCATTGGAAACACCAAACCAATCAAATTCACATTCCATTGACATGTTTCACCAATAATCACAACATGTCAACACAAGTCACAATTCAAACTCACATTGCAATTCTTTACTTTCCAAAGTTCCAAACCAATTCCAAGGAACTCACACACATGGGATTCCACCCACTCAATCTCACAAAAAATCAACCCTAACAATTGATTCTCAAGTTACCAATGATTTTCCTCTTCGGTAACTGACCAATTGGTCGGTAACTTTACCCTTTTACCCCTGATTATGGCAATTTCTCCTGAATCACCACTAAACACATCATACTTTTCCATTTAGCCACAATATGCGCCCTCCCTCTATTTTAAGTCAATTTAGATATTAATCCATAATTGAACTTAAATATTGGTTTTTGCACTGCTCACAACGTATACGCATCACAGTTCACATCATAATCTCCAAAAGGGTCCATTTATCACTAATCACGTCTGCTTTTGGAGTCATCAACCCTTAATCACAATTTGGGATCTTACTAAACCGGGGCTTAGCAATCCACTAATCTCAGGCTTATTCTCTAGCCTCGAGTCTCAAAATTCGGGGTATTACAGGAAGGTTTCATACCTTTTATGATTCAGGGTTTTCACGATCTCTAGGAGCCAACACGTCAGGTCCACTCCCTCTACCGGTATTCACACGAATGCTCTCCAACCGAGACTGTGTGTTAGCATCTCTAATGTCTCCTAGGGTTTCCTTACAGCTCACAATTCTCATGTATATCTCAATATATCTGCTCTATCAAGTTTATAACCTATGAGGGCTATTTTCAAATTTCAAAATTAATCATCATTAATTTTGAAATTAATTAACTATTAATTATCTTGATGAGCTAATTAAATAAATTCAGTTTAAATTAAATCTGTCCAATAGTTTTAATTTAACTTATTTATTTAATCCAAATAAAGAGCCATTAGATTTAATTTATCTTCATAAATTAAATTTGAGATACTATATCTCTATCATGTTAGTTATTAAATTTAATATATCTTAATAAATTAAATTTAAAACTAACACAATATAATAATATCATATAATATACATACATACATACATACATACATACATATATATATAAGATATATGTATTTTGAAAATATATATCTATATAGTATTATTAATGAATTTTATATTATATATATATATAATTCATCCACCCTAAATTAAACATTATCTCGTGTTGGACCATTCTTGTGTGCGACCCTGTAGGCCCATATGAAGTTGGCAGTGGGCCAATAACTATACTAACCCAAAAGTCGCAAGCAGCCTCTAGCAAGACATTACGACTACCCAATTCATATGAGGATCATTATCATGATGAAACCTGTCATACAATCATGTCACTTCCCTTTTGTCACACGATATATTGATCAAGGATAAGGCATGGATAATGTCATCCTCTTGTTCCTGACCATTACTTTTTTGATTCCTGAGTAGCCTGATAATAGAGACGGAAACTCCTTTCATCATAGTATGGCCATACATTTCTCAGACTCACTCATCGAGGGGCCCAGTAATATCTCTCTACTAATGTGAGGGACAAATTCCATCTTGATCATTCATATTCCTCTGCATGAAAAACGACCAAGCCCGATCGTAGCCTTTATCATCACCTGGTCAAAAGTGACTTTTGACTAGTTCAAAGCTTAGCAACTCTCATGTAGGAATCCATGATGACCTCAGGTCTAAGGGCATTGTGACGTGGTTATACATGAGAAAAGCTTATGACTTGATCCATGTAGCTTTCTCATAGTGGGTCGGTCTAGCACTTTGTACTCTTACAAGTGCCTAAAACTTTGATTCGTATCTCCATATCTTATCAAAGTCATACTGATATTGTTTCATCTCTGCTCCAGCATAGATGACCGACCAGGGACATTTTAGGACAATCTTTATGAATTATCCAAGGATACAATTATCATAATTAACATGCAAATAATATGATAGCAGAATGGAGAAATTTCATTAAAATAATAATGTTCAAAGTATAATGATTGGCCATTAGGGCACAATTTCCAACAAATATAACCACAAGAAACACTATGGAAGTGTCTAAAATGATACTTTGATAGGTTATGACCTATTTCTCTTACATTTAATATTTTAGGACCAAGTCAGAAGTTGAAAGCGACACGTTTTACGAGACACAAAAAGGAGTTGATAGAACTTTGAGGTAGGAACTACTATCTCTCTTACACTAAGTGATTAATTTTTACATTTTATATATCGATCGTATGTTTCTACTGGGATTCTTCGAGATCTCACCCCTTTTTCTAAATAAACATACAGCGGGTGCCAGTGGATCGAAAGGCAAAGACGTAGACACAGGGAAGTGATTGGCATGTGTCTCGAGGCAAAGTCAAAGTTCATGATTATAGTTAGTTTACTTTTAGAATACTTTTGAGATATCATGTAAATATTGAAATTACTGTCGCATTTTGTATTTTGATTAAGAATTGTAAACAACTACTTTTATCAGTATATATGTACTTTTCTCTATGCCTGTGGAACTTAGTCTTTATTACTCTACAATTATTGAAACGGAAATGGGTGTTGGCAAAAAGGACTCCTCAAGGACAAGTATAATCTAGAAATGATTTTTGTAGATTCATTTATGATTTTTCAAAGTGGATTGATTTTCTGAAAAAGTTCAACTGTGTTCTTGGAAAAAGGGAAAGTTTTCAAAAAATTTAATTTTTAGATGACTCTCAGTATTCCTTCAACCTTGGGAATTAAATTAAAATGAGTTACTTTTAGTGAGTAATATAAGGTGTTACATGAAATCTATGATCTCTCGCTATCACTTTAGATATATTATAACTATTATTCCATTGCTTGCTTATATATGTTACTAGTTACTCCCACCTAGCACCCCACGAGTGGTATTGGTCGGTAAGGTGGGTAGGAATTTAATTACTGAGACAATGATCTCACTCCGTTACTGTCAATGTTTATCAGGTGAGAGCTTGGGGGTAATGCGAATAGGAATGCACTGGACACCTGAGGCTGTAGCTATGAATAGCTGCCTCATTATTGTTTGTTTTCCTTTATTGTCATAGCTAGAACACATATAAAAAAATTTATTATGTTGGACTTAGTTTAATTATGATTTTTGAATTTCAGTTGCGGACAGCTTGAGTCCTAGGGTTCTGCTGAGATTGTTTAATTGTGGATTAAGGTTTATTTATGACTGTGTATGAACTGAGGGCTGGAGGCGCAGAGCAGAGCTCCCCTAACTCTCATATCTGCTACAAGAGTACGCTAATATTTTTGGTGTTTGTGATCAGTTAGACAAGTTTTAATTGACCATCACTACAAAAAAAAAGGTATTTTGTAGCGGTGGAATTGTAGCGGTTATATTAAACCGCTACAAATTATGGTATTTGTAGCGGTTCTTACCTAAACCGCTACAAATTTGTAGCGGCAAGATTATTTGTAGCGGTTTACTAAAAAAACCGCTACAAATTTGGCACGACATTCCCGCCAAAACTTGTAGCGGTTATTTTGTAGCAGTTAATGCACAAAAACCGCTACAAAATACCAACACAGGATTTTGTAGCGGTTATAGGGACAATAACCGCTACAAAATACCAAAGGTCATACGTTTGTAGCGGTTATTGCCCCTATAACCGCTACAGAATTTAAAGAGTCCAGACATTTGTAGCGGTTCTAAGCAATAACCGCTACAGAATTTCAAACGTTGTGAACATTTGTAGCGGTTATTGTAAAACCGCTACAAATAATTAAATTTGTAGCGGTTAGAGTAGCGGTTATTTTAATAACCGCTACTAATATCTGGGCTATTTATACCCCCCTCCTCCTTCATTTCTCCATTTGCCCATTTTGTTTCCTGAGATTTCTCTGAGTGATTTCTTCGAGATTTGAGCGTTCAGACGTCTCTATAGGAGTTTTTGGTCAGTATTCCGCAGTATTCGCACTTGAGGTACGTATAAAACACGTATTTTTATTTATTTTTGTATTTTTATTATATTTTTGCATAATAATGGACTAATATTTTTTTTAAATTTGTACAGTTGATATGGCTTCAGGACAGGATAAGGGGAAGGCCCCTCAGGTCCCCAGACCGACTTTACGGGGTGGCAGCAGCCGGGCAGGGGGCAGAGGGAGGGGGCAGCGCGCAGACAGGGCTACCGCGGCATCTCAGCCCATCCCCCCACAGGTACCGCCGACGATCCCACAGGCGACGACCGCACCAGAGGTGTCTGAGGTGGAGGGGCCAGAGATTAGCGTTGAGGACTTCCTCAACGAGGAGGAGTTCGAGATCCCGCTTGGTGGGTTCAGGGAGATGGAGCAGTTCCTCGATCAGGAGGATGCTCGGGAGTAGAACAACCCACGAGGGTCGTCTTCGCGGTCCACTGGGTTTGAGGTGCAGATCGAAGGTAAATTACTTTTTTAATTTAATAAGTTATTTATTTAAATTTGAAATGTTAACTTTGAATTATAATTTATCTAACGTGCGGTCAACTGTGCAGATGAGCAGGGGAACGTGTCGACAAGGAGGCTGGATGTGACCGGTCTGAACAGCATGGACCGGTCCCTGCGAGTTATAGTGCCGTGGAACGAGGGCACTGACCAGCCGATCCACAATGGGGGTCACCTGCTCAACCGCTTCCTGAGCGACCTAGGATCAAATTGGATGCGGTTCCCCCTTCACTTCCCGACGTGGAGGCACATTTCGAAGGGGCCGAAGGACCAGGCTTGGGAGGAGGTGGTTCAGGTAATTAAAACTATTTAATTAATATTTTTTTAATTAATTATATTTAATTATTTTTTTTAAATTATGGTTTTTATAATTATTGATATTTAAATGTATTTTTTTCAGCTGCGGTTTGCCGTCCGGGCCAACCGGAAGAGGTACGCCCTCATGAAGATGGGCGACGCCTGGAGGAACAGGAGGAACCGTCTCTTCCACAGTGTGGATGGGGACGGGACGATGCCTCTGGAGCAGCTGCAGGAGAGTGTCCCGGACGGCGTCCCGCCGAACGACTGGGCGCGTTTCGTCCAGTTCAGGAGGAGCCCTGAGGCGCAGGTAATGTATTTATTAGATTTTTGATATATAATTTTGTAATTGTTAAATATTAAATTATAATATAAATTTAATTTTAAATTATAATACATTTAATTTTTTTTCCAGGAGCGTGCTCGGAGGAACGCCGAGATCCGGGTGCAGCAGACGATCCACCACACAGCAGGATCGAAGACCTTTGCTGTGACCTACAGCGAGCTGGTAACTTTTCAAGTACTTCACTTACTTTTAGCTGATTATTTCATAATACTAATTGTTTTGTAATTGTTTCAGGAGACGAGGGCACAGCAGGAGAACCGTCAGACGGACTATGCGGAGCTGTACGCCATCACACACAGACACCGTGACGGGACTGCGACCTCTCAGTAGGCAGAGGCGGCCATTGTAAGTAATTTTAGTATTATATTTTTCATAAAACCAAGTTAATAATGAAAAATGCTAATTATTAATTGTTTCATAAAATGGCAGGAGCGGATGCAGCTGTCGCAGGCTGAGCTGGGACAGACCTAGCCTGAGGAGTCACAGGGGTCAGTGGACCCGACGGCTCCTTTGAAGGCGGGTCTGGCTCAGGCTGAGCACCCCGGACGCATGCGGGGTATGGGGATAGGCGCCAGACCCAGCATGGTCTACGGCAGGAGCGTCGCCTCTGAGGCTGGCAGCTCTAGAGGGGTCAGACGTCGGAGGGACGAGTCTATTGACCAGCTGCGGTCAGATTTGGAGATGACGCAGCAGCAGATGGCGCAGCAGCAGTAGCAGATGCAGGCGCAGCAGCAGCAGCAGCAGCTGCAGATGCACGCAGATATGATGTACGCTCAGCAGACGCAGTGGCATGAGATCGCGAACACCATGCTCGAGGGAGCATGGAGTCGCCTGTTCCCGGACGAGCAGCATCCAGCAGTTCCCCCTGTCCCTCGCTACGTCGTCCCGAGTACTACTCCTCCTCCTACTGCTCCTCCTCCTGCTGATGACGATGGTGCGGTTCACTCTGCGCAGCGGCCCGATCCAGCAGCATCTGAGGGAGCCCCACCTGAGGGAGCACCAGAGGATCAGCCCCCAGCTCCTTAGTTTAGGACATTTTCTTTTGTTTAAACATTTGTAAATATTTATGAGTTTTTATTTCAGAATTTTCTTATTGTGTTTTATATAATTATATTTATATTATTAGATCGCGTTGAAATAATTTATGAATGATTTATATCTAAATTTAAAAAAAAAAAAAAAGTATATCTATATTTGTAGCGGTTTTAACTTAAAACCGCTACAAATATGTATGTTTGTAGCGGTTATTAGTGTATAACCGCTACAAACATATATATTTGTAGCGGTTATAAACTAATAACCGCTACAAATGTACATATCTCTATTTGTAGCGGTTTAACTTCAGAAACCGCTACAAATATGTAGGTTTGTAGCGGTTATGTTATGTATAACCGCTATCAATTAGAAAAATATTTTTATATTTAATGTCCAACGGGGACTGACAAATACCACTACTTCTCGGGGACTGACAACTGACGACCTAGGGATCACATCAGTCAATTTCTCACGGCCGATTCATACTGGTATTTCTCAAGATGATGAGCCGTATATTCTAGCTTCAGAGGCACATCAAGTTTATTATGTCGAGGACGAGAGGCATACGGATTGGCACATGGTCGTTCATTTAAAGCCAAGAGACCTTTGCGACATGGGTGAAGGCGATAACATCGTCTACGAGAGTGAGCCATTTCAGCCAACTGATTTTGAAAACTACTTCCCTGAAGGCGATGACAATTTACCTCTACTGCGGTGAGTTTTTTAAGTCCACGTCATTTGAATTACATTTTTTAAATTTAATAATACATCAATAACAATAATTTTTCTACAAAATTTCTGTAGGGATGGCGACGATGAGTGATCAAATTTAAAAAAATGCAAAAATTTCTAAAAATAAAATGTAAAAAAAAATTTTAAAAAAAATTAAAATAATATTAGTAGCGGTTTTTTAACCGCTACCAATTAATAAATAACCGCTACTAAATAATAACCGCTACATTAACCGCTACAAATAGCACTACGAATAATAAACCGCTACGAAAATATACATAACCGCTACTAATTAATAACCGCTACATTAACCGCTACAAATAGTACGGGGATTCCTATAAATACCCTTACTACAACTCATTTCAAACACTCCCTAATTTCTTTTCACCTTACCTTTCTTTCATTTCCTCTCATTCACAACTTCTTTCGTATGAGTAGAGGAGCGGAATAATTTTATCAAATATGGTAACAAGATTTTTATTTTTTTTAGAATACTTCTTTCCTTTCTATAAAATTTATTCTAATCATCTTTTTTTCTAGATATATCATAACTGTATCTCATTTTCATCTATTTTTCATATACAATTACATTATATTATAAAACATAATAATTCCTTATTACCTACCTATCCTTAATAATATTATTAATATAAATTTTATACTAATCCTATTCAATTACATTTTTCCTTTTTATTTATTAATAGTTAAACTATTGAAAATAAATTATTTAATATAATATTGAAAAAACAGAAAAATATTATTGTATTTTTTTTAAAAAAAATTTTAAATATTTGTAGCGGTTATTAAACCGCTACTAAATAACGCGCCTTTTTACGACTCAATTTAAATTTTTTGGCGCTAAATTTGAATTTCATTAAATTAGTAGCGGTTTTGGAAAACCGCTACTAATTTCATGAAATTCAAAATTTGTAGCGGTTTTCCAAAACCGCTACTAATTTCATGAGATTCAAAATTAGTAGCGGTTCGTTAACCGCTACAAAATAAAAAATTCTTTTTAGCTCTCAATATAATAATTTTTTATATTTGTAGCGGTTATATAACCGCTACAAATATCTCTGGGTGTTCTAGCGGTTTAAATGAACCGCTATAAAATATGTAGCGGCTATTGTTCATTGAGTTGCGGTTTTAAATAACCGCTACAAAACGGCTTGCAACGTACGATTTCGTAGCGGTTTAAATAACCGCTACTAACTTAGTTTGTAGCGGTTGGAACCGCTACTAATACTCATTTTTAACCGCTACTAAATCACGTTTTTTTTGTAGTGCATGATAGCCTATGTTTGGGTTCGTCGATTTTCTATTGTAATTAAGATTCAAAATGAGTGACATCACGCCTTTTATGAATAGTTTTTTAAATGCAAGTCAAGAGTGGGAATAAGTAGAAAGGGTGTTACAATTGAACCCATGTGACTCACCTCATTGCTTTTAACTTTTTTAGGTAAAGTTCATAATATCATGTGTTCAAAAAGGTTTTGGAGGTTTAGGTTTACATTACGCCATTGTAAACCCTCCTCTTTTAGTAATTATGTTTGACTTTGTATTTTGTCACCTAGAGCTCATTTATATTTTGATATAACTTATAAAATTGTTTTGAGATTTGCTTGACTGGTTTATTTTTTCATACTCTAATAGTGTGCAGATAGAGGGGGTTTGAGGCCATAAATTTTAAATTATGACTTTTAATTGCAGATCCATTTTTGTAAAACTTTTAAGAATGTTATAGTTCTATATGAAATTGGAATTATTCTGGAAGGTCATGAATTGTGATTGATGAGACTTATAATTATGGAAAAATGATATAAGGTTTATTGGTAAATAGTATTATTAGGCTTCAAGTGCCTACGGCCCAATTAAAGAATACAGCAACCAATGAACCAAGAACTCACGAGCTTGCACTGGAGGGGATAACTCGTGTACGCTTACAAACCTAGAACACGGCAACCAATGACAAAGGTCATCACAAAGAACCATGAATACAAAATGGAGGATAGCCACCCCCGGGGGGGGGGGGGGGGGGGGGGGGGTGTTTGCTAAAATAGAGTGGTCGGAGGTGGTGAGAGGGAACACAAAAGTAACAGCATAGTTTGGAATCGAAGTGAATAAGGTCCAAAAAGCGTTTTAAAAAATAAAATACTTGATGGTCACAAGCAGAAGAACCATCACGTATTTAAGTTTAACGATTGTTTTAAATGAACAATCAAATATTGAAATCATTTACTTGACCGCTTTTTATAAACAACAGTCAAATAGACGTTTATATTTATTGAAAGAAAATATTAAAAAAAAAATATTTCAGGGTTTTTGTTTGCAACCATAAAATGTTTGTTTCAAATACTTGATAGTTTGTTTTATTGACCATCAAGTATGTCTTTTTTATAGTAGTGTTTATCAAAGTTACATCTTTTGTAACATAAAATTACAGGAAAAAAATGAATCATTAACAAAATATGTGAAATGATATGAAATAAAATAAAAAAAAAATTTAATAACGAAACAATAAAATTTATTATTAAATATAAGTAGTAATTTTTTTTTTTGATAAACATCGTTTATGTATTAGTGATGTAAAATAAGACAAATTTATTCTTATACTCTAAGGAACTTAATAAATAAATTCTGTTTATGGTCAAAAAAATGATAAATAAATTCTGTGGCTTTTTGTAGGCTTGTAGCAGCACATTTTTCTGAAATAACTGTATGGTATCTATTTTACTTTTATCTTATATTATATTCTATAGTCATTGAAAAAATAGATTTTTTATGATTTTGAATTAAATAATTCTACATTCATTGAATTCATTATTTATTTTTTGGTAAAAAATTATTTATTTATTCAATATTTACTAAATGACAATTTTAAATTTTCAAACAAGTGTTATATATTTGTTTTCAATTGTAAGATTTGTGATTAATTTTATATATTGTTTCGATATTTTATTTTATGTTAATATATAAATGATTTTTTAACATTATATTTTACAAAGGTTAAAATCTATAAAACTACTTGAATTTTAGGTAAATTTCATATAACGTATCTCATATTTCCAAGTTTAAGTTTAACTTCCTTTATATTTTTATTTTTGACTTTCGTCTATTACTTTTATGGTTAAGTTACTGATAGAAATTGTCATGTCATATCAATGAAAATTATGCGACATCCAAAGATTCAAAAGAATTTTAATTTCTTTATTAAGAAAATTAAATTTTGAGATTTGGGGTTATATGTAATTGTATACAAGTTTAGAGTGTTTTTTGTTTAAACGTTTGAGAACTACTTGCAACTGACCCAAAAAAAAAAATATTTTTTTTTTATTGATTTTAACCATAAAAAATATTCCACATCCACTCCTTAGGATGTGTTTGGTATGAGGGATTTGGAGGAAGAGGGAGGGGAGAAAAAAATTTTTATGAGTTGGATTTAAGATAAGTGGATAAGTAGGGTGATAAAATTTTAATAGAGAGAAAATATAAGATAAAAGAGTGAAAAAAAACAATTAAAAATTTTTAACCTTACTTTTCTTATATTTTAAGCCTAAAAATTTTTTTCCCTCAATCCACTTTCCCTCCTCTACCCTCGTACCAAACAAACCACGAGGCCTTTTTTTTGGCCTTCATATTCGATGGTTTGTTTATCCTCTATTGTACAGTTCCCTTGTCCATAATTTTATTTTAACTTGAATTTTATTTATTTTTTACTAAATAGTATAAGTTTTGATAAAAAATTTAGTATTTGTTTGAAATAGCGATTGTAGTCTTCAAAATTAGCTTCCCAATTATAATTTATGATATTTAAAATAAATACGTGAAAAGAGTCTTATCGTGACTTACAGACATAAACACTTTTGATATCCCAATCATAATGTCAAATATACTTTTATACTATTGCCGGTTGTTTACAGGTCAAAACAACTATTGGCGATGGTATCTAGATCTTTTACATGTCAAAAGTCATTGGTAAAATTAAAAATATCCTTGCCCAAGACAAACGTCTCTTCGAAGAGTCGTTGAATCGCATATCATTCATGACCGGACGCAAAATGGGTCAAAGACGCGGTTGTTTGCGCTCGTGAAAATCAACTCATACAAAAAAGAGAGACCGATCAAACCAGTACTTATATTTCTGATTGGAATCACGAATTGGAAAAGAGCAAGAACTGAATGGCGAAAAAGGAAGAAGTGGTGGTTGGAGTTCCGTATTATGCCTATTCCGCCGGAAACCCTCATCAAGCCGGCGTTATCCCTCCCAACGCCTTCATCGGCGATCCCAAAGGCGTACCCATCCAACAAACTATTTACCGCGACACTCCGGCTCCTTTCAATTGCGTTCACTGTTCTAATACTGGCCTCACTACTGTCAGGTATCTCTATAATTTCGACACTCATCGTTTCTTTATCAATCCCTTGTTTATGTTTCTCCTTATATTTTGCTGTATGTTTTTTTGGTGAAATGCTTCTATCTCTGATTAATCGAATCTGATACTTGTGATTTTCGCTCCAAAATAATGTTTTGGGAGCTGAAATCACAGAATCAATTTGCTTTCGAGAAATAGTCAAATTAGTTCAAAGTCATACAAAACTTTATGATTTTGATTGGCTAATTGCATGTTTTTAGTTCTCAGAATTTCGCCTATGTATCCATTTCCAATTGTCTCGATTGTCACTCTATATCACAAATTTATAGAGGCTGTTGGCGGTCAATATGTCTAAGCTTATTTTGTCTATATGATTCCTAGTAACAGATGTTCCCTTGAATTTTCTTTTATTTCTTGGGTTCTTCTCTTCTTTATCTGTTAACATTGTGTCTTACAATTAAAGAAAGAGGTAGCTATGTAACTTATTGAATATGGATTATGGAGTGTTCCTATTGTTCTTTATACTTTCAAAAGTCTGAAGCCGGGGTATCAAAGAAGTATAGAATGCAGTCTTTTCAAAAGTTGAGTATTAGATTATATAGCTGGCCCCTGACTCTTGCACAATTCGCTGAAGCTAAGATGATAGGGTCTGTTTCCCTCTTTTAATGGAACTCCGTTTTGTTTGTCGATTTGTCTTCTTCTGTGTCAACTTATGATTGAAAGAGAAACAAGTTTGTACAAGGCATATGCATAAATAAGAAGCATGCCACATAAGATGTGGTTGAGGACTTCATCTTTAGGTTGGTTAATATTAGAGGAGAATATGTGTTACCCAAAACTGATCAAGCTTCGATTTAAAGTTCCAGGTTGCTAGTTATATTTAGTTGAGAGTCTTGAGATAAAGTCTTAGTTCAGTCTGAGTTTGCTATTACTTCAAATCACACCCTACTCGTAGTTGCTTTCAAGTTGCAATTGATAAGTGGAAATCTCTTCCAAAAAAATTTGTAAATATAAATCAATAAACAGCTTGGTTTTTATCTAGAATGGGCAAAACCTATTTTCTTTGAGAGCGTGGAGTAGGTTTTTATTGCATTGAACATTGAACAATGGGCAATAGCTAAACCGTTTTGACAGTAATGTATTTTTTTCCCGTGATTCTCAGGTCAAAACCAAGTCTGGCAGCATTGGTTGGTTGTATGATGCCATCTATGCTAGGAGTTTGCTTTCTTTGTCCTTCAATGGACTGCCTCTGGCATAAATATCACTACTGTCCTCAATGCCAGCAAAAGGTGTTTGTCCTTATTTAACGCATCTGGTATTAAACATCACAGACTTTAATGCCTGATTGCAAGTTGGTATTTTACAACTATGTTCATGTCAATGTAGGTTGCAGATTTTGAGAAAACAGATCCCTGTGCTGTGATGGATCCTCCAAACTGGACGCAGCAGAGCTTTGCTTTATCTGCATAATGCCCTTAGTGTGATGGGTCTGTCTGGTACCCCACACTTTGACTTGAACTATTTGCAGTTTTAGCTGTTTTTTCTTTTGTTGTTGGTATCCTCCTCAGTTGGCTTTTACATGTATTGCCAATTTGTGTAACACTCATCATTTGTACCCTTTATTTTGCTTTTGAAAGCGTTACTAGGCTAGTAGAATCAATAATTAATGCTTTTCAAACCGAAATTTCCGCATTTACTTTTGGGGTATTATTCATTTGACAAATACTGTAATTTCCAAATTTCTTATCTCAACTTCAAAAATTCTTATCCTTTAACATACACATTATTCTTTTGAAGTGATCTACTACTTCATCTAACGTTTTGGATGTGTATTTTAAACTTACCAAGTATAAAGAATTACTTTTCCATTCTTAACTAGTCAAGCATTTAGGTTGTATTGGTTAGTTAGACTTACAATTTCATACTCATTCTCATTCTTTCTTGAACACATACATGCATGCATGCTATGGATGACATATCTAATGACATCTTCGATTTGACATGCTATACAATTCATCAAAACATGCGATAATACACATAACATTTTCGTGTGTAAATCTTCAATTCTCCATCACGTCTTTCGTTGTGAAACTCTGATACATTCCTCTTTTGTGCTTAAATACCTATATGGTTGGGTGAGGGAGGGTGAGATTCGAGAGAATCTCAGTAGCAAACATTACCAAAATGCATGTAAGATAAATGCTTAGTGTATGACATGCATGTCTTACCTCAATTTATGCATATTTGCATGCTCAATGCTTCACATCTCATACATATGGCCAAAGCATCAATAGAAACAGAGCTTTAATCATTCATATATGCTACATATAATCAAGTAAAGCAATCATGCACATCAATGCACCAATATAAATATCAATACACGCAATTTAGGTAAGTTTACTATCTTATGAATTATGTCCTCGTTTTGTTTTGTTTTCTTTCAACCATTGAAGTTGCTTGGAACTTCTTCCGTTTTCTCTTCCTTGATCTCTTATAGCCATAGATAGATAATCACATTATGTGGTTAACTCATTAGAGCCATGAAAGCATATGTAATGGCTTGCCTTCCCTTGCATAATCTTTTAACTCTGATTTTTTTGGATTCTCAATCCAATCATTCTAAAATCATTCCTACATGCTATTCCTACACAATTTTACATGTAGAATTCATTTTTAACATCAAATTTAGCAAAGTCCAATTCTTTCTCCTTGAAATCAATCATGGCCGAAACTTAGGGTCTTTCGGCCCAAAATTTTGTTTTCAATTCTGATGTTTCCGAAATCAGTTTCTGACCTTTATCATATGCAATTTTTCATTCTAAACTTATTGGAAGCATCAAAATCACATTTCTTTATAGTGTTCTTGGTCTGGCCTAAATTCCACATAAGGAAAGGTAAAGTGGTTTTTGACAATTTTAACCACAAAACTTGTTAACCTTTCTTTCATCATGCTTGAGCTCTAACTAACCAAATGTTCATGTTCTTAATATCATCAAAACCGTCAGGTTACCCCTTAAACAAAACATGGTAGTATAGCACTTAACCAAAACTCAACATACTCAAATCAGAGCTTAAGCTTACCTTTACTCGGTGCCATAGCCCTTTCTTGGTTCTTTTAATCTTTACAACCTTTAGAGGGCACCAACCTCCTCTTTTCAAGAATCTAAAATCATAGGAATGTAACTCTTGATGAGAGGAACAAGATTGGTGAACACACTGAGAGCTAGAAACGTGAATTCGGAGGTGAAATCGCTCAAGAACACTTTCTCTCTCTGTGTTCTTAAAGTTTCTCCTCTTTATCTCTTCTTTCTTTTTCTCTCCTTTTGTCTCTATTTTTTCTCCCTTTGGACGAAATAGGAAGAGTTTGGGAGGTGTTGAGAGTTTTTAATAATCACAGGGTGCCAGGTGCTGATTTTCTCCTAGGGTGCCAGATGCTCCTTCAAAACCTAGGGTTCCAAGTGTTCTTTTTGAAATCTGGCTTTCTCCCTCTCTCTCTTATACTCTTGGACGTCCTCTATGGCCAGGGGAAGGAGGTTTGATGATTTCCCCCAACTTTCATACTTGGTGTTCGGTAAAGTCGAACATGTAGCTGGACCGGTGCCCGGTGAATTGTCTCGGCTTTTGGACATGTGGCACCTGAGGGCTAGGTGGCGCCACACCACTGGACCAACCTAAAAGCAAAAAGCTGAAGGAGCTGAGGTATCGACAAACCACGGTTCCAACCTAAAAGATACTTTAATAAAATTACTTTATGGGCGTCTCCTTTAAGAATGCGCCATGTGTCCTCTTGTCTCCCAAATGTCGCAACATGTGTGTGTATGTGGTACAAGATGGTGCCACATACCTCAGGGAGTCGCCAAGTGTTTGTGTATCCCTGCACCGGTACATTGCATTCGATTAACTTCACATACAAGATAACATCGATTACTGAATGCCAGTATGTGTTATGTGGGACCAAAATGGCACTACACATGTACCTGGGTGACAATTAATGGTACAACATACTGGTGTCTTTTTCAAAAACGCAGGGTATATGTGTTTACCTTGAAAATACGTTGTGCACACACACACCAACATATTTTATCTGACTAATTAGTCACATGCTTCATAAGGGAGCCAGGTGGCATTTTTCTATAGCTTCAACTAAAAGCCACTTTGTGTATGTATATTAAAGTGGCACCAAGTGTGCCTAGGTATTGTTATGCTTCCTCCGACCACTAACACATATGGCAATCTACCATTGGGCTAACTCAAAAGCTACTTTATATATGTAGGACTCACTCGGCGTCATACATGCACTCATGTGGCCCAACCAAATGGCACTATATTTGTGTCCGTTGCACATCTGCATTGACACATTTTATTCGACTACTTACACACATGGAGCCCTCACGTAATTAAGGGAATTCTTCTCTACCATGAGGGGCTGAATCATATAGTCCCCGAAAGTCATTCTATCTCTGGATATTCTTGAGACTTTTGCCAAGCTGGGTTTAGTAGCCTATTTGATTTAGGCTTATTCTCAAATTTCTAGGCCCAAAATTTGAGATATTACAATTTGTGTGCGCTCTTTGTACAAGTATGTTACGCAGCTATAGTACACTCATAACTGAAAGATCAATAGCTTTCTTATTGGTTTGAGAAACAAAGAACCATCGTTAATAACTATATATTAGGAATAGCATCGCTGGTCCCCACACCTAGTCTGTGTTGATTGACAGTACTTAGGATGATGTATCGTGTACTTCTCCATCCGTCTCTTTTCATAGGTCACGTTTGTTTTTTTTGGGAGTGAGAAAGGGAATTTCATTAATCAAAACTGTACTTGTACATCAGTGAGTAAGCGAGGAATAATAAACTGGGGAGATATAGCAGTAATGTAAAGGGATAATTTTGGATGATCAATCTAAAAATGGCAAAACTTTTTGATGTATGGTCTCCTATAGATCTAATTTGTGCCAGTATTCCTTCCGTAGTTTATAAACTTCGTTGGCAAAAATCCGATGATGCCTAGCCTCCCAGAGCTTCCAGCAAATAACATAATCTAATCTTCCAAGACAAATTCAGATGTGAGTTTCTTGGAAGATTTGTTTACCAAGATGTAACATGAGTTCGAAAAAAGTCCAGACTAAGTATCAGCCGGCGGAATTTTCTTCCCTACAGACGAAGCCATAGGGCAGTTCTTAAAAACATGATTAATGTTTTGTGTGCCTCCATGACATAAGGATCAGCGTTGGTCCATTGTCTTTCCTCTCCTGTATCTTTCAGCATCGGTGAGCAATTTTTCTGAGCAAAAGCCATGTAAAAGTTTGAACATGTTGAGCCAGCGGGGGTTTCCAATTAATTGATTCTGCTGCACAATTAGCAGATCAAGTCGTGAATAGTCCTGACTTTGACAGATTTCAGAAGCACATTGGGTCCAGCTCTCAAACTTAGTATCTGATATAGCTTTAAGAACATTAGCTGGCAAGAGGTCCTGGAATGAGTTCCATTTCCATTGGCCATTGTCATCTGTGTATTCTGCTATAGGCTTGGCAAGATCAGGTTCATGGATTTCAGCATAAGAAATAAGGTTTAACGGTCCATAATTCCCAACCCAATAGTCAGACCAAAATTTGGTTTGAGAGCCATCACGGGGTTTCCACTTCATATTAAAGGATGTGTCCTCCCAGATTTTGACAAGATTTTTCCGAAAGTAAGAGGAGTGCTGCCCATGAATACCTTATCCGCTTTCGTTCGTACCATACTTGCTTTTTTTTTTTTTGATCGGCAATACCATACTTGCTTTTCAGGACAGCACCCAAAGGGCGTCGTGTTGTGAATAAAATTTATAAACCAGCTTCAAAAGAGAAGCATTATTCTGCAATTCAAGCCGAAGATGCCCACATCCGCCATTCTTCAAAGATTGACGAAGGTCACTCCATCTTAACTAGGCTAACTCCATGATGATCATCCGAAGTGCCCCATATAAATTTCCCGATGACCTTTTCAATTTCAATTGCAGCAGGTGATGGGAAGAACAATGATTTGCATCGTGTAAAAAGGAATTGAAGACGGCACCGATTTCACTAATGTAATACGGCCAGCAATAGCAAGAGTTCTACTTTTCCATCCCGCGTGTTTGCTCTGAATTCTTTCAAATATGTATTTATTTGTCAGTTTTGAAATTCTTTTTTTCCTTACAAAAATATTTTGAATTTTTATCAAGATAAAACACGTGATACAATGCACGGTCTATATAAATCCGTATATGTAGAAGTAAAAGAAAGAACAGTAAAGAAACAAAAGAAAAGCTAAGTGAATCTATCAAGGCATTCAGCCAACTCCTTCCCTTGATAAATTGCAGCCCCCTGGATTAGACTTGGATTTCCTTCTTTAGAAGAAAAAAGAAATCAACCAATTTGCCTTGGACAAAATTTGATGTCTTAAATCATGAAATAGCAAGCAAGGTTCCCATTCACCACAAAACTCCCTTTTATTATCTAAGCAATTGAACAAATCCTTGTTGTCAAATTCAAAAACAGTTTTTGGCACATGAAGCTCTTCAAGTAGCATCAATGACTTTCCCCTACTACAAAAAAGGGCTTGAACTACTATTATTTTTTATCATACATCACAGTTTCGAACCATTATATAATATTCTCGGTGCAAATACATAACGGTTCAAAATTGTGATATATTCAGTAACACCTGTAATGGTTAACACCCATTATATATTGGGGTTTGGCGAGGCTATGATGTGTGTAATACTGGCCTAATAAATAATAGGCATATGTAAACAACCATTATATATTTAGTAATGCTGGCATAATACATAAAGTCTCATGTAAACAAATGTTATATGTTAAGCACAATAAACAACGGTTCTTTAACAAAACCCATTATTTATTTATAGTAATGTTAATTGCTTAATTTAAACAACCGTTATATAGTTGACCTACATAATGGTCCTTAAGTAATAACCGTGTAATTTTTAGATACGTTATAGTTGTTAGATCTCACATGTTTTGATGATAACAAAAGAATGGATGTGAAAAAGACTTGATAAACAAATAAGTTTGAATAAAGTAATGATAGAGCAAATCATCACTTGAAGTAAGCACTAGAGTAATGAAGAAAGGCCAAGACAAAAAGCTGGCAGAATTTCTAAAGGGTCACTTGAGTAAGAATTCGAGTAATGAGACAGAAACTTGAAGTAACCAGAGCACAGAACCTCAAGTAACTCATGGCCAGATACATCACTCGAGTTACTCGAGTCAACGTTCGAGTAACATGCCATAAGGAAATGAGTTGCTCTTGGCTTGCCAATGTTACTCGAGTAAGTACTCGAGTAATCAGGGAAATCACTTCTATTTGCTCTCGGCCTGCCAACGTTACTCGAGTAAGTACTCGAGTAATAAGGTAAATCACTTCCAATTGCTCTTGGCCTGCCAACGTTACTCGAGTCAGTACTCGAGTCCCCTGCTTCAAGAAATATGTTGCTCTCGGCATTCCAATCCTGCCAATGTTACTCGAGGAGCAGCTAGAGTAAATCACTGTGCTAAACAAAACTTGAAGGTAACACTTGATTAATTTGAAATATTCTAATCACACTTCACTCGAGGCACCACTCAAGTATACAGGTATTAAAATGTTCTATGTCAAATACTTGAACGAGATTACTCGAGTCAGTAATTGAGTAATCTGTAGAGTTATATACAATGCACTTGAAGTATCTACCCGAGTAAGCTATGCAAAAAATAGATATTCACTAGAGGCGGTACTCGAGTAAATAGGTAAGCAAAACTTGAAGTGCTCTCGGCCTGAAATCCTGCCAACATTACTGGAGTGAAGCATCGAGTAACCTGTGAAGAAAATTGTAGTATACTCGAGTAAGTACTCAAGTAAACAGGTATTTCCAAGGTTTGTAAATTTGTTTACTCCATGCCCTACTCGAGTAATGTGATGTTCATTTATTGACTTGCTCTCTATCATTATTTTCACGAAGATACTCGAGTAGCTACTCGAGTAATCAAACCCAGAAATTATGAAATCATTCCAACGTTCATAGATTTGTTTCCTATGTGATTAACCCTTCATTGTATTAGTATTGTTAGCATGTTCGCAGATAAACAATGAAGAGATCTTACCAAATAAGGAAAGTCACATGCAACGCTCAAATGCTACCTACCGCCACCTACCGCAAAGGGATATTTTTCAAAAACTGGAAAAGTCAACAGTGGATGCGCACACTCTAACGGGCGAGAAGAAAATGTTCCAATGGTCATTATCAACACCTCTATATATATGGGAACATCCAAACAGAGATAACAACAAGGAACACACACGAACGCATTATCAAGTTCACGTTCAATACTCTGTTGTTACACATACTTGTAATTCTGTACTTCAGTGATCCTTATTCACTTTGTAAGAGAGATATTTCATTCAAACTCAGTATTTGTTATTGAGGTAACTTAAGGTTGTGGAACCTTGAGTTGGGATTGGATTACAACTTGTAAGGGGTAGCGAGTGTCCTGGCGAAGGAACTTGCTTGTACTGAGGTGCCAAGAACCCACTGAATCTTGGAAATGATAGTGAAACTCTCAGAGATGCTCTGAGGACTAGACGTAGGTCAAAGTGGTTCTGGCCGAATCAGTATAACTCCCGATGTACACTTCGGTGATATTTCTCCTTACTCTTTACTGCTTTATATTCATCGTCAAGTTTTATATTTGCAACGAAATTTTTAGTATCACCCAATTCACCATATTCACCGTCAAGTTGTTCTAGAACCAAGCATATCGATGTAAGACACCACTTCATCAGAGATCATGTCCAAAAGAAAGATGTGAAAGTGATATTCATTCCTGCTCATCTTCAACTAGCTGATATCTTCACCAAACCTCTTGCAAAAGATCAATTTCTATACATTAGAAGAGAATTGGGAATGGTAAATCCCAAATGAATTGTAAGTTATTTCAGTTTTTTCATAATATTAGATAATGTTATTTGATAATGTTTTGATGACTACTAACTTAAGCATCAGAGTATATAGAAACTTGTTTTGCAGGAAGATTGAAACTCTGTTTTAAGAAATAAAAAAAGAGGTTATTAGAGGACACCATCATTGGAGTGCCAACTTCAAGTAATGTCTGACAGTGCAGCATTACCCGAGGGACAACTTGAAGTAAAAGAGCACATTACTCGAGTGAGTACTCGAGTAATGGACTTCAAAAACTGGCAGTAAAGTCTCAAGTCACATAGAATTTAAATCAAACGGCTTATTTGGTAGGAAATGAACAGTCAAGAGGAGAAAAGATCGGTTACCCGAGGGAAGCCTCGAGTAAACTTGAAGTTTACTCGAGTAAGGCCTCGAGTGACTGCAGGTCCAGATCACAAATTCGATGAGAATCAATTCAAATTTGTTCTAAAATGGCTATCAAATGATCGAGGGAACATACGTGAATAATTACAATATTATTCACGCTAGGTATGCAATTTAAATGAATTATTTAAGAATTCTCTATATGATCACTCCAGTAGGGACTCAAGTAAACTTGATAATTACCCGAGTAGGGCCTCAAGCAATGTCGGGTTCTCGGTCTTTAACAGTCGTAAACTCGGTCATTTCCACAAAATCTCCTCGAGTGAATCACCTAGTCCTCTCATAAAAAGTTTTCACAATCTCTTCCTTGCTTGATTTCCGTCAAAACCCATCAAATCTTAGCTCTAAAAACTTCCTATTTTGCTCAGAATCTCTTTGCCCTAACTCGCAACTTCTCACTCTGGTTTTTCTGAGATTTCAATTTTCTCTAAATCAAGATGGTTAGAACCAAGAATCTTACTCTTACAGACTTTTCTGGATCTCGACAACCCTCTGACCCTTTTTCTTCTCCTCCTAGAAAGAGACGAAAGCTTACTCCAAGATCAAAGGCCAAAATCCAACCGAAACCTCAACCTAAACTAAAGGAGAAAGGTGTTGTGATCAAAGAGCCAGTGGTCACAAGGGCTCAATCAAAGAAAAGCACCTCAACTAGGAGATGCAAAGGCAGTAAGTCACCTTCTCCTCTACCTTCTGATTCTTCCACTCCCTCTTTTACTCCGAAACCCTCCAAAAAGCCAAAATATGATGTGAATATTGCCAAAGCTATGGCTGGGATCCTTGAACAATTAGAGAAGAGCCAATCCTCCAAAAAGCCAGAATTGCCAGAAGAAGAAATCACTAAAGCTCCAAAAGGGTTCAATGTCAACAAATTGGAGGAATCTCAAAAGTACCTGACACTGTTCTCAAGAAGGAAAGTCTGCAAAACTCGCAGTGTGGATCTCAAGATTCTTCAGGAGGTATTGAAGTATGACCTAAGTCCCTTCCTTGAACCCTTTATGCCTTGGTTGTCAATTAAACTTCCTTTTTGCACTAAAATAGTCACTCTTTTCTACTGCAACCTAGAAATCCTAGATGAACCTAATAGGACTTCTGCAGAGGAAGAAATGACCACAACAGTTAGAGGCCAGAAAATCCTTATCTCACCCTCTAGGATCAATATTTGGTTAGGAATAGAAAATCCCCCTGATGACATCTATTCCAAGCTTGAACCTAACCAGATTTTCACTGTCCTTAGACCTGGTGAGCTAGTAGATCCTCTTAACTTTAAACTAAGTGACATGTGTGACCATCATAGGGTTCTTTGGTATATTTACTCTAGATCCCTTGTGAACAAAGCCAATAACTACACCCATTTCTCTGACCGAGACTATAGGTGGTTTGCTTCTCTACTCCTGAAGGAATAAAAGGACTTGGGAGAATACATCTTCTCTGAGATGCAGAGGTACAAAATAGAAGGGAAAGCAACTACTCCTATGCCATATCCTCAGATAATTTCTCTTATTCCAAAGAAAAATAAGATATGGTATTTGGAGAATAAGGAGCCCATTGAGAGGATCACTCCAATTGGAAGAAACCAGATTAGGAAGCTTAATGTTGAAATTCCCCTTAAGAGCCCTATGGAGTCTAGTCCCAGGAAGAAGAAGAAGATAGAGACTGAGACAAGAAAAATGGATGATACTCAGTCCTCTGCTCCAGCTGCCACTACTTCTTCACCTTCATTCCTCAATGCCACACTTCAATATTTCATGGAGAATATGCTAAAGGGATTTCATATCGACATTGCAAATACTAATGTTGAATTGATAACTCATATGAATGACAAGATGGCTGAATTGGTTGAGAGGATGGACAAAAGGCACGAGGAGATATTAGCAGAGCAGCGTGCCCAGGGTGAGACTCTGAGGTTGATTCTGGCTAGATTGGACTCTATGGGTCCTGGACCTTCTGCTGGTCCATCATCTGTTCCTGAGGCATTCTTACCTCTATAGAACATCCCCTCAGAACACCATCATATTGAGGTTGAGCCAATTGTCCCTGAGACTTCCTTTCCCAAACTTCTAGAGTTTAGCCCCCTTGAACCTAGACCCTCTGCACTCAAAATCCCCATTATTCTTCCTAGAGATATTCTATGCTTAGTGGATGATCCTGAAACCAATGAGACTATCCACACCACCATTGAGGATTCACCACCCAGAGTTCAGCCCGAACCCACACCTACACCTATTCCTTCCCCTACTCATACAGAGGAGATCTCTCCCTCTTCCTCTGGTCATCATTCTGCAGGTGCCACAGAAGAGGTTGAGACCACCTCTATTGTTGTATATCAGTCACCTCCAGTTCCTCTAAGAGATGACATTCATATCCCTCCACTCAATCTTCCTGAACCAAAATCTTCCAGCTCCTCTTTTGATTCTTCTAGTTCAGATGGCTCCTTGGTCCTTTCTGTCAAGCCTATATCTACAGTCAAGCCTTTTAGTTCTCCACTTGATTGATGAAGACAAAAATTGGGGAGAAGAGCTTGAGTGATTTTGTGGTTGACTGAGCTTCTTTTTTTCGGGTATATGGGTGTACATGGGATTTAGGGAGCTTTTCATATTTGTAATACAATTCTAGTTTTCATATTTTGTAATGATATTCTAATTCGATTTCAATTCAAGTTCCTTTAAGTTTCAATTTCAATTCAAGTTCATTCAAGTTTTAAGTTATATTACATTATGGGACTAATGAGTTTATTATGTATGCAAGGTGAATATGTTATGTTTTCAAAATTTTCTAAAACACTTTGAATTGACACTTACCAAGTTATTTCAAAAAGGATTTCAAAGTTACAATTGATTTCAAAAAGTGTTTATTTGAGAACTCAATTTTAAAAACTTTGTTCAAAATCACCAAGTTTTGTCATCATCAAAAATGGGGAGAATGTTAGATCTCATATGTTTTGATGATAACAAAGAATGGATGTGAAAAAGACTTGATAAACAAATAAGTTTGAATAAAGTAATGATAGAGCAAATCATCACTTGAAGTAAGCACTGAAGTAATGAAGAAAGGCCAAGAGAAAAAGCTGAGAGACTTCATCACTGGCAGAATTTCTAAAGGGTCACTCGAGTAAGAACTTGAGTAATGAGACAGAAACTTGAAGTAACCAGAGCACAGAACCTCAAGTAACTCACGGCCAGATATATCACTCGAGGGACGACTCGAGTAATATGACATGAAAAGAAGAGTTACTCGAGTAAATGTTCGAGTAACTTGCCACAAGGAAATGAGTTGCTCTCGGCCTGCCAACTTTACTCGAGTAAGTACTCGAGTAATCAGGAAAATTACTTCTAGTTGCTCTCGGCCTACCAACATTACTCGAGTCAGTACTCGAGTCCCCTGCTTCAAGAAATATATTGCCCTCGGCATTCCACTCCTGCCAATGTTACTCTAGGAGAAACTCGAGTAAATCACTATGGTAAACAAAACTTGAAGGTAACACTCGATTAATCTGAAATATTCTAATCACACTTCACTCGAGGAACCACTCAAGTATGCAGGTATTAAAATGTTCTATGTCAAAGACTTGAACGAGATTACTCGAGTTAGTAATCAAGTGATCTGCAGAGTTATATACAATGCACTTGAAGTATCTACCTGAGTAAGCTATGCAGAAAATAGATGTTCACTCGAGGCGGTACTCGAGTAAACAGGTAAGCAAAACTTGAAGTGCTCTCGGCCTGAAATCCTGCCAACATTACTGGAGTGAAGCATCGAGTAACCTGTGAAGAAAATTGTAGTATACTCGAGTAAGTACTCAAGTAAATAGGTATTTCCAAGGTTTGTAAATTTGTTTACTCCATACACTACCCGAGTAATGTGATGTTCATTTATTGACTTTCTCTCTATCAATATTTTCATGAAGATACTCGAGTAGCTACTCGAGTAATCAAACCCAGAAATTCAGAAATCATTCCAACGTTCATTGATTTGTTTCCTATGTGATTAACCCTTCATTGTATTAGTATTGTTAGCATGTTCGCAGATAAAAAATGAAGATATCTTACCAAACAAGGAAAGTCAAATGCAACCTACCGCCACCTACCGCAAGCGGATATTTTTCAAAATCTGGAAAAGTCAACAGTGGCTGCGCACACTCTAACGGGCGAGAAGAAAATGTTCCAACGGTCGCATAGGAAACAAATCACGAACACATTATCAAGTTCACGTTCAATACTCTGTTGTTACACATACTTGTAATTCTGTACTTCAGTGATCCTTATTCACTTTGTAAGAGAGATATTTCATTCAAACTCAATATTTGTTATTGAGGTAACTTAAGGTTGTGGAACCTTGAGTTGGGATTGGATTACAACTTGTAAGGGGGAGCGAGTGTCCTGGCGAAGGAACTTGCTTGTACCGAGGTGCCAAGAACCCACTGAATCTTGGAAATGATAGTGAAACTCTCAGAGATGCTCTGAGGACTAAACGTAGGTCAAAGTGGTTCTGGCCGAACCAGTATAACTCCCGATGTACACTTCGGTGATATTTCTCTTTACTCTTTACTGCTTTATATTCACCGTCAAGTTTTATATTTGCAACAAAATTTTTAGTATCACCCAATTCACCATATTCTCGTTACTCTTGGGTGAAACGCTTGCTCTAACAATAGTTGTTATATTATAACTATTATGTATCTATTTACATACATAATGGTTGTTAAGTGATAACCATGATATATTAAAGCTATTTTTTTTACATGGGGGGTTCTAATTTCAATATCCCCTTGCGTATATATTTGTGTAAAACAAAATATTACACAAATTTGTTTATATATTTATAGTCATTTATGGATACAACAATACAACAAATCATAATATATTTACATCCATTCATGTATATATATACATTAAAACCAATAGTTTAAAACAAACAAATGAAAATATATTTATAGTTAACTTGTTGCCCACTAAAGTTGAATTGTTGTTGGTAACTCTTCAACCACTTCTTCCATTTGTGATGCGCCATATGTCTTGAAATACACATCCTCAAAATATTGTGCACAAAAGTAAATAACATATCAGGTTAGATATTGTAATATATTACTAATTGAATGTATATCTAAATGAATGAGCATATATATACGTTTGCATGATCCATTTTAAATGGATGGTGCATAATTATGTCCTTCATGTACTACATCTCGCAGTACCCACAATCATTGCTTCCCACTGACTGCCATGGATACTATAAAAAAGGAGAAGAAAAATGTGTTATTCAGTCATACATAAACTATATGTGCTTTAATATAATATTATAGTTAATAATATATAATGTATATACCTTTAGGGCTTGTTTGGTATGAGGGGAGGGAAGGGAAAGTAAGCGAAAGGAAAATTTTTTTGAGTTGAATTTAAAAAAATTAGAGAAGTGGGGTGAAAATTTTTTAATTAATTTCTCTTACTCTTTTATCTTTCATATTCTCTTTATAAAAATTTTATTACCCTACTTCTTCAATATTTTAAAATTCAACTTATGAAAATTTTCCCTCCCCTCCCCTCTAAATCCCTCACACTAAATAGACCCTTAGCGTCGGCCATTGGAAGGCTTTTTTGAAGTAGCCACCGGTGCCCTTGGTGCATTTAAGGTTATTTTTCCTCTTATACTTGTACAACGTGCTGAGAAGAGACAAGAAAAAATTATATAAATATATATAGAAACATACAAGCTTGTTATAATTTAAATGTAAGTAATAAAAGATGAAGAGTTAATACCTTACTAGTTAAACGTCTCCTACATGTATGACTTATTCTCTAGATCTTTGCTAAGAGGGTCATAGTATCGAATCTTTTTGCGACGTGGATTTATTACTATGAGCATCCGATGTGCCGTAAGTAGATTAATAGATAGCACCATCAAGACAATTAAAAAATATATAAAAAATAATTTAAGATAAGTCAATGATATACCCACCCTTGCATGAGATTGCATGAACTCTTCTTTCATGTCCTCATGCTGGTTAGTTACAATGTTAGACTTGATAAACTTGATCTTCTCATGGAGGCCGCAGTGGAGTATGAGCTTCTAGTAATGGTGTCTAAAAAGTTGAAACCAATGTATAAAAATTTAATCAAAGTTTTAAGTAGCTATCTTTATGAAAACCATGTTGAAGAAATACCTCATAAAAAGTTGACGGAGTTTATACTTGTCATCTTCATATTCAAAACCTCACTGATAGCCTCTCGACTTACACATTCATCTTGCCCTACTTGGTCGAAGACCTCTAGCTCAAAGGCACTCATTGGATACTCTTCATTTGTCTGCACATCGAAGAAAATTTCAGAAAATTCCCTAAGGGGCTTTCGACTAGGTTGTTCAACAGGCTTTTTCTACGAGCATGACTTGTGTCTAGATTGATCAACGAGTATGGAGTGCTTCCTCTCCATGGACTGAGGGGAGGCTTTGACTAGGGAGCTTGGACTGAGGGCCATGGAATTTTCAAAATAATTTTTCTTAACTTTTTTTGTTAAGATTAAATAGAAGTGTAATGGAAAGGGTTTTGTGGGTTGTCGTGCCAAATCTGTTCTAGTAAATTGCCATGGTTATTAATTAAGAACCATTAGGTATTGTTGATTATTTTAATTTTAACAGTTCTAAAGTATTAACCGTTATTATTCGATATCATTTTAAGTTTTATACATAAAAAATGACAAAAATAGTAACAGTTGTTTAATATTTTCTGTATGCTTGTAGAAAGATGTCTTTATCACTTTGTGAGTATCGAAATGTTAATGGATGTTGATATTTTTGGTACCAGAGCTTAAAACTGTTTTGGCATTATCATAATGGTATTCTGATATGGTCTTGTTTGTATGGTAACAAGATATCATGAGTAGTGTGATGGATCACAGGCGTTTGTTTACCAGAGCCCACCAGAGCAGCGAATTTTGGACGGCTAGCTGTTCATGGAGTACTACGCATTGGGAGGTCTTCGTATATGGTGAATTGTGAGGGAGAGCATGCCCGTACTACTGGTGTAAAGCCTGAGCCAAGACCAACATC
Organism: Inga laurina; assembly: GCA_963855925.1. Classification (NCBI taxonomy): domain Eukaryota; kingdom Viridiplantae; phylum Streptophyta; class Magnoliopsida; order Fabales; family Fabaceae; genus Inga; species Inga laurina. The sequence continues at coordinate 30,019,117 of OY979709.1, read as the reverse complement.
GCCAGCAAGATCACTGTTTGGAGAGACCAAACAGCCAATATCGAATGACTCAGAATATGATTCAGAAGAGGACCCTGAGGGGTATCCGAGTAGGGATGACTCTTCCAAGGTAGACACAATAGACGTATAGTATGACATGCAACCGGACTTGGAGCTGGGTGATTATGTTCGAGGCAGATACCGACGAGCGCTACTAGCTCATACCACAATAGACTTCTTCCTAGAGTCAGCTTTCAAGAACAAGTAAAAGATCAACATCATTAAATAGAGCCCGAATGAGAACTTCTGGGGGTTTCTAAAGCACATCACAGACCTAGTTTAGAGGTTTATGTATAGTAAGTGATGTGGGGCCTAGTAAGTATATTTTGGTGATCGGAGGTGACCAGTCCATATTTCGAGACAAGGGCAGTCAGGTGGAACAGATGGACAGAGAAAGATTTAGCTAGAGTCGGTGTTTTGGGAGGGTACAGAGAAAGTTAATCGTGCTCAACCCAAGGAAATCCTAGGATAGGTGACCCCCTGGGAAGTGCTTAGAGAAATGTAATATAAAAGGATTAATATGTCATGTATAGTAGTTTATAGGATATCTGATATTTTTATTTCTCTGTAACTACTGTAAATAGTTGTTGTATGCTATGTATGACATATTTGTGTACCCTTACTTTTATAAAAAGATGGAAATGCCCTTTCTCTTATATGAAAAGTAGCTCTTCTATATTTTCATGTAGAGTAAACTATGGAAATGGTACAACCAGGAGAAGGCGGTAGAGGTTAAGGCTGAGGTAGAGGAAGAGGTAGATGTGGTAATCATAAGGAAATACCGCTTCTTGGATCAGATCCATTTCAGCAGCGAATACTAGATATGCTAGCACAATAGTAAATACAATGAATGAGATAAGAAGTGAACTTCAAGGGGTGCAACAAAGGCAAGATTGCTTGGAGGATTGTCTAAACGAATATATGAGGGATACTGATGATGAAATACCATAAGAGGGACTCAATTAGAGGATATCATACCAGATCTTGAGGCAAAAATCCAGAACTGGTTGAGCAGATTTAGTAAGCAACAGCCACCAATATTTCAGGGAAAGTTTGATCCACAATTGGCTGAGGATTGGCTATCTAGTTTGGAAAAAATTTTCAACATGTTGCGATGTCCAGATGAGATAAAGGCTCTACTAGCCATTTACAAGTTGGAAGGTGATGCAGATCGTTGCTGGAAGGGCACAGAGCTTACTTTGAGGGGAAGGAATGTTCCCGTCACTTGGGAATTATTCCAAGAGAAATTCAATGAGAAATATTTTCCCTTATCAGTTAGAAGAGAAAAAGAGAAATATTTTTTGAGTATCAGATAGTTTGATCAAGAGAGTTTTGACTATTAACTATCCTGGTACATCTGACTATCTTAGTATTCGACATATCTTAAACTTCATGATAATAATGAAGAGTGGAGTTCCAACATGATGATTGAGGGATTGAGACTAGAATTCAAAGAAAAACTAGTTACACAACATTTCACCGAATTCAATAAAGTGGTGGAAGAATGTCGATATATTGAGAAATATATGTTGAGTTTGGCTACCTAAACTGGTAATAAAGGTGTGTCTGGAAGTGGTGGTTCATCTCAGTAACAAAAAGAGCCAAGTGAACCACCCAAGAGCCTAGATAAGAAGCCATATCAGACTAGAGGCCATCAAAATCAAGGGTCCCTACAAGGCAGAACATGTTGGTTTTTCCAGAAGCCACACCATCCTGGCAGAGGATATAATGAAGCTCCATTACAACAAGACTCAATATGGCCAAATAATTGTTATATCTACTGTAGGTAGGGACATTATGCTAATAATTACCCACAGAAGCAGCAATATCCTGCTGAGGGTGGGCCAAAAGTATAGGGCAAAGTTTATATGATAACCCAGGAGGAGACTAGGAAATCTCCTGAACCGACTCAAGGTACGAGTTATTATAATGACAATTCAATATAATTGATGCATGATTCAGGAACTAGTCATTCATTCATATATGGCATGAAATTATGTGCGATGGCTAGGCCTGAGAGTACATAAACTTTTCGATGTTCAGGTTGTGTTTACACCCACAGGTGTTAAAAATTGTCACGGCCGATGTTTGTCTAAGCTATGTGACAAATGCTAAGGGGCATAAGTCAACTACATAATTGATTTGAAAACTGTACTAAATACACTAAAAACTAAGTAGATGTGGGATCTAGCTTCCAGAGGTTAAGTTTTTGGGCTATATGGTCTCACAGCAAGGGTTTTTGGTAGATCCTTGCAAGGTGGAAGTAGTACTGAGGTGGAAGAGGTCAGAGATTGTATTTGAAGTACGCAGTTTTCTAGGTCTGTCGGGTATTACACAAGATTTACTCAGAGTTTCTTAGAATAGTTCTTCCTTTGACGAGGTTAACTGAAAAATAATAATAATAACAACAAAACTCAACATTATCTGTGGGAGGAGCTTTACTGAGTCTGAAATTAAAGTTAGCTTTAATACTGACAGTTCTAGATCTACTGTGGACCTTTACTGTCCTTACCGATGCCAATAGGCATAGACTAAAAAGTGTTTTAATGCAACACGACCATGTATTGGCCTATGCAACTGAAGAATGGAAGTTTCACCGAAATTTTAATTATTATCCCACACATGATCTTAAGTTAGCAGTAATTGTGTTGCACTGAAAATCTTGAGGTGTACCATTATGATGTGACTATAGTGCTGTATTGCGACCATTAGGATTTGAAGTATTGATATAATAAAAAATAACTGAATATGAGAAAGCGTTATTCGAAGTTTTAAATGATTTTATTGATATTTTTGGGCTAATTTTCCCTAATAATTAATTTTTTAAATATTTTTTTAAAAACAAAGTTTGTTTTCAGTACTCACCATTACTACTATCCTCCTCCTCCTCCTCCTATTCCACCCCCTTGATCAGCTCATCATCAAAGTTAGAAGAAGGAGATGAAGGGTTTGATTGGAAGTCATATACAACCTCATTATGATGAAAGATGAGGTTCAACTTGTAACATCTCAAATTTCAGTCACCAAAATACCTTTACTCCTTTGTGGTATTAAAGGGAATAAAATGGTGAATATTGTTACACTTGAATTAGCCAAACAATGCAATTAGTGGACACACGAATTTTAGGCCATAATAAAACATAAAATTTAATTTATGTCTTCATAAAATCCCATTAGAGCCCAAATTGAATAATGGAAGAACACAATTTTTGGGCCTAATTAATAGAGATTTTTTGCAAAACACAAAAAGAAAAGGAAGAAGGTCCAATTTAAATACAAAAATGTAAGGGTAAAATGGTCATTTGACCAACAAAGCAAGATGCCTTTATTTTCTTTAAATTAAGGGCTATATTTCATCCAAACAAGGGAAGCAAGAGGAAAATAAAATACTTGGTCCAACTTCAGCAAAGGAGAAGCAATTGTGGCGAAGTAAAAATGAGTGGAAAAGTTAAAAAGTCAACATGTGAATTATAGCCATTAAATAATATTTATCAAGGAGGTGGACGATGATATTTTTAAGATCATTATCCCTTCCTAAAGGCCCTTAATTCCATCCAACATGAGGAAGGAAAGAGAAAGTAAATGTTAGAACATAAATTGTGCCTTTTTGGAAACCCTTAGAGATAAGTTTAAAAAGAGGAAGTCAAAAGTCAACAAGCACATGATAATTTACAATTAAATAATATTGTTTAAGGAGGTGAAAGATGACATTTTTGAGAGCAATTTTCCTCTTCCAAAGGGCCTACACTTTCGGTAAAAAGAGAAGAGAAGAGGAAAGAGAAGCTAGCTCAATCAAAACAAACTATAGTTAGGCAATTAACCATGATTTTTACAAGATGACATAACCTTTTTACACATGGTTTTTTCTTGGTTATTCTTGGCAATTTTTGGCCAAGAGAAATGAAGGGCTAAAATGATTAATTAAAACACACATCTCATGCTCTCTTAAGCACATAAAAGTCGGTTAAGAGCTAAAGGAAAGAGTAAGGAGAATACAAGAATAAGGTAAGAGTTTCTATCTTGATTATGGCCTTGTAGATCACTTCTACGGCTCAAATACCCTTTATAAACATTATTTCTATAGACCTAGTCACTCGAGGGATCACTCGAGTAATGCAGAAGAAATTGTTCCAGAGGCTCTCTGTCAAAGTTTGGATGTCATTACTCGAGGGATCACTCGAGTAATCAGAGAAGATATAATCCAAAAGCTCTTACCAAGAAATGTCACACTTTACTTGAGGGACTACTCGAGTAACCAAATGAGAAAAGTCATTACTCGAGGGAGCACTTGAGTAATATGCAAAATTATTTGAAGCATTACTCGAGTGACCACTCGAGTAATTAGGTAAGCATAATAGAATTTGCTCTCGGTGAAGATTTCAATGCTATTACTCGAGAGATCACTTGAGTAATCTCCAAAGTTATTGGAACCATTACTCGAGGGACCACTCGAGTAATTAGAAGAAATGGAACACTTACTCGAGGGATTACTCGAGTAAGCAAGATAAAATCTGGTCAGACAATGTTGACTTACTCTCTAGCTTATTTTTGATGAAGTTACTCGAGGGACTACTCGAGTAATAAAGCATGATCAATCGAGTAGCCACTCGAGTAATGTTATACACAAAGCTTGATTTTAATCCGATGTTCATTGATTTGTTATTTGTATGATTAATCTTTCATTGCATTAGTTTCTTGAGTATACTTGTAGATAAACAATGAAGAGATCATATATTAAGAAGAGAAGCCAAATATATCATCCGCAATGACTGAAATGCTTGCCTACCGCAAACAGTTAGTTTTCAAATTTGACGAACAGTCAAATGAAGCTATGCGACTCTAATGGACATTTTTGAAATGCTTCCAACGGACACCATAAATCATCTATATATATGGAGCATTCAAAGAACAAAAACAACAATTGAGAACACGCAAACTTACATCAATCATAATACTCTTTATGCTTTGTTTTCTTATACTCACTCTTTGTACTTCAGCGATTATATATTTGCTCTGTGAGAGAGATTTTCATTACAAACTCAATATTTGTTATTGAGACAACTTAAGTTGTTAGAACCTTGAGTTGAGGATTTGATTACAACGTGTAAAGGGGAGCGAGTGTCCAGTAAAGGAACTTGCTGTGTACTGAGGTACCAAGAACCCACCGAATCTTAAAAGATATAGTGAAACTCTCAGAGAAGCTCTGAGGACTGGACGTAGGTCAAAGTGGTTGTGACCGAACCAGTATAACTCCCGGTGTACACTTCGGTGATATTTCTCCTAGCTCTTAATTGCTTTAAATTTCCAGCCAATTTTTATGTACGCAACAAAATTTCTGGTATCACCCAGTTCACCCCCCTCTTGGGTGAAACCCTTGCACTAACATTTGGTATCAAAGTGTAGGTCTTCTTGTTCAGGCATAACAACTTAAGAAAGATCCAATAGAAAGCGTGGGTGAAGGAATTCTTCTAGATAGATCTTCTATCACTAGACTACCAGGTTTCAATGGCAAACACTTCTCTTTTGGGAAAGCCAAGTTTTGAGTATTCGTAATGGCTATATAATACGGACTATGGGACGTGATTGAGAGTGGAAACTATAAACTTGAAAAGATTGTAGATTCATAGAAGGTTCCTAAGACACCGGCAAAATATGATGAGAATGACAAGAAACTTATCATACTCAATGGCAAGGCAATTCTAATGATTTAAAGTGCCTTAAGTCTAAATGAGTACTTCAGGATCTGCATACTTCCAACGGCTATAAAAATATGGGAAGCCTTGGAAATAGCACATGAAGGAACTTTGAGAATAAAAGAAAACCCTATGAATACTCTGGTTACTAAGTTTGATTTACTTCGAATGAAATCAAGTGAGTTTATAGCTGAATTTGAACTTAGATATACTCATCTTGTTAACCAACTTGCAGCACTTGGGAAAGTCTATGATCAACACACCCAAGTACAAAAGATTCTAAATATTCTTTCTAAAGACTGGGAGGCTAAAGTCACTGCAATTGAGGAAGCAAAAGGTGATTCAATATATTGGTGACAAGAACAAGAGAGGTCTAGCATTAAAAGCAAATGAAGAAGATCAAGATGAAAATGAAGAGTTTGATGATGATGAAATGAGCCTAATGATAAAACGATTCAGAAAGTTTTACAAGAACGACCAAGGATTCAAAAATTTTCAGAAAGGAGGAACAAACACATCATTTGCTATGAATGTGGAAAGCCAGGACATATCAAATCAGAATGGCAAGAACTGGCTCAGAAGAATAAAGAAAAGAGAAAAGGCAAGTTCTACAACAAGAAGAAAGCCTTTGTATTTGCCATCTGGGGAGATAGTTCATCTGACGAAAATAGCGATGATGAGGAAGTAGCCGATATTTGTCTAGTTGCTCAAGAAGAAACAGAAGAAGAGGGAATTTAGAAAAGAATTGTGAAAACTGTTTATCTTTGAAAAAGAAAAACACTGATCTCATAAATACTCTTGAAAAATTTACCAAAGGAAGTGAGATGTTGAATGCAATTTTAAAGGCTCAATGATTTGTAAATGAACGATCTGGTATTAGATATGATCCAAAATCAGATAGAAGGAAAGGAAGAAAGAAAGCAGGAGGTAAGACATACCTGAGTTACTTTTAGTATTTTGTTCATACATCAAATCCTTTTGCATATTGCAATTACTGTAATAGAAAGGGTCATTATACTTCATCATGCATTCATAAAAAGAAAGGAAAAATAGGAACCTACAAATGGGTACCTAAAGGTTCATATGTTTAGAAAATATTCTGTAGTAACCCAAAAGGACCCAAAAAGATGTGGGTACCTAAGACTTATCTTATTTGAATGTAGATATGTCTTAAAGCATCCAAAAACAAGTGGCATATAGACAGTGGATGCTCGAGACATATGATCGGTGATTTCAAAAATTTTACCATAATACAACCTAAAGAAGGTGGAAAGGGGAATATCAATTTGAAAAAATAGCAGGAATTGGTGAAATCAAAAACGACAAAGGCATACAAGTCCAAGACATATATTACGTTGAAGGATTGTGTCACAATTTGCTGAGCGTGAGTCAAAGTACAAATAAAGACAACTGGTTAATATTTGACTCAGAGGAATGTCTAATTATAAATAAGAAAGATTTATAATTAGATAAGAAGAATCTCAAAGCAAAGCTCAGAGCAAAAAGGGAAGGTAATTGCTATATTCTTGATATAAGCAATAATATTTTTGAAAACTATTTTCTAAGTAACACCATTGAAAGTTGGCTATGGCATAAGAGACTAGCTCATGTCAATACGCACCAACTAGGCAAGTTACATAAAAAGGATTTAGTAATTGGTTTACCCAAAGTAAATTTTAAAAACGATTTGATTTGTCACACATATCAGAAGGGTAAACAAACTAAATCATCTTTCAAATTGAAAAATAAGATCACAACCAATAGACCACTTCAATTATTACACATGGATTTAGTTGGACCAGCAAGAGTTAAGAGTCTTGGTGGCAACTTATATTCATTGGTCATTGTTGATGATTTCTCTAGATTTACATGGACCATTTTTCTATCATCAAAGGATGAAACCTTTGGAGAATTTATTGTTTTTGCCAAGAAAGTGCAAAATGAGAAAGGTATGTCTATTGTAGGTATTAGGACAGATCATGGTGGAGAATTTGAAAATCAAGCCTTTGAAGAATATTGTGATACTAATGGCATTGATAACAATTTCTCTGCTCCAAGGATACCTCAACAAAATAGAGTTATGGAATGAAAGACAGAGTACTTATTGAAATGGCTAGAGTAATGCTAAATGAAAAGAACGTGTCTCAAGTTTTATGGGCTGATGTAATGAGCACAGCATGCTACATTTCAAACAGAACTTGCATCAGATCAAAACTTGGAAAGACACTATACGAACTATATAAAGGAAGGAAGCCAAACCTTGCTCATATGCACATCTTCAGTTGTAAGTATTTCATTCATAATAATGGTAAAGATAATTAAGGAAAATTTGATTCCAAAACAGATGAAGGAATTTTCCTAGGTTATTCTAACCGGAGCAAAGCATATAGAGTTTTCAATAAACAAAATGAGTTGTTGAAGAATTAATTCATATTGTATTCAAATCCTTTAACAAAACTATTAACGATGAGCATGCAGTTGTTATAAATCAAGAGAATGGTCATCCTATTCTAAATCTTTTATCCCAGAAGTTGACCAAACCAAGGAAGAAGATTAGTCACTAGGACAACCTAAAGCCTGGAAATACAACAAAAGTCATCTTCTAGAGCAAGTAATAGGAGATGTGAATGAAGGAGTCAAAACTAGAAATAGAATTTTTAGTGAAGTTAGTTTCTCTGCTTTTATTTCTGAGATTGTACCTTTTAACATTGATAAAGCCGTATCAGACAATGATTGGGTAATAGCAATGCAAGAAGAGCTAAACCAATTTGAAAGAAATCATGTTCGGGATTTGGTACCCCGACCTAAAGATCATCTTATCATTGGCACTAAATGGGTATTCAAGAACAAACTTTATGAATCCATAATCATTGTCAGAAACAAGGCAAGATTGGTGGCCAAAGGCTATAATCAGGAAGAAGGAATTGATTATGAGGAAACGTATACTCCAGTAACTAGATTGGAACCTATATGAGTACTCTTAGCCTTTGCATGCATCAAAGGAATCAAACTCTATCAAATGGATGTAAAACATGCATTTCTAAATGGCTATATCAAGGAAGAAGTGTATGTAGATCAACCCTTAGGTTTTGAAGATGTAACCAAACCTGACCATGTTTTCAAAGTAAGAAAAGCTTTATATGGTTTAAAACAAGCTTTTAGAGCATGGTATGAAAGGCTCAGTAAATTTCTCATTGGTTGAGGTTTTGTATGAGGAAAAGTTGATACAACACTTTTTACAAAATGAAAATGAGATGATATCTTAATTGTATAGATATATGTTGACGATATAGTTTTTGGTGCTACTAATGAAACCTTGTGTAATGAATTTTCTGAGATAATGCAAGGGGAGTTTGAGATGTCAATGATAGGAGAATTGAATTTCTTTCTTAGTTTGAAAATCAAACAAAGAAAGAATGGAATTTTCATATCTCAAATGAAATATTTGAAAGAGCTATTGAAGAAGTATGGAATGGATGAAGCAAATGGAATGGACACGCCTATGAGCTCAACTACGTTGCTTGATGCTGATGTCAAAGGAAAAGATTACAACATCACAAAATATAGTGGAATGATTGGATCTGTAACCCCCTGATTTTAAACACGTAATTATGATTCGAAAACGGGTAACTAAATTGGATTAGAGACCATCGGATGTTTTAAACTCATTTTAACTTCCTTCCTTACAGTAGGATTTTCACAAAAAAGCTTTCAAAACTTTTTCCTATCCTAGTCTCAATTCCAATGTTCGAATATAATTACCTGTGTAGTTAATATACATTCATTCATATCAGAGTGTATAACCAAATCCCCGGCAACTCCCGGGTTCTATACATATACAACCTGAGGGTTTATAAGTATCCACTAGGGGATTACACAACCAAAATCGAATATAATATCCATATCTCAAAATATACTATCATCCCAAGTTCAAAATGGATAACCGACATCTCTAATATCAAATATACCCCTAAAGGTCCTAATTGCTCCAGGATGTCCTCTTCTCTTTTGAGCCACACGCCCTGTCTAAAATGTTAGTCATAGGAAAGAATGAGATTCAAGAGAATCCCAGTAGTAACAAACCACTCACACAATGTATAAACATAAAGCATGTACATAGATCACAAACAGCATCAACAACAGCAATCTTAAAGATACATGGTTTTCACCACAAACGACAGCACTCACGGCTGTATACACAATACGACAGCTCTCACTATAATCACCATCACGACAGCTTACGTTGTAATCACAATAACGACAGCTTACGCTGTAAACAACAGCTGGCGCTGTAAACGACAGCTTACACTATAAATGACAGCTATCACCAGTTGTAACCACAGCAGCATCAGAAATCACCATAAACAGTGATACAACACACATACAATGCATTACACAAAGTATAAGAGAGAGAGTCACTACCTAATCATTTCCCGATGTTTCTTGGCACTGCGGGCTCACGAGGACGGCAAATATTAAATCCTGCAAACCAAGTTAGGGACAACCCGTCAATCTCTTTCCCAAGTTCTTATTTCTATAATACTTTAAGTTGGTTATCATTTGAACTCTTTAGGTGACTATTTTAGGTCTAAACATATGCCTAAAGGGTTAGGAGAGACTACCCCGAAGACCCTCCTTCTTGGATGAATTTCTGGATTTTGGGCTGGCTCACTCAAGTGATACCCCCATCAGTACTCGAGCACCAGTGAGTGAAACACAGAAAGTGTTTGCCCGAGAGCAAACCCTGTTATATCCTACACCCTCACTCGAGTACAAGAGGTTGTACTCGAGTAATAACCTTAGGTGCACTTGAGCACTAGGAAGTGAGACCCAGCGAGTGACTACCCGAGAGCAACCATAAATTCCCAAGTCTTAAACTGATTCCCTCACTCGAGCATGCCCATGCTCACTCAAGCAGAATCATATCTCACTCGTAGGTCAGGAATTGTGCTCGAGGTGTTTGCTTGAAGACCTTCCCAAAATACCCAGAATTTCACATCGTGCTCAATTGAGTTCCTCCCTCACTCGAGTGATGTCTATCATATGCCAAATCGCAGCAACTGATATGGTTTTCCAGAATTGACCAATTAAGCTCCAATGGTTCCTAAACTCATACCAATACTCATTCTTACCTATTATAACACAAAGAACCCATTGGTCACCCAAAACAACCAAACTTTCACTAACACAACACAATCTTAACTCTAACTCACAAAACCACTCAAAACCTCAATTTGTCAACTTCTTTTCAAATCCAAACCAAAACCATCGATATCCATACACTATTTGACATCTATTCCACTACATTACATCACTTAATTCATATCTTCTAAAATCATAAGAAATCAGGGCAAATATCCATAATTTATAAAACTAAACCAATGGTCAAAACAATTATACCAAACTTCATTAAAACTCACCTCTTAAGCTTGCTGAACTCAAAACTTTGATTCTTCCACTTTCAAATTCCCTCAAGTTTCCATACACCACAAATCAAAAGTCTGAAAACATTGAAATAAAGCTTTTGACCATTTGAACAAAATCAATGAAGGTGAAGTGAGCATCTAGAGTCAAATACTCACCTAGAATTTAAGCCCTTTCTTTTTCTTTCTTGCTTCAACTGCACCGAAAATAGAGAGAATGGAGAGAGAAAGTGAGATGTTGGTGAAGAAGCAGATTTTCCTCACTCCCCATGCACTTAGCCGACTCTAGAGGGAGAGAGAATGAGTTTGAAAATGTTGACTTCATCCATGATCCTTAGTTTGCCACTTGTCATGATCTCCCTTCACCCTTACATGAACTTACCTATTCCCATCCACACTTGATTCCACCTCTTGTTCTTTCAATCCGAGCCATTGATCCTGATTACTAAGGAGTTTTCTCATCGGTAACTAACCAATCGGTCGGTAAATTTACCATTTCACCTCTGATTGTCACAATACTCGTTAAGCCATCACTAAACATCTTTATATCATATTGCACAACAAATACTTTTAAAGTGCTCAATTAATATTAATTACATCACTTTAAAGTTATTAATCCTTGGTTACAATCCAGGATATTACAGGATCATTACTCTATCTCCTTGCAAGCATATCTGACATTCAATTCATTATGGGTATGTGTGCAAGATATCAATCATCACCAAAGGAGTCACATGCTAAAACCGTCAAACGTATCTTTTGATATCTTATTGACACGACAGAATTAGGTCTCTGGTATCTTAAAGGAAGAAGTAAATATCTAGTTGCATACTCAGACTCTGATCATGGAGGATAGAAGACAGACAAAAAGAGTACTAGTGGACAAAGCCAGTTTCTTGGAGGCTTACTTGTATCATGGTTTAGCAAGAAACAAAATATAGTGTCTCTTTTGTCAACGAAAGCTGAGTATGTTGCAGCTTTGAGTTGTTGTGCACAAGTGTTATGATTGAAGCAACAACTACAAGATCTTGATATTTATCTAAAGGATATACCAATATACTGTGAAAACACCAGCACAATAAGCTTGGCAAATCATCTAGTTCAACATTCCAGAACCAAGCATATTGATGTTAGACATTACTTTATCAGAGATGATGTCCAAAAGAAAGATGTCAAAGCGATATTCATTCCGACTCATCTTCAACTAGCTGATATCTTCACAAAGCCCCTAGCAAAAGATCAATTTCTATTCATTAGAAGAGAATTGAGAATGGTAAATCCCAATGAATTGTAAGCTATTTAGTGTTTACAAAATATTAGATAATGTTATTTATTGATGTTTTGATAATTACTAACTTAAGCATAAGAGTTTCTAGCAATCTATTTTGCAGGGTCTTGATATTCTGTTTTAGGGTATGAAAAGCAGAGGTTAACAGAGGATGATATTATTGGAGGGACAACTTCAAGTGAACTTCATTACCCCAGTAATACCTTAAAGTAATTATAAAGATTACTCGAGTAACCACTCGAGTAATAGCCTGGAAGATGTAACAGTGAAGCATTAATTCAAAAGGAATTTCAAAAGGAAATAACAACGGCTGGAAATAAAGAAGTCATGAAATGAAGAAGATTGCTTAATGGAAGCCTCGAGTAAACCATCAATATTACTCGAGTAAGGCCTCGAGTAATCATGAAAGGAAATCTAAATTCAATTCAATCTTCATTTAAATCAGTGTTAATATACCATCAAATGATTGAGGGAATATACATAAGTAATTACAGTATTACTTATGATAGGTACGCATTTAAATTGCATTGATTTTAATTTTTTTAAAGCTTTACTTGTGGGAGCCCTCGAGTAATGTGCATGATCACTCGAGGGAGCCCTTGAGTAAGGTCAGGCACTTAGGCTATATCTTTGCTTATCGTGTCATTTTCACAAAATTACTTTAAGTGATTCTCCGAGTAACCTATCAGAAAATCTTTCCACAAATTGTTCCTCACTCCATTTCAGTCAAAACCCATCAAAATTTCTTGAGAAAAACTTCCTTAAATCTCTCTAAATTCTCTGCCCTAATTTTTGACTTGTGAGAGAGAAAATTTTTGAAAATCTTGATCTTTTATTTAAAATAGTCAAAACCAAAACCACCATTCCCGAATCTCCTTCCGAGTCTTCTAATCCTCAACAATCACATGATTCTATTCCATCTCCTCTGACCAAAAGATAGAAGCTCACTCCCCGTTCAAAAGCTAAAACCAAGTCATAAGCTAAACCTAAGTTGAAGGGGGTCGTGATCAAGGAACCATTTACCATGAGAGCTAAATCTAAAATAGATGTTCCTTCTGATAGAGGCAAGGAGACTAAGGCACCATCTCCACCTCCTTCTAATTCCTTTGATACACCAACTTTTTCTTAGAAGCCATTGAAAAAGGCTAAGTATGACAGAAATCTTGCTAAGGCTATGACAAATATACTGGATGAGATTCACAAGTCTAGAAAAGAGAAGTAAGGTCAATCTACAAAGGAAGCCAATGTCAGGGAAGAAGAAATTACATTCCCTCCAATCGGATTCAACGTGATGAAGATTGAGGATTCTCAAAAATTCAAAGATTACTTTTTAGGGAGAAAAGTGTGCAAGATGCACTTTATTGACCTCAATGTCTTTAAGAGGTATTGAAATACAACATCAATTCATATATGGAATCCTATATGCCTTGGCTCTCTGTAAAACTTCCTTTTTGTTCCAAAATAATGAGACATTTCTATTGTAATTTAGAGCCTGTCAATGATCCACTTAAGAACTCTCTGGAAGAAAAAATGTTCTCTAAGGTTAGAGGGCAATAAATCCTAATCTCACCCTCCAAAATCAACACTTGGTTAGGAATATAAGACACACCTGAGGATAATTATCCCAATCTTGATTCAAATCAACTATTTTCTATTCTAAGGCCTGGTGAGATTATAGGACCCCTTGGTTTCAATCCAAGTGATATGTGTGATCTTCATAGAGTCCTATGATATATCTTTTCTAGAGCCATAGTGAACAAAGAGCATAATTACACACATTTCATAGAGAGGAACTATAGTAAATTTGCCTTATTGCTACTAAAAGAGAAAAAGGACTTGGGAGAATATATCTTTGCTGAAATAAAAAGATATTGATTTGAAGGAAAATCCACCATTCCAATGCTTTATCCTCAACTCATATCTTTGTTTCCCAAAAAGAACAAAATTTGGTATTTGGAGAAGGGTGAGCCAATTGAGAGGCTGGTTCCAGTGGGAAGAAACCAAATTGGGAAGTTGCATATTGCACTACCTCTAAAAATCCCACTTGAGACAAGTCCCAAGAACAAGAAGACTGAGACTACAACAAGCCATTTGGATGAGACACAGTCTTATGCTCTAGCACTACTACAAAAAAGCAAATCTGTGGCGCTTAAAATTGCATTAGCTGTGGCGCTTGCAAAATGCCACCTATCTGGACGCCACTAAAAGAAGCTGTGGCGCCTGGCCAGTAGGCCAGCCCTCCTGTGGCGCCTGCCTGGTCAGGCACCACAATAGGGTTTTTTTTTTTAAATTTTTTGTGCTGGTTTTTTTTAGCATATTTTTTCCTCATATTTTTTGGGTTTTTCGTATTGGTTTTTTTTAGCATATTTTTTTCTCATATATATCTCCCATGCATATATAACTAGTCTGCAAGGTTTAATAAGAACAATAATATATAACTTTAAAATGATACCAACAAATGATTGATTAGCTAAAGTAGTAATGAAAATTGTTATACAATATAATATACTGTAAACCTAGCTAAATGTAATATAATACAACAAATTCAACTTGAACAAACATGCATGACACAACAATTGGCAATTAGAAACAACACAAAAAAAAACCAGCAGCTAGTGAATTTAATAGTTAATATAGCTACCTAGGGATTTGCCTAAACACATATTCACACCATTCCTCGATCACTTCATTAACCTGATGGTCTGTCAAAGCGTCACAACGTTGATCTTCATAATACTACTGATATATACAATTAGACACAAGTTAGAACGAATTAAAATTAGTAAAACATAACTGTCAGGCACTAATTCAATTTCATTACAACACAATATGAAGTGCAACTAAATGACTTACTTTTTGAGGAATAAATGGTTGATCATACATAATAACATCCTTCATAAATTTTATGATATAGTACCCACAATCATTGTCATTAGGTTGGAAAGGACACTGCAATAATATAATGCAATATTTAACTCTGTTCATGAATAAAAAGTGTTTACTAACAAAGTCTAAGTAAAGTCAAATATCAATACCTGTATCTTCTTCCAAGGATAGCTAAGGCGGGGGTCAGTAGCTTTAGAATAGTTTAACGAGACAGACGACCGATACGCAGTCAATGCGCTAATAAAAGAAACAGAAAGTGATTACTTTTGGTTATTCAATCATGTTCGCAAATATTTATTTATAGGCACGTATACTTACGTACTGATCAATAGCAACATATCAAAACGGTCTTGTGGAATACCATTTTGTAGAGGATCCACATAATAAATGCGAGGGCCTGAAGGTTCTGCTGGATTGATAACGAGCAATATCCAATGGCGCCTAAAATATATTTTAAAAATATTTTTTGAACAATCATGTTATGATAGAAGTTAAACAATAAAAACAAAAATTGTACCAATAATAACTTACCCCGCATTATACGGCACTAAAAATAATGTATTTGCTGTCGCTTTCTTGCTAAAGTAATCTTTCAGCTCATTAGACTGCGCAGTCACATCTATTTAACCCTCATGATGACCAACGAGAAAAGGGTTGACAAATGCGAATTGGACCCTGTGTGTATCCATTAAAACGTCCTGGTCCAAATGCCTGGTATAAAACATACAGTGTCATGAGAAACAAACGAAATGGAATGAGATATATTAATAACAGTGATAAACGATGATAGTGAAGTACCTTATCCAGATGTTGATAGCCGAAGCACTAACCCAATCACGAGCACATATTTCCTGCACGACCTCGGCAGTAATATAATCAACTAGACCACCAACACTGTAGATATGTCTTGGAATACGTAATTGCACTACTCCCTCACCGATCAATTGTAGTGCAATCGTTATTAATTGATTGAGATATGAGGTATGTCTTCTTCTGCTCTGTTGGCTGGCCGATGCTTTTGACTTGGGTTGTGTTGTTAAAGACTTTGAAATCTTACCCTGTGCAAATCAGAAAATTAAATCACAGTTCGAGATGAAAGTTCGAAGGAAAAGTGCAGGGAATTTTGAATGAACGACCTTTCCACATGGCTCGATAAGACCTATTGGCCAAGCAACATAGCCACCTACAACATCTGCCACCTTATTTTGCTCATCCTGAGACGGGATCCGTAAGAGGGCGTCTTCGTTCGTGCAGACGTCAACCCTAACCCGGAGTGTGTTATCAGGCAACGGTGAATTGTGCAGTATGTCCTCACCAGTGTTGTAGGCAACACCTACTGCAACCGCGTGCTTGGATGCTTGCTCGACATATAGCTTGCATTGAAATTTGCCCTATGGAAAATAGAGTTAATATGTTAAATTCACTTAATTATAATTTAACATAAAGGTAAGTAGTAAAGAAATTAATTACCGAAGGAAAAGGGACTTTAGGCATGGAATTGCAACTATTTCTAAAACTTGGGCTATCACAGAACGGAACATTTGGTGTTGGCCTACCCTGGACCAACTGTTGTATTTGCGTTGTTAACAACGCATTCTGTTCTTGCATCAAACGCATTTGTTCGGTGAATTGTTCTTCTTGTTGTTCCTTGTAGTGCATTTGTTGTTGAAGTTCTTGCATTTGATGCTTAAAGCTAGCCATCTCGTCACGTAGGTGGGAAACATCACTTCTACTCGAGCGCTTCTGACGTCCGAAGTATGGTGATGGGGTGACTGCAAAACCAGTACCCCGAACACGACCATCATACTCGGGTACTGGTAACGCTCTGCTCAATAAATCGTCCCGACCAACATAGGTCGCCAACGCAGGATCCTCCTGTGTCATTTGTCACTTTCCCAAAAAGAATTACAATGAAAATTAGTTATTATAAATGGAGTTCATTTAAGTAAAGCCAATTATTTATTGAACGCATAATATAATTGAATACTTACACAATATTCGGCTACTCTTCTTGCTTCCTCACTAGGAATTTCACCTTTCTTATTTGTGACACCCTGGACCCACAGCTCATGTCGTGGAACCTGTGTAATATCTGAGCCTGATTCTTGTATCTGCACATCGAAGTTAAATGATATTCATACAATTTTTATTATGAATGAAATAATCATCAATTCATACCATTTTTCTTTCTAAAGTTGCATATGAAACAGGTCCTTATGTGTACCGGTATGGCATGTTGGTCGCGTTAGCTCGATTTTTCTCGCTCAACTCCTAGTTAGATCAAAATGATTCATATAAATATATAAATGTTACTTACAAATACGTACATTACACGTAATAGGGAAAAATAAACAAATCCCCTTACCAGGAAATCAGGAGTTGTATGTGTTTTGATAAACTCATCCCACATTTCTTGAGTGATGATTCCTTCGTACAATGGATAAGGCGGTGTAGTAATGATATCATCATTATCATCCCTCAAGAAATATTTGACGAGATCAGAACGAAACTTTCGCATAAGTTTTCCGGCTTTTCTCATTACGAAGTTCTTCCGATCATCATCAATAATAAAAATACTCTGTAAACAAGTCAAAAAACATATATAATATGTAAGATTGAAATGAAGTGAAACAAAGCAAATTGAATAAATATATAATTAAGGTGTTACCTGTACTTCAGCCCAGATCGCATCCTCATAACTTTTCTTTACCATTTTCCAATTTTGAACTGTAATAGGGACTCTGTCTCGAACCGTAGTCCCGATGAAGTTATTGAAGGAGGTACTGTTCTCGCCAAACGGGTTTCCATTTTCATTCCACTCCAGTTGTAACTTGATTCCGTTGCTTCTCAGTTTGATCAACCTCGCAATAATTGTCCTGCCACGTTTGACGTTCGCCTCAAATCTCTATCTACCAATGTGCCTGGGAACATCATCAATGTCATCATGTGGTGAGTCCATACTCCTGCAAGTGAAATAAACCAAATCAAAACATCAGTGCACAATGTCAACCATGTCAACGAAAGCAAATTATTTTGAAATTTATAAAAACATACGTACAAGTAAACAAGTCAAGGCAATCATTATCTTTTCCTTTTTCTCGTCTGATTTAAAATTTTATTCTTCAGAATTCGTGTTGGATTGAGAATTGTGTTTCTCTTGACCCAAGTTCCCTCTTTATGATCATGTCTCACGTATAGGGGTCTATCTCCATCTTCATCTTCATCTGCATCTCCATCTATATCAATCTCTGCTGACCACAAATTATCAAACGAAGGATCATCATTATTGATGTTCAAATATTCATTACTTTCAAAATCAACTTCTGCTTGACGATTCTTGTTGGATGGAAGTACAATAGACCAATTCTTCTTAGCAGGATCAGGAATGTAAAATGCTTGTTCTGCCTGTGCTGCTTAAATAAAAGGATCATCTTCATACCAAACCTTAGAAAGATCTACTTGCACAAAGCCTAAGTCATCTATCCGCAATCCACTGTTGTTGTTAACCCACTGACATTTGAAGACAGGGACCCTGAACATAGAGTAATCTAACTCCCATATGCGTTCAATGACACCAAAGTATGACATTGATGTATAGACAGGGTGTGTGTCTTTAGCACTGGATCTATGCCAAGAATCACCAACAAGTGTTACCCCACTATTCTGCATCGTGCTCTATTTATCATGGTCTTGTGTATAAAATGTGTAACCGTTGACTGCATAACCATTGTAAGATAATACATGTAAGCTCGGTCCCTTCGACATGCACTTCAATTTTTCAGAAACTGAATCAGGATTCCTCTCCATCTCATCGTTAATACGATTTTTCAACCAGCCTGCAAATTGTTTATTGTGTTCTGTTGTTAATAAATTTTCATTCCTATCACCATGTACCAATCGGAGAGCATCCTTGCGTTCTTCTACATATGGTTCGACCTCATCAATGTTATGTAGGACATACAAGTGGGCTTGGTCCCGTTTAGTCGCTGATATAGTTATTACATCACTCCCCATTGTTCCTTTCCCTGATCTTCGGCCATCATGACGGGACTTGGGGATCCCTACAGGGTCAACATTTGATAGAAAATCAGCACAGAAGTCACTTGCTTCTTTAACCATGTAACTTTCAGCGATATAACCCTCTGGACGGTATCTATTTTTCACATACCCCTTTAATATTTTCCTGAATCGTTCATTTGGGTACATCCATCTCAAGTACCATAATGTCAAAAAAAGAAGGTGGAAAATACATTTCAAGTTCACACAGAGTACACACAATCAGTCTTTGCAAATCTTGTAACCTGGTTGAATCAACCACTTTACTGCAGATCAACTTGAAAAACACGCAAAGTTTCATGATGGTGTTCCTTAATTTTTTGGGTAAAATGGATCGTATACCAACCGGTAGGAAATTTTGCATGAGCACATGACAATCATGAGATTTAAGATTCTTTAACTTCAACTCTTTTACCGATACAAGGTTCTTTATATTTGAAGAGTAGCCCTCGGGAACTTTAATTCCTTGCAGAAACTCACAAAACAATTTCTTTTCTTTCCTTGACAGAGTGTATGCCGCTGGCGGTAGATAGGTATGAGACCCTTGCTCAATCGGTGCCAACTCTTCTCTAATTCCCAAGTTCACTAAATCCAACCTCGAATTGACACTGTCCTTGCTTTTTCCTTGGATATTAAGCAACGTGCCAATTAGACTATCACAGATATTTTTTTCTATGTGCATCACATCAAGAAAATGCCTCACATATAAAGACTTCCAATATGGAAGTTCAAAGAAAATTGACTTTTTCTTCCAA
The DNA here is from genome assembly GCA_963855925.1 of Inga laurina. Lineage (NCBI taxonomy): Eukaryota > Viridiplantae > Streptophyta > Magnoliopsida > Fabales > Fabaceae > Inga > Inga laurina. The sequence goes on along the minus strand of OY979709.1, from coordinate 29,998,977 downwards.
CCGCTTGTCTTGATTTGTTTTGCAAAAGGCTTGCCAAAATTGTTATCCAAGTCTTTTACCTTGGAATACACCTGGGAACCGGTCAACATCTTCAGCGGGCTACCTTCTTCTGCATCACCATTGAAAGGCTTTTTCCACTTCCTCCAACAATGTTGTGATTGTAAGAATCTTCGATGCCCCATGTAAACATTTTTCTTACAATGATGAAGTCGCACTGAATGAGTGTCATCTTCACATATAGGCATGCACTATATCCTTTGACGCTGTATCCTGACAAATTTCCATAAGCAGGGAAATCATTAATTGTGCCAAACAACATGGCTTTTAAAGTGAAAATTTCTTCCATGTACCCGTCATACACACTAACGCCTTCATCCCAAAGCAGCTTCAAGTCATCAATTAAAGGAGCCAAGTATACATCTATATCATTCCCAGGTTGCCTTGGCCCAGAAATTAACATAGACAACATCATAAACTTGCGTTTCATGATTAAGTGTGGAGGAAGGTTATAAATCATCAATATCACCGGCCACGTGCTATGTGTGCTACTCTGAACACCGTGTGGATTAATTCCATCAGTTGATAGTGCAAGGTGAAGGTTCCTGACTTCATCAGCAAAGTCAGGGTACTCATGATCAATTTTTTTTCCATTGAGGAGCGTCTGCAGGGTGCCTAAGCTTCGTGTCTTTAATCCTTTCATCCGCATGCCATGTCAACTGCTTAGCAATCTCTGCATTACTATACAGTCGCCTGAATCTCAGAACAATGGGAAAATACCATAGCACCTTCAAAGGACTTTTTCCTTTCTTCTTCCTATATCGAGATGCGTTGCATTTAGGGCACTTCTCTAACGTTGCATACTGATTTCGAAATAATACGCAATCGTTAGGACATGCATGTATCTTCTCATATCCCATACCGGTTGTAGAGCAAAGAATTAGTTTTGCCTCGTATGTCTTCGTAGGAAGTACATTTTCTTCTGGAAGCATATCTTGCAACAGTTCAAGCAATGCGGTGAAACCTGAATCACTCAATCCGTAGCGAGCTTTAAAGTTGTACAACTTCAACACTGCTAGCAATCTTGTGTATTTAGTACTTCCGACATATAATGGTTTCTCTGCATCACCTTTCACTTCTCATATTCGTTAGGGCAGTTATGAAGCACCCCTTCAACCATATTTACCATTTCTTCAAGACCATCATCTTCATCAAACATGCTTTGATCAAATTCATCCGAGCCATCACCTGTGGTATGCACCCGATCACTATATGCATCGTTGGTCTCACCATGCCTTGTCCATCGTATATATGTTTGATCAATACCATAACACACTAAATGATCTAGCAAATCAAGTTGACTAATCCGCTTTCCAAAACAACAGGATAAGCAAGGAAATAAGATTTTGCCAGGATCTTTTGTGTGCTCAGTTGCAAATGTAATAAAATCCTTCACCCCATCTATATATTCCCTTGAACATCGATTAGATGACATCCATTTACGATCCATCTATGGGCTTCAATCTATTTTTTTAAAAAAGTATGTGGTTAGTTGTATGACTATTGCATTTACTAATTATTTTTATATTCTCTTACCAATTTTAATTTAAATTAACATACACCATATGAATCTTCATAATTGAAGCTTTCTAAGTCTTAAACTGAATGTTTAAATTGCCAAATAATTCATTAATTATTCCCAAGGATTATAATAATTTTTTACAACTCATAACAAAAGAAACCATATTTGCCACAATATATCATAGTTAAATTAGAAAACATTACAAGTCAATAAATAAAATACAAGTGTTAAGAATATATAAATAATTATTTTGCTTATGCAAATAATCAATAACAATCATTAGAACACCTACAAATTATAACTATTAAATTCAACTAAAATCACATTTGTAAGCTCAAAATTTAAAAAACATACCGTAAATAGAAGCTTCAGTAGACTGATGAAGTGAAACTACAAACACAAATTAAACATAAAAAAATCAATAAAATATTTTAGGTTCTAAGTTATTTTTTTAATAATAATATGTGTAATAAACATCAATATATAATAAAATCAAATATGATTAGCTTATTTCAAAAAATATGATTCAGAAAAAAAAATTAAAAAAATAAATTAAAATGAAAAAGAAAGCATATTCCCAACATTAATTATCTCCTTATTGTATATTTTCCCCCTTACGGTTTTAGTTAATATATTTAAAGTTAAACAATATAGACAAATTATATTTTATTTTATTAAATATTAACATTGATATATATTAATATATTAAAGTCATTTTATCCATATTTTAAAATTATTAAATAAGTTAATGACTCAATTAACGAATTTTTCAATTTATTATCCTCATTTCAATTTTTCCTATTTTCATTGGGTTTAAATTAGATTTTCTCTATTATAGTTTAATAAGATAATACAAAAAATTATTTTCTTACCTCTACAAAATAGCACTAACACAAATATATATTAAATACGTGAAATAATATTAAATAAATGCTTTTGATTTTTGGAAAACAAATAATTTGAAGAAGTTTAAAAGAAATAGCAGTATTATTAAAAGTTAATTTGATTATTTAATTTCAAGTCACTTGTATATTAATTACTGTTGTTTAAATTTATGGTTATATATAACATATAAATTCAATTCTTTCATTATTCTTGTAACTTGTTGCATTAATTTCTTAGAACTAGTGAGAGCTAAAACACAGTACACACGCCTACAATGGGGATCGGATAAGTCTCTAGTAATGGGAATATATATGTACACACACGCCTAGCTACAATACACACATGCCTACAAACAACAAACACATTTGTATATTATATATATATATATAGGTGTTGTACATGTAAAGAGCAAAGAAACAAAACTAGAGATGGTCCCACAGAAAAAAATAGAAAATCTGCCGACAAAGAGAGAGAGAGAGAGAGAGCGTATGGGCATTGTCTTCTCCTCAATAATTTACATTCTATATTTTTTTCCTGTGTTGATCGGATGAAATTACATATTATGTACATGTCTATTTCTAAATTGGTTTATGTACTAGTATAATAACACCATCCATGAAGAAGATGACTGTATATGATATATAAATATACAAGCATGCGTGTCATAACAGGGAAAAAAAACCATAGCAAGCATGCCATAAAAAAAACAGCAAAACAACCTAAAAAATATTAATAAAAATAAAATGCAACTTTAACTTACAGGTTGATCAGTGCAGTGGAGTGGGGGACCACGTAATTGCCATTGGTGACGCAATCTTCAGTGAGGGAGGGAAGAAATTTGAGCTACCAAATGGAGTGGGGACCAAAAACTTGTAGACAATACAAAGAAAAGGGAATAATAGGGACAGGAGTGGGGTTGGCAGTTGGGATAAAACAAAGACGTGTGCTCGTGTGAGTGTCGTTTTAAGAAGTGAAGATAAGAAAATGGAAGGAGGGGGAGCACGCACAGATACTGAGATACATGAAAGTGAAAATGAGAGAGGGAATGATTAAAGATAGTGAAAAAGGTAAAGAAAGAGAAGGGGGGAGTGGCACGCGGGAAATGAAAGTGATTGGGGGGAGGGAGGCGGGAAACAATATAGGATAAGGGGGTGGGGCGGGGTGGGTTCTGATTGGTGGGGAAGGGATAGAAAATCCAAATTTTTTTTTAAAAAGGGTCAGGGGTGGCGCCTGACCAGGCAGGCGCGACCCCTGACTAAAAAATTTTTTTTTAAGAAAAGGGTCAGGGGTGGCGCCTGACCAGGCAGGCGCCACCCTTGATTGAAAAAATCTTTTTTTTAAAAAAAAGGGTTAGGGGTGGCGCCTGCCGATCAGGCGCCATACTTGACCCAGAAGCTAGTGTGGCGCCTGGCGTGTCAGGCGCCACAGCTGGTACTAACAACTTAAGTGTGGCGCCTGCCTAGCCAGGCGCCACACTTAACCATACCAGCTGTGGCGCCTACCCTTTCAGGTGCCACAGCTGGTAAAAAAAAACAAAAAATATCAAAAAAAATAATAAATGAGCAGCTGTGGCACTTCATTAAGGAAGGGCCACAATATGTGCGCCACCTTTCAACCTTTTTGTAGTAGTGTAGCATCCACATCTTCTCTTTCCTTCTTAGGTGACATATTGCAAAATTTTATGGAAAATATTCTCAAGGGTTTCCATATCGACATTGCCAATACAAATGCTAAGTGTGTAACCCATATGATTGTAAAGATGGGAGAACTTGTGGAGAGAATAAATAAGAGGCACGAAGAGATACTAGCAAAACAATGGGCTCAGGGTGAACTTTTGAGATCACTCCATGCTAGACTTGCACTAGTATAGAAAAGGGTTTTTAGACCGGTTATATCGGACAAGGTCTTAAAAATATTCCCGATGGCATTTTTGTAATTATGATGAAATATTAAGACCAATTATATTTATAATCTGTCTTAAAAACACTTTTAAGACTGGTTATATTTAAAACCGGTCTTAAAAATAATTTTAAGACTGGTTGTAATAAAAACTGGTCTTAAAATATATACAATTAAAAAAATAAATACATGTAATATATTTTCTAGACCGGTTCTAAATATAATATAACCGGTCTAGAAAATATTATCTGAATTAAAGACAATTAAAAAAAAATAAAATGGTTATTATTTTTAAGACATGCTGTACATGAAAACCGGTCTTAAATATTAAAACTTTAAAACAGATTATTATTTAATAACCGATTTTAAAAATAGAAACTTTTTATGACCTGTTATTTATTAATAACCGGTCTTAAATAGTAATTTTAAGACCGGTTTCTAATTAACACCGGTCTTAAATATTACTTTTAAGACCGGTTGTTAATTACAACGGGTCTTAAAACTGACCTGGATTTCAAAATGCGCCTAATTTTAACTCTAAAGTTTGAGACTCAAGCACATTAGCAAAACCTTTCCATCGGTTCGCGGCAGCTCCTCCTTTCCCCTTCTTTCCTCCGTCCTTAACTTTACCGCCATCAATGGAGATTTCCTGTTGAATACATTGCTGTAAGTCTATCGTCATTTGTTCCCTTCGATTGGTTTAATTCTCAACCTCATTTTTATTGTCAGGTTTGTGTTTCAGTTGCCAGGCTTTCAATTTAATTAATGGTTTTGTTTTTGGGTATTTCATTGAAATTGTGAGATGACTTGACCTCCATTTTCTTTATTCAATTCTTGCAACAAGTCGTCAAACCACTTTTCAGAACCATCCATTGCCTCCTAAGAGAGACCTTACTCGAATCGTAAAGTGGCCAAAGACTTTTCAAATCCAGAGAAAGAAGAGGATCCTCAAGCAAAGGTTGATGGTACCGTTAATTATTTTGAAGAGTTTTACATAATGCATGTATGTCTGAGGTCAATGTCCTTATGCTTCTGTGGACCTGGGTTTATTTTTGTTATGTATGAGAAGGGTTCAATTTTGGTGCTATATTTTTGCATGTTCAATATAGTAAAACTCTGGATAAGGTAATGCTGATATTGCTTGATATGAACTTTGGTGTTGCTTCTGAGTCTGCCTCCTAATGCATTTATGTTTGTTTAAAGCTTCTGAGTTTGCCTCCTAATGCATTTATGTTCAACTTTGTTCAACTTGTGCTAACATTGCCTCCTATTTTTGCATGTATGTTGAACTTGTGCATTGTAATTAATTATTTGTTCATGTTTGCATAACTTGGGAATTGCTTTTGAACGATGCCTTTGTAGATAGTGCCGTGGAGCAAATTTTCCTTAAACCATTACTAGCTATCCTTAAATAGTGTCCTTAAAGTGTTTTTAGACAATGAGCCATCCTAGTGAGGGTACTCCCAATAGAACTAATCCAAATCAAAGTGAGCCTAGCAATGCTCCTAGTCAGGAACATAGTGAGCCACGTAATCAGCCTAGATGAAGGGGTAGGAGAGCCACCCGATTGAGAGACATTCCTCTTAATCAAAATATCGGGGAAAAGATTTTGATTGAGTTTGATAGTTATTAGAAACCAATTGGGCCTAATGTAAGCCGGTATAGGAGTTTTCTCGGCTTCCTAGCATGCAACAAGCCTAACATCTTGATAGAGCAATGGAGAAATGTGGATAAAAATGTGAAGCAATGTATTTGGGAAACTATCCAGCTCACTTACGATATTCCTGAGAGTGAAGTCTTGTATGACAAGACAACGACGTATTGTGATGAATGCTGGAGGAAGTTTAAGACAAGTCTAGCCAACAATTATGTGTATATCGAGGTGGAAGAAGGTCAGCCTTGTCCTAATCCATGCAATTAGTATTCTTTTATTGATGAATAGACTTGGTAATAATTTAGACGGCTTCAGACTACTCTAGAAGCATTGGTGAGTTGACTTATTTTGCATTTGATTTGCTTATGAATTATGAATTGTATTTATTGATTTACAATGACTTAATTTTGATTTCTTATTCACAGGAAAAAAGGAAAAAGGCCCAAGAGAGTGGTAGAAAGAATAATTGCCCCCATAAATTATCTCATGGGGGTTATGTGAAGGCAGAAAAAGACTTGTTAGCGGCCAAACAGAAGAGATTGGAAGAAGCAGCTTAATCCAATCCTTCTGTTCTTCTTTCTCCACCATCTCCGATACGTCACAAAGAGAAGTAGTTGTTTGCTCACCAAAAGAGGAGTGGGTCTTATATGAGTGAACAATGTCGTATAGTCGGTGATAAAATTGTAAGTATTGTTGTTGATTTGTTGTTATGAATTATTTAGTAAACAAATTTCATTACTAACATTTGTCATCTGTATCTTATAGGAGGAGTTTCAAAAAAAAACAAGCCGAGGGATCGTTTAGGTCAGATAGGAGGAATGACATCCTAACTGTAGCTATAAGAAAACCTGAGTATCCCGACTGTGTTAGGGGGATTGGAGAGGGGTAGGCATAAGGGATTACTTTGGAGCACCCCAATGCTGTTCCTCAAGTAGTGTGGTGACTAGGGAGGAGATGGAGCGTATATTGGCCACTGTGAGGGCGGAAGCTAGGGTCGAGGTAGAAGCATCATTTGATGCACGATTTGAAGAAAGGTTAAGCAAGATTAAGGAGGAATGATGACCTTGACGAGCACAAGACAAGCAGATACCAGTGTTCTTCAGGCTCATTCCCTAAACCCTAAATAGAGCACTAAAGTGAGTTGCATTGGTCAGTCATTAAAGGGTCTTGGAAAAGAAATTGGTGAGCCTTGTGACTTGTTTGTGGAAGATCCTCTAAGATAATTGGTTGCATGAGGGAGTGTGCATAACTTGGGATCAACTGTCCACCACCAAGAAATAAAGGATGATCAAGTGAGAGTGGCAGTTGAAGAGGTGATCGTTGCAGATGCACCTCTCCTTATCCTTGTTGATGACTTCAAGGTTGTGGTCGATGTCATCAACTCTTTCATCTTATGGCCAAAGAACCTTGTTTCTAATCGAGCTAAGGAATCCCCGCCACCTCCACCTCCACCTCCACCTCCCTCTACTCAAGATGTTTTACGGCCTCCATTGAATGTCATGCAGCAAGTGATTCTGATGGTATATGATACGTCCTTTACAACAAGAGATTGGTCTACTGAGTCAGCTGTTGGCAAGTCAGGGGCGCAATGCTATCTTCAGAGGGATGATTTAATGTCCCTGGTAGCTCCTCTACAATAGTTTACGCTTTCAATTGTCCAGCTCTTTTTTATGTAAGTATCTTCTCAAATTGGAAGTTAATATTTTACAAATTACGCCATTAAAATTTGATTTAACGTCCTTGCTTTAATTATTGTAGGTGCATGTATCATAGGTTGGTTGACTGTGCAAAACCAATAAATTTGGACTCCTATGCCTAGTTCAACTCTACGCAAAGGGACTACTGCTTTTATCAGACACATATACTTAATGCATAGGCTTAGTGAAACCTTAATTGAGTGTTTCTTGGCTCCATATTTGTATGGGTAAGAAATAAATTTATATTTCATAATATACATAATTTTTTATATTTGCTTAAAAGTTTTCCCTTTTTTCAGTGATCATTGGCAATTGGCTGTTTTGTGCAAGAAAAGTTATTCTGTCTGTAACCCCCTGCCTTAAATAGCGTAATTATAATTCGATATTACGTAATTAAATTGGTTTAGAGACCGTCGAATAGTTCAAAACTCATTTAGAACTCCCTGTGAAGTAGGGACTTTATAAAATTTTCAAAACTTCTTTCCTATTCCGGCCTCAAGTTCAATTATCGAATATAATCACCTGTGCAGTTAATTCACATTCATTCATATCAGAATATCTAATAGCAATCCCGGCAACCCCCGGGTTCCATTCATACACAAAAAGGGTTTACAACCTCCATATAGGGGACTACACAACTACGTTCAACTATTCTTTATAACCAACATAATATACAGACACCCTGTCCAACAGGTTTAACCAACATAGCCAAAATAAATGTCCCTACAGGATTCTAACCGCTCCGGGTCGTACGCTTCTCCTTAGAGCCACTCGCCCTGTCTGAAAGGTTAGTTAAAGGAAAGAATGAGATTCAAGAGAATCCCAGTAGTAACAAAACATTTATACCACACATAAGCACACAGCATGTAAGCAAATCATCATACAGCAGCAGCACCACAAATCACACTCCACCCTCATCCCCTTTCTCCGCCGGGAAGGCACACCGCCTATCCCGAACCGTTGTTAGCTACTCAGGGACTATTGGCGTGGCAGTGCATACATATAGCCTTATAGCCCATACAGCTATTCGGCTTTCACAAATGGCCCGTCGGCCTCCACAAATAGCCTTTCGGCTCACATAATCACATATATCACACCTCATCCTCATCCCCTTTCTCCGCCGGGAAGGCACACCGCCCTAACCCGAACCGTTGTTAGCTACTCAGGGACTATTGGAATGACAGTACTAACACAAATCCACAGATGTCGCAGCATACGAATTCATTACAAATCAACGATATAACACACATACAATGCATCATATATGGTACAAAAGAAAAGTCACTACCTCGTTCCTTTCTGACGTTCGCTGGCGTAGTTGGCTCACGAGGGCGGCAAATATCGAATCCTACAATTCCAAATGCACTATTTAGACACTTCCATAGTGTTATTTGGGGTTATATTAGTCTATAATGAAAATTTACAAAACTACCCCCGGGGACCCGGCCCGGGCCCGCCGTACCCGGTCTGGTTGCACTTTTCTCGAAATTCTAATCTGGGCTATCCTAACATATTTCCGCCCAAGGAATCCATTTACGCACTCAGAATTATCAAATTCAATGTCAAATTACGAAATTGCCCTTGGCAGCCCTACTTTTAGGGTTTTAGGGGTGTTTCCGTAATTAGGCTTTCTCGGCCTTTTTTGAAAAAGTGCCCAACTGTAACCCCACCTATTTTCGCCCACTGAATCCAATGGAATCATCAAATCATTGAAAATCCAACTCTAAGACCCATTTACAGCCTTGGCCGAAATATACATGTTCTCCGGGAAAAATTGGGGTTTTACGATTTCGGCTCCGTAAACGCGTTCCTTTCTACTCCTAACCACTTTATTAACCATTACATTAGGTTACAACTAACATTAAGACCCAATTTGGGCAGCATAACCCCTAGGCCACCTCATTTCCAAACTTTAAAACCAATGGCAATCCGGCGAAATTTCACCGATTAAATTGCCCACAACAGCCAGAATAAGCAATATACGAAAGTTTGGAAGTTACCTCAAGCTCCCACAAGCTTTTCCCAAATATTGCTGAAAACCCTAAGTGCTCAACAACAGATTTTGAGCTTCCAAACCTTAAAGAACAAAAAGGAGTAGCTTAGGGTCGGAGTTCTACGCGTTAGGAGCTAAATCGTCGGAGAAATCGGCTTACCTTGCGAGATTCCTTCCTCTTTTTCTCTCTTTTCTCCAAGCTCTCTCCACGTTTTTTTTCTTGCTTCAGCTGCTGTGTGCGACAGAAATGAGCTGAGGAAGATGATAACATATGTAATTCCATGCTGACATCATCTTTTAATGAGATGATGTCATAATTCCCATTTTCGGATTTTCTGGCAGATTTTCTGCCCAAACTTTGAAAAATCATAACTAATTCTAGAAAAATTGAAATGAGGTGATTCCAAAGCCAAATGAAAGGTATTTAAGTCCTCTTTATAGGAAAAATATGGACCATTATTAGAAATCACCACAAAATTCCAGAATCACACAAATTTCATCACTGCCCCAGAACAGAGTCCATTTTCGACCTCAACCTTTGGACAGTCATATCTCCCAATTCCCAAAACGAAATGGCACAAATTATATGTCCATTTTGAAGCTTGAGATGTGAACTATAAGACTGGAAAATTTCAGAATTTTGAGATACCATTTGGTCATTAAAAACGTTCACACAAACGGACTGCCCAGGATAGAATTTCACTGGACAGAATTTTAGATTTTGCATCTTTGTTTCCCTTGGTTCCATTTTCATACCAAACATCATTCCCACATAAATTTTCACAAGGAATCCATTGGAATCATTAAAATATCCAAATTCCCATCACACATTCTTCAAAAGTGTTTATTCAACAATAATTACATCCACTTTTGAAGTCATTAGCCCTTAATCACTTTTTGGGATATTACATTTCTCCCCCCGTAAAATAAATTTCGTCCTCGAAATTTGTCACACAACTTGAGCCATAAACTCTGGATAACGTCTTCGCATATCCGCCTCCGCTTCCCAAGTTGCTTCCCTCTGAGTCATTCCCTTCCAGATCACCTTCACAAAGGGAATGCTTCGGTGTCTGAGCCGTCGTTCTTCTCTATCAATGATCTGTTCTGGCTCTATCGCATATGTGAAGTTGTCTTGCAACTCGACTTCTTCGTATTCAACAATGTGAGATGGATCCGGTTGATACTTCTTCAGTTGGGAAACATGAAACACATCGTGGAGTCTGCTCAAGTTTGGGGGTAGGGCTACTCGATAAGCAACAGGCCCAATCCTCTCAAGGATTTCAAAAGGACCTATATATCTTGGGCTCAACTTCTTTCGTTTGATTGCTCGCCCAATACCGGTGACAGGAGATACTCTCAGAAGCACATGGTCACCAACTTCAAACTCTAGAGGCCGTCTTCTCTTGTCAGCGTAGCTTTTCTGTCGACTCTGCGCTGCAAGCAACCTCTTACGAATAATCCGAATCTGTGTAGAGGTTTGATCAACCAAATCTGGCCCATAAAGCTTTCTTTCGGATAACTCATTCCAGCCTATTGGTGATTGACACCGTCTTCCATACAATGCTTCATACGGAGCCATTTGGATGCTCGCATGATAGCTATTGTTGTAGGCGAACTCAGCAAGTGGAAGGAAATGATCCCAACTTCCTTTAAAGTCGAGAACACATGCCCGCAACATGTCTTCCAACGTCTGGATTGTTCTCTCAGATTGTCCATCCGTTTGAGGATGATAAGCCGTACTGAATCTCAGTTGAGTACCTAAAGCTTTATGCAATGCTTTCCAGAATCTTGAAGTAAATCGTGGATCTCGGTCGGAAATGATGTTCTCTGGTATACCATGGAGTTTCACAATCTCTCGGATATAAATCTCCACTAGTTTATCAGGAGAATAACCAGCATTGATTGGTATGAAGTGCGCCGACTTCGTTAACCGATCCACAATTACCCAGATCGCGTCATAGTTTCTGATCCTGGGCAATCCCACAACCAAATCCATGGTTACGCTTTCCCATTTCCATTCCGGAATCTCAGGACTCTGAAGTAACCCAGGCGGTCTCTGGTGCTCGATCTTTACCTTCTGGCAAGTGAGACACCTTGCAACATATTTGGTTACATCACTCTTCAATCCCGGCCACCAATACAAAGATTTCAGGTTATGATACATCTTGGTCATACCAGGATGAAGAGTGTACCGGCTTTTGTGTGCCTCATCTAGAATCTTCTGTCTCAACTCCACCTGAAGTGGAACACAGATTCTCTTCTGATAGCAAACTAATCCACGAGGCGATAGGTCATATCCTGGAACTTCTCCCCGCTCAATTCGAGTCAGATTGCGCTGTATCCAGTCATCTTGCCTCTGAGCTTCTTCAATCTCAGTTCTCAGATCACTTTCCTCTTGAGAAACAGTGTAATTGGCACAAATGATCTGGTTTGTCAAATTCAAATCACGAAAGTCTTCAATCAGTTTCTTCTCTCGTATCATCATAGCGGCAACGAGCACAGTCTTTCGACTCAGAGCATCAGCGACTACATTTGCCTTACCCGGATGATATTTTATTTCCAGGTCGTAGTCCTTAAGCAATTCCATCCAGCGGCGCTGTCTCATATTCAGTTCTTTTTGATCATACAAGTATTTGAGACTCTTGTGGTCGCAGTACAGTTCCACAGTCACACCATACAGGTAATGACGCCAAATCTTCAAAGCAAACACAATGGCCGCAAGCTCTAGATCATGAGTGGGATAGTTCAATTCATGAGGTCTGAGCTGTCGAGAGGCGTAGGCCACCACACGTCCCTGCTGCATAAGGACACACCCTAATCCCTGCCCACTGGCATCAGAATACACAACATATGTCAAACTGGGATCGGGCAAAATCAACACAGGTGCCGTAGTCAACCTCTCCTTCAGCTCCACAAAACAGTTTTCACATTTCTCATCCCACACAAACGGCTGATCCTTTCTCGTGAGCTTGGTCATCGGCAACGCAATACGGGAGAAATTTTGGATAAATCTCCGATAATAACCAGCAAGACCCAGAAAACTGCGTATTTCCGCCACAGATTCTGGCCTCTTCCAGTCCAGTACTGCTTCCACTTTACTAGGATCCACAGAGACCCCTTCTTGCGAGATAACATGGCCTAAGAATTTCACTTCTGATAGCCAAAACTCACACTTGCTCAATTTAGCATATAATTGTTTCTCACGCAATATATTCAATACAACTCCCAAATGATGCTCATGGTCTTCCATACTCTTGGAGTATATCAGAATGTCATCGATAAACACAACAACAAACTGATCCAGGTATTGTCGAAAGATACGGTTCATGTAATCCATGAATACCGCAGGCGCATTGGTTAGCCCAAATGGCATCACCAAGAACTCATAATGACCGTACCGGGTCCGAAAAGCAGTCTTCGGAACATCCTCTGCTTTCACTCGCAGCTGATGATACCCTGACCTTAGATCAATCTTTGAAAACACACACGAACCAGAGAGTTGATCTAATAGGTCATCGATTCGGGGAAGAGGGTACTTGTTCTTAATAGTAACCTTATTCAATTCTCTGTAATCAATACACAATCGAAGACTCCCATCTTTCTTCTTTACGAACAACATTGGAGCTCCCCAAGGCGACACACTGGGTCTAATGAACCCTTTCTCAAGCAAGTCTTCTATTTGTTTCTTTAACTCCGCCATTTCGTTTGGGGCCATGCGGTATGGGGCCTTAGATATAGAACCAGCTCCAGGAATAATGTCAATTGGAAATTGAACTTCCCTCTCCGGAGGCAATCCATTTAGATCATCCGGAAATACCTCAGGGAATTCATTTACCACGGGTATATCACTCAAAGTTTCACCAGTTTCCCTTTGCACTGAGAAAAACACTACATACCCCTGGCAACCCTTTTTAAGATACTTTTCAGCTTTAGCCGTAGAAAGAAAATTCATACCGGCATTCACAGCTTCAACCCTCTGAGAAACAGGATATACTATCCTCTTGTTTCCACAATCAAGCAAAACATTATTTGCCGTTAACCAATCAAAACCCAAAATGACTTCCAATTGGTAAAGCGGCAAACATATCAAATCTACAACAGATTGGTGCCCTTCCACAGTTACGACACAATTCAAGTAAGCTTCTGTGGTTAAAGCCTTAACACCCATCGGGGTTGACACTACCAAATCAAATGGTAATTTATGTACATGCAATCCCAGGCGCTTCACGCAATCATAAGCAATGAAGGAGTGACTTGCACCTGAGTCGAACAATGCTTGCAACAGATGGCCATTAATAGAGATTTTACCTTGTATCAACTCAGGAGATTTACTAGCTTCCTTGTGGGTCATAGCGAACACTCGGCCCTGTGTCCTCGGTTTCTGCTCGACTCGTGGTCGTTGACAATCTCGGGAAAAATGTCCTGGCTGCTTACAGTTAAAACAAACCAATTCTCCCCGGCAATTTTGGCCATAATGCGTTTTGTTGCAGCGAGGGCATTTCCACTCAGTCACAGCCCTCTGAGGCTCACGGTCTCTGGGCTGATAGGGCTTCTTATCACCGCCCTTGTATGAAGAGGATCCTTGGCCTTTCCGCTTCTGGGAAGCATTACCCTTACTGGGTTCACTGCGATGGCCAATAGCTCTGGTAGGATTCAACTCCCTCAGATTATTCTCCGTAATTCGACATTGCTCCACAGCCTTGTTGAACTTAGTGAATTGGTTCGTAACCAATCGCTTTCTCAATTCTCGCCTCAGACCGCGGATGAGCATATCAGAACTCCATTCTTCATCATCTTTAAACCGGAGGTAAGAGGAGTACCGAGCCAACCGGACAAAACGGGACAAATAGTCGTCAAAGCTCTCTGTATCCCCTTGTTTGATGTTGAGAAATTCTGTCTCCTTCTCGAGCCGCACTGATTTGGGAAAGTATTTCTCGTTGAACTCTTGTTGAAACAGTTCCCAAGTCAATGGTGTTTCATTGCTCTTTAATGTCAGGGCGATATTCCGCCACCAACGATCCGCGTCCCCCTCGAGTTTATACACTGCCAACCGTGGCTTCACCTCCTCTGGGCAACACAGAACCTCAAATATCTTCTCCAGTCTGTACAACCAATCTTCGGCTACCTGAGGGTCAAACCTTCCTCTGAACGCCGGAGGCATATGCTTGCAGAATCGGGTGACCCAATACTGAAGGTCTTTTTCCTCCCTGGGTGGCATCCCATATGATTCCTGATTCAAGGTGGCATGAGGTGGGGATTCCAGAGGTCGTGCTGATCCTTCTGCAGTGTCCTCATGTCGAGTCTCTTCTTGAGTCTCCTCCGGAGTGGATTGAACCGGACCTTCCTGGTTCTTCGCCTTCTCAGCTCTGAGCTCTTCCCTCAGTTCAGTGATCATATCTCTCTGATCCCGAATTAGACCCATAAGCTCTTGCATTGCATCCGGTGGGTTTTCATTAACAACCTCCACCTCAGGGTCTACACGCGGAATATTGGGGCGTCCTCTAGTTTTCTTCATTCTACAAGCAATTTGCCCCATTACTTCAGCAGAAATAGTATGCACAATAGTCATAAAACCCATATATGTCCACATCAATAAACATACATGTGCATACACAACAATCATTCACAGATAATCTTCTATCCCTACTACTATCTAAGGGATCTATCCTAGCAACCTCTACCCTTGCCAGGAACTACAGCTCTGATACCAAAATGTAACCCCCTGCCTTAAATAGCGTAATTATAATTCGATATTACGTAATTAAATTGGTTTAGAGACCGTCGAATAGTTCAAAACTCATTTAGAACTCCATGTGAAGTAGGGACTTTATAAAATTTTCAAAACTTCTTTCCTATTCCGGCCTCAAGTTCAATTATCGAATATAATCACCTGTGCAGTTAATTCACATTCATTCATATCAGAATATCTAATAGCAATCCCGGCAACCCCCGGGTTCCATTCATACACAAAAAGGGTTTACAACCTCCATATAGGGGACTACACAACTACGTTCAACTATTCTTTATAACCAACATAATATACAGACACCCTGTCCAACAGGTTTAACCAACATAGCCAAAATAAATGTCCCTACAGGATTCTAACCGCTCCGGGTCGTACGCTTCTCCTTAGAGCCACTCGCCCTGTCTGAAAGGTTAGTTAAAGGAAAGAATGAGATTCAAGAGAATCCCAGTAGTAACAAAACATTTATACCACACATAAGCACACAGCATGTAAGCAAATCATCATACAGCAGCACCACCACAAATCACACTCCACCCTCATCCCCTTTCTCCGCCGGGAAGGCACACCGCCTATCCCGAACCGTTGTTAGCTACTCAGGGACTATTGGCGTGGCAGTGCATACATATAGCCTTATAGCCCATACAGCTATTCGGCTTTCACAAATGGCCCGTCGGCCTCCACAAATAGCCTTTCGGCTCACATAATCACATATATCACACCTCATCCTCATCCCCTTTCTCCGCCGGGAAGGCACACCGCCCTAACCCGAACCGTTGTTAGCTACTCAGGGACTATTGGAATGACAGTACTAACACAAATCCACAGATGTCGCAGCATACGAATTCATTACAAATCAACGATATAACACACATACAATGCATCATATATGGTACAAAAGAAAAGTCACTACCTCGTTCCTTTCTGACGTTCGCTGGCGTAGTTGGCTCACGAGGGCGGCAAATATCGAATCCTACAATTCCAAATGCACTATTTAGACACTTCCATAGTGTTATTTGGGGTTATATTAGTCTATAATGAAAATTTACAAAACTACCCCCGAGGACCCGGCCCGGGCCCGCCGTACCCGGTCTGGTTGCACTTTTCTCGAAATTCTAATCTGGGCTATCCTAACATATTTCCGCCCAAGGAATCCATTTACGCACTCAGAATTATCAAATTCAATGTCAAATTACGAAATTGCCCTTGGCAGCCCTACTTTTAGGGTTTTAGGGGTGTTTCCGTAATTAGGCTTTCTCGGCCTTTTTTGAAAAAGTGCCCAACTGTAACCCCACCTATTTTCGCCCACTGAATCCAATGGAATCATCAAATCATTGAAAATCCAACTCTAAGACCCATTTACAGCCTTGGCCGAAATATACATGTTCTCCGGGAAAAATTGGGGTTTTACGATTTCGGCTCCGTAAACGCGTTCCTTTCTACTCCTAACCACTTTATTAACCATTACATTAGGTTACAACTAACATTAAGACCCAATTTGGGCAGCATAACCCCTAGGCCACCTCATTTCCAAACTTTAAAACCAATGGCAATCCGGCGAAATTTCACCGATTAAATTGCCCACAACAGCCAGAATAAGCAATATACGAAAGTTTGGAAGTTACCTCAAGCTCCCACAAGCTTTTCCCAAATATTGCTGAAAACCCTAAGTGCTCAACAACAGATTTTGAGCTTCCAAACCTTAAAGAACAAAAAGGAGTAGCTTAGGGTCGGAGTTCTACGCGTTAGGAGCTAAATCGTCGGAGAAATCGGCTTACCTTGCGAGATTCCTTCCTCTTTTTCTCTCTTTTCTCCAAGCTCTCTCCACGTTTTTTTTCTTGCTTCAGCTGCTGTGTGCGACAGAAATGAGCTGAGGAAGATGATAACATATGTAATTCCATGCTGACATCATCTTTTAATGAGATGATGTCATAATTCCCATTTTCGGATTTTCTGGCAGATTTTCTGCCCAAACTTTGAAAAATCATAACTAATTCTAGAAAAATTGAAATGAGGTGATTCCAAAGCCAAATGAAAGGTATTTAAGTCCTCTTTATAGGAAAAATATGGACCATTATTAGAAATCACCACAAAATTCCAGAATCACACAAATTTCATCACTGCCCCAGAACAGAGTCCATTTTCGACCTCAACCTTTGGACAGTCATATCTCCCAATTCCCAAAACGAAATGGCACAAATTATATGTCCATTTTGAAGCTTGAGATGTGAACTATAAGACTGGAAAATTTCAGAATTTTGAGATACCATTTGGTCATTAAAAACGTTCACACAAACGGACTGCCCAGGATAGAATTTCACTGGACAGAATTTTAGATTTTGCATCTTTGTTTCCCTTGGTTCCATTTTCATACCAAACATCATTCCCACATAAATTTTCACAAGGAATCCATTGGAATCATTAAAATATCCAAATTCCCATCACACATTCTTCAAAAGTGTTTATTCAACAATAATTACATCCACTTTTGAAGTCATTAGCCCTTAATCACTTTTTGGGATATTACACTGTCATCCTCTTATGCTCTCTCTACCTCAGCAAGCCAACTAGTGAATTAAAGAAGAGCTTGAACGCGTAAGTTTTCTTGCATTATTAATTACCTTTCATGTGCAAAATTTATGGAATTTGTGTACAATAAGTAACCTTTGTGATTTTGATGATATAGGGCTATGCGGACATTCCAACACACTGCTTGTGGTAGGCGTATGCGTGAGGTAAAAGACCCTACATGGATCTTAGCAAAGGTTAGTTACATATTGGTTTGTTTTAAGAATGTATTCAATAATAAGCCATGCTTTAATTTTATACATGTTTTAATAATATCATATTATTTTTCAGACTCGTAGGCAACCACCGGGGTCCAACTTATGTGTGTTGTTTATTCTGAGGCACATATATAATATTATTATCCTAGGCACGACAGAACTTACTGAAGAGGTAAATGTATATACATTTCAAAAATTTTATATTACTTTTATTTGTTTAAGTGAAGTTAATATTTTACCTGGCTTTGGTGTTTCAGATGTTTGTACTTTCTGACCCCTTTCCAGAAGATATTGAGCACATTCGTAATTGTTGTGCTGAATTTATTTATGAACTTTTACAACAGTGAGTTTTTATAAAACTAAGAAATTTTTTTTGTATATATTGATGAATTGACATGTTGGTTGGTTATAAATATTGTTGGTTGCATGATTTGACATGTTTGTTGGTTTTAACATGGTTTTTGTATATTTTGATGAATTGACTTGTTGGTTGCATGATATGACATGGTTGAATTCATTTATGCATATATATATGATGGTTTCAAACAAAACATTATACATGAGGATATATGACATGTTACAAGTTCCCAATTCAATGAGAAGGTTAAAGCAAAAGGAAATGGTAAGTGGAAGGTTAAAGTAAAAGGATATAGTAAGTGGAAGCAAACTGAACCCCATATGGCACTTAATAAATATGGCATTAGAGGTAGTAATTCTAGGATGCGTTCTGGTAACTAACCTAATCACACACAATTAAAAAAATATAACACTTTTAAGACCAGTTATAAAAATAACTAAATTTTAAGACCTGTTACGCATATAACTGGTTTTAAAATTAAATTTTGAAGATTGGTTTCATATATAATCGGTCTTAAAATTAAAATTTTTAAGACCGGTTATATATGAAACCGGTTTTAAAATAACTTTTAAGACCCGTTATAATTATAATCGGTCTTAAAAATCTTCTGTAAATTGCCTTACAAAAGAGGTCATTTAAGGCCGGTGCTCATGACAACCGGTGTTAAAATTGTTACTTTAAGACTGGTTATTAATATAACCAGTCTTAAAAGTTAGACTTTTAAGACCAGTTACCAAAGCAGTCTTAAAAGTGACATACTTTTAAGACCGGATCCAAAATCTGTCTAAAAAGTCAATTTTAACCGTTCTAAAAAGCCACTTTTCCACTAGTGTTGATGCTATGGCATCTGGCTCATCTACCCTTAGTTTATCTATGCCTACTACTTCTGAGCCAGTACCACCTTCTCAGCCTAGACCTTCCGAGCCTTGACCCTCATCCATCCCTCCTCTAAGTAATCTTTTATTCTCTATGCCTGACCCATCATCTTTCTTTGAGCACGTAGATATCATAGCTAATGATCCTATCCAACCAACTCAGCCTATGCCAACACCCATTGCATTCCTAAGTGTCACTGAGGAAGTAGTTGTCTCTTCTAGTGATCATTAATCACCTAAAATAATAGTAAAAGTGGAGATTTCTTCTTAGGTCAAACCAAGTCCTTCAAAGGATCTTATGGTGGTTCTACCTCTGGTTCTTCCTAACCTTGAACCTTCTAGCTCCTCTTCTGATTCTTCAAGTTCAAATGATTCACATTGCTCTAGCTTCACACCTCATTATGTAAATCCCATCTTCACAGCCAAGCCATCTAGACCTTCTCCTTCTCTTTATTGATTCTATACCTTTTGATGAAGACAAAAAGGGGGAGAAGAGGTAATTAATGATGATATGATGCATTGGGATATGGGTGTATAGGGTTTAAGGGAGCTTTACTAGTTTAAGGTTATGTAATTAACTGTTTATACAATTTCAATTGAAGTTAGATTTCATTGGAGTTATATTACAATGTGAACTAATGAGTTTATGATTGTGTATGCAAGATAAATAAATTATAACATGTTTCAAAATTATGAGTTTTAGAATTAAAAAAGGTTTCAAAGACTAAATTTCTCAAGATCATTAGATTTGGATTCAAAAATATTTTTATCAAGATGTTTCAAAAGAGTTTACAAGTTTAAATTGAACAAAGGATATGATATGACAAGCTTATAAGAAAAACATGATTGAAAACTCAATTTCAAAACTTTGTTCAAAATCACCAAGTATTGTCATCATCAAAAAGGGGGAGAATGTTCGATCCCATATATTTTGAGGATAACAAAGATTGGATTAATGATTTAGAAGGTTTTGATAATAAACAAAAATATTTGAACAAAGTAATTAAGTGTTCTATAGTAGAAAAGAAGTATTACTCGAGTAGATACTTAAGTAATGAAGATGAAACAAGAGACAGAGAATAGGAGAAAGGAACACTGTGAGATTTTGTAAAGGCTTATTCGAGGGAGCCCTCGAGTATTGGACCTAGTCACTTGAGGGATTAGTCGAGTTATGCAGAAGAAATTGTTCCAGAGGCTCTCTGTTAAAATTTAGATCTCATTACTTGAGGGATCACTAGAGTAATCTGTAAAGTTATATGAACCATTATTCAATGGATCACTCGAGTAATCAGAGAAGATATCATCCAGTAGCTCTTGGCCAAGAAATGTCACACTTTACTTGAGGGACTACTATAGTAACCATATAAGAAAAGGCATTACTTGAGGGAGCACTCGAGTGATACGTAAAATTATTTGAAGCATTACTCGAGTGACCACTCGAGTAATCAGGTAAGCATAATAGAATTTGCTCTCCCCCAAGATTTTAATGCTATTACTTTAGGGATCACTCTAGTAATCTCTAAAGTTATTTGAACTATTACTCAAGGGACCACTCGAGTAATTACAAGAAATAGAATACTTACTCGAAGGATTACTCGAGTAAGCAAGGTAAATCTGGTCAGACAACGTTGACTTACTCTCTGGCTTATTTTTGATGAAGTTACTTGAGGGACTACTCGAGTAATGAAGCATGATCACTTGAGTAATGTTATACACAAAGCTTGGTTTTAATATGATATTTATTGATTTGTTATCTGTATGATTGACCGTTCATTGTATTAGTTTCTTGAGTATACTTGCACATAAACAATAAAGAGATCATGCATTAAGAAGAGAAGTCAAATATATTATCCGCAACGACCGAAAGGCCTACCTACCACAAACGGCTAGTTTTCAAATTTGAAAAATGGTCAAATGAAGCTGTGCGACTCTAACGAATATGTTTCAAATGCTTCAAACTTACACCATAAATCATCTATGTATATGGAGCATTCAAAGAACAAAACTCAACAACTGAGAACACACAAACATACATCGATTATAATATTCTTTGTGCTATGTTTTCTTATACTCACTGTTTGTCCTTCAGTGATTATATATTTGCTCTGTGAGAGAGATTTTCATTACAAACTCAATATTTGTTATTGAGACAACTTAAGGTTATGGAACCTTGAGTTGGGGATTTGATTACAACGTGTAAGGGGGAGCGAGTGTCCAGTGAAGGAACTTGCTGTGTACTGAGGTGCCAAGAACCCACTGAATCTTGGAAGATATAGTGAAACTCTCAGAGAAGCTCTGAGGATAGGACATTGGTCAAAGTGATTGTGACCGAACCAGTATAACTCTTGGTGTACACTTCGGTGATATTTCTCCTAGCTCTTAATTGCTTTAATTTCTAGCCAATTTTTATATACACAACGAAGTTTCTGGTATCACCTAATTCACCCCCTCTCTTGGGTGAAACGCTTGCACTAACAGGGAGAGTGTATGGAAAGTCAAATGCAATATTTTAATATTTCCTTCTCTCTCTCTTTCCCTCAGTTTCAGCTGAAGAGGTATGGAATGGGAAGAAATCATCATTTCATGTTTTTCCTCACTCTTCTCTCTCATTTTCTCTCTCTATTTTTATGCTGCCATGGAAGCTTAAGAGAGAGGAAGTGTTTTTGATTAAGGTAAGTTATTTGACCCTTTAGATGACTCCAAATGCCAAAACTTCTTTCTTTAATTTTGTTCCTTGGATTGAGGGCTTTATGTTGATGGTTTTAGATTTTCCATTTGGTGGTATTTGAGCACTCAAGGAAATCTAAAGATTGGTGAAGCAAGAAACTTCTTTGGGAAAGTTGTCAAGGTGAGTAAGAGAAGCCTTTCTATCTTGTTTTGTGGCCATTGGATTTAGTCTTGAATTTCTGGAATTTATGCCCTATTTTCAAAAATTAGGGTCATTGGGAGTTTGGTATAATATGGTCATGGAAATGGGGTTTTGGTATTTGTTTGGAATAGATAGAAATGAGTTTGAGGTTGAAATGCCAAGTTTGGCAATTTTAGGATTTTTGTGCTGAATGTGGCCTAAAACAAAGCATGATAATGGAATAGGAATTTGGTAGTTTTGTTGTTTCCATTGGGTTCCTTGTGCAAAATTATGTGGGAATAACCTTGGTTTAGAATTTGGAATCATTGGAAACACTTGGGTAAAGTTTGGAAAATGCCGTCAACTCTGCTACATTTTTGGCTTATGATATGCATCACTCGAGTGATTTGGGGTCTCACTCGAGTAAAGCATTGCATATTCATTTTCCTTTAGTGTTTTTGATGCACTTCCATGTAAAAAGCAAAAGAGTTGTCTCACTTGTGAGTGAAGTGAGTTCTCACTCAAGTGAACCTTATCTACTCGAGTGTAGGAGTATTTGACACTATAAACTCGCATCTCAAGTTATCACTCGCAGCTAATTTTTGAAGAGTGTGTCTTAGCACTCGTGAGTATTAAGTCATCACTCGAGTGTAAGGGTCCCTGCTTGAGTGCTATTTTTCCTTGAAAGTTTCCTTTTCTCTTGGGTGAGCACTTTCTGCACCTCACTTTGTAGGACTCGAGTGAGCATTTGGCTATCACTCCATGACTCGAGTGCAGCGAACTTTTCTTGATTCTATCGTGGCTCTTTACCAAGCACTCACGTGAGTGAGCTTTCATGCTTGAGTGAAAAGTTCCTTATCACTCTAGTGAGGCCTTCTTTACTTGAGTGCAACAGTGAAAAATCTGTACTTTTACTTCTGAAAGGGGATCTTTGCGATAGTTCTTCTAACCCTTTAGGACTTTTGTTAAAGGTGCTTGTAGCTACTTAAGGGACATTAATGATAACCAATCTAAGTGATATGAAGTCATTTGGGTATTGGAATAGAATATGACACTTCATCCCTAATTGTGAATTATAGGATTTGATATTTTCCCTACTCGTGGGGAACCAGTGCTAGAGTAAGCACGGAAGGACCAAGGTAGTGACTTTTATCTCATGTTGTGTATGATGATTGATATGCATGACTTATCATTATGTTATTGTGAAATATTTTGTGTGAAAACTTGATATTACGAAATTGTGGGCATGAGGGCATTGTGATCTTGTGAATGTGTTATCTGTTATAGGGCATTACAGCAAGAGCAGTTTAGCGTGAGTAGTCGTAGGGGGTGATGATTATCACACCTACCCGTGCTGTTATATCTGGCATTATAATTGCCAAGGTTGTGTTGCGAAATCATGGATTCTTGTTTTGAGAATATTCCAGTATGGCTTTGATGTGTTATGAAATGCTTTATATGAAACCCAGCTGTGGTAAAATATATGGTTATGAACCATGTTGTTGTGCAATACAGCATGAGCACTTTATCATAAGCAGACGTAAGGGTGATGCATGTCATACCTGCCCCTGCCGCTATAACTACCATTGTGATTGATATGTGTTTTGTTATGATTTGCTTACATGCTTTATGGTTGTGCATATTATGAGTGATTTGTTACTAAGGAATTTCTTATAATCTCACTCTCCCATAAAACAAATTTCATACAGGGCTGGTGGTCTAAAGAGAAGCTGGTGACGAAGGATGATTAGAGCTCTAGGCTAGGAGTTTATTTTGATTTTTAGTTATCATTATGGATATTTGTACATAATATTTTGGATTATAGAATGGTAATTGTGTAATCCCCTGGAATGGGAAATTGATTATGGGCATTTGTGCCTTATAGACCCTTAACTGATTAATAGAACCCGAGTGTGTCAGGAATTAACTTGTACTATGATATTTATGAATGGAATCAATTTGTACAGGCCAATTAAATATCTTAAAATGTGAATATGAGACCATTGTTGAGTAGGCTTTTGAAAGGTTTTGTAAACCTTGACATGGGAAAAAAATTTTATAAGCCTCAATTTATTTTGTGGTCTCTAATTCAAGTTAATTATGTGTGTTGAACGTAAATCTCAGCCTTGATGTGAAGGGGGTTATAGAAATAGCCCTTGGTTATGAATTCTGGACTATTGGAATAAAATTCTTAAAATTGAAATTTACTGCTAGTGTGATTTTCTACATGGTAGTCTTATTGTAATGTGTTTTTGAGTAGGCAAATAATGTCCAATAAATGTGAAATTTTTAGAATGAAAGTAGACTTATGCTTTAATTTGATAGGTCATATAAGTCATTTGAACTTGTACACTAAGAGTTACATATTTTTAAATTTAGCCAAGTAAAACTGGCAAGTTTCTGTGGCAGTGTCCAATTAATGGAAAGTCTAGAATTTTGTGCGTCAAGTTGGCTAAAGGCAATATTGTTTCTTAAAAATAGACTTAACAAGGGTCACATAGCCTATGGAACCACAACAATTGTATATTTATAAATAAAGATATGAATTTTCAAAGCTTGATGAAAATTCTATCATCTTTTTGTCAATGTGCGAAATTAAAAAGGTAATGGAAAAATGTAATTACCTTAAACTCTAAGGGTAAAGATAACCAATAACATGAGTTTATAATGTGACATGAATGAGTAATAACTTATTTATTATACATTTAAAATTTTAGGATATATCAGTAGCCAGAGTCAAACACAGGATATTGGACAAACAAATAGGCAAGGAAAGGGCAATTATAGGTAGTAACTCTATCTTTCATACACTATATGGTGGTATATATGTTATATGTTACTATATTATGTGATATGAATAATGAACCCACACTATCTAGCGGTGGTGTGGGAAAAGCACAAGTACCGTCCCAAAGGGAAAAGCACAAGTACCATTCGGCCTAGTGAGGACCTAGCTATGATGCATAGTGCTTGGGACACATTATCTAGCTGTTGTATAGGACTCAACTAAGGTACATGGACAAGTAGGGGATTTGGCCCTAAATAGTGTGCACACTTCAGTTTACAGTGTTATTGTTATATTTACATTATATGGTGTATTACATATCTATTTATCTCATTTCATATGATTGGTAGCCTGTTACTACTGAGATTCTTTTAAATCTCACCCTTTCTATAAATGTATAAAGTTTTCAGCAGCAGGCAGCGGCTCAAAGGGGCAAAAACGTAATTATCGGCAACTAAAGGTTTCAGTGTTAATCAAATAAGACTGATGATTATCTTTAGGCTATTTTATAGTTTAAGGTCTATAAATATTATATACAAGACTATGGGAATTCCTGTAATATAATCATATACTTATTATCAGTATTTTTATGCTATTTATATATGCCCACCCAATTGTGTTCAAGCACTCCAAAAAAGGTCAAAATAATTAAGGGTCTTACACAACCTACTATTCAAACTATTAATATATGTAATGAGACACCTTGTGGAGTGGTCAAGGCTGACCAATGTCAACAATATAGCCTTCATTTGAGGAGGAGGCAGAAGAGAAGGAGAAGGATGTGGTAGTGATGAAGGAGAAGGGGGATGAGCTTATAGAATTGTTGGTAGTGGTAGAGGAGGAGGAGGAGGAGGAAGAGGGCAGATGGCAAGAGCTATCTAGCATCTAACCATGATGAAGGAGAGAAGGATGAGTCTGATGAACAAAAGTAATTATTATAATTGCTCTTAATTATTAATTCTTGAGAATATTTAATGTTATCTTAATTGTTTTAAATTGTAGGTGCTTGAAAAAATTGGATTCAATTTGAAAATGGCAGTTTGGGGCTTGAATTACATAAATAACACTTTAAGACCTCGAATTTCAAGAATGACATATTAGCCTCCATGTTCAAAACTACAACATTTTAATAACATTAAGATAGTAGCTTTAGCAGAAAGACACAACAACTTTAGCAAACAAGGTAGTTGTAAATTTGATCGAGATTCTCTGGCTCAAGATTGGACCTTTATGCTCGCATCCACCTTCATCAATGCCTTACTTTCTCCTTTATTCTCTATTTCCCTACCCACCATCATCTTTTTCAGCCTGAGATTCTAAGTAAGCAGTAGCCATCACCATTTTCTTTAGTTTCCAGGCTTCACCTTCACTTTACTATCTTTGTCACCACTCCGTTGTTCTTCTTCCTCATCGGTGGCATCGTTTATCTTCACCTTCGTCTGCTAGCTTCATCCATCACTGTCGGCAAGTTTCACTCCTTCACCTAGCTGAGGCTTTCCTCCATTCATTTTTACAACCTCTCACCTACCAATCATTCTTTCTTTATCATTAATCTATAATTTAATTAGTCTTTCTTCATGGCTGGACCATTGGTGAATAAGATAGCTGCTCATTTAATGGCTAACTTTGGCTAAATCCCTCAATCCTTTTTACCAGTGGCAATGGCCTGAGCTTAGAGATTCAAAAGGGGATTTTTGGCTCTGCATATCTTCTTTTCTTATGTTATTTAGTGATTTCTAGGTTTTAGGATAAGCTTTATGACATTTGAATGTGTTTTTTCTATCTAATTTTTGTATAGAAGATTGGTTGTAACTTCAACCTTTATTAGATACTTGATATTGTATTTTAATTAGCTTTATCTTCATTTCTTTGTATTGGTTAGACATTAAATTGATGATTTTTTGAACATCTTGTGTTAATTTCAAGATGGCTTGATTATTAGATCAATGGTGTCATGTATTTATATTGGTTTCTTATATTTGGGCTTAAGAATTGTGTTTAGCATTGGGCGTTAACATCATTAATCTTAATTTATCATATGGGTGGCCATTGTTAGATTAAGATTAATAAGAAAATAAGTGATGATCATGTGAGGTGGCTCTATTATTGGTTATAAGCTAAATACTATTTTAAGTTCATTTAATTGCTAGAGTGTTTAATCAACCTAGTTTAGAGAGATTAATATGTAAGGTGGCTTGATATTAATAAATCTAGGTTAGGCTTGGTATACAGGATGGCTTCTTGAGATCATAAATTGAATTAGCATAATTAATCTCCCATAATAATTTGAAGTGAGGATTGCTTGTGTCATTGCTATGAAGGATTATCCATTCCATTATTAATTTTGAGTTCATTCTATTATTTCACTTATTCTTATCATCTTATTTCATTTTATAAATTAAAACCCCAAAATGAAGTAGCTTAGAACAATTTAATTACCATTTGCAAAATGTAATTGGTAGTCAAAAGATCAAACTTCTCCCTTTTAATTGTTTAATGTCAATCATTGCACTTAGTTTCTAGTTAATAAATAACAGGCTCCTCAAGAGACAATAAAAAATTGTACCATATAATGCAATCCTTGGTTTATTCTTCAAGATGCTACCAAGGCACAAATCACACGCTTTTTCAAAAAGGAATATATTAGTTTAAATAGAGTTGAAGTGTACTTCAAATGAAGTTACAAAGAGTTTTGACTTAGAAGAACTGGTACTTGTGTCATATCAGATGAAGGTTATGAAAAAGCACTTTAGAGTTTAAATTTGGGGAAGACAAATTGTTTGAAAGTGTTACATAACCGTTGTTTCTTAGGAAATGTCATTTTTATCATTCATTGTTTGCTATAAATTATTATATCCATTATGTTTTTGTTTTCGTTGATATAAAGTTGGAAGTCAAATTGTTTGAAATTGTTATATGATGGTTGTTTCATACGAACTGTCATTTTTGTGAGTCAATACATTACATTTAATAACTACAACTGTTTTGTTTTTGTTTTCTCGAATTCCGCCTCTCAATATGTGATAGTGCGTGTATTTAACCCTTAAGTATTAGCGCTATATATTATTGTGCAAACTCCGCCTTGACATACATGACACTTATTCGCTTTAACCATTTTTTATTTAGCATTGTATATTTAAGATTTTATAGTAGTGTTCTCAAAGCAAATACCTCTCCCATAAAAGCAATATTCACAGTTATTCTTTTCTCCAAAGACCCACATAAATTCACCAAGATAATTTCCACAAATTATTATGATGGGAACTGAAAAAAAGGAAGAAAAAGATACCAAGATGATTTTATGACTATTATTTTTAAGTCAGAATGTTTCCCATTTATTGTTATTTATATTAATTTTGAATCTTTATTATAATTAAATTTTATAATGTTCTGTCATTAATTCTCATTTACTATAATTCCATACTAAAATGTTTTATTATTAATTCCAAGGGTTAGGTTAACGCCTATAAATAGTACTTCAACATGTTTACTTTGTACATCTTATGACTTGAATAAAATTGTGTTGTTTTCCTCATGCCCTAACTTTGAACTTCTCTTCGAATCTACCTCTCTAGATCTTTCACTTCTCTTATGCTCTCTCATAAGTCTTCCAAATTACTTCCTCCATTCCTTTTGATAAGAAACACATAACCGATTCAGATAGATAAAAATATTGGATAGAGAGAATAAAGTATTGGAAATTGTGCCCTAGGGGCCAATAATTATACTTTGAACATTATTATTCAATCAACTTCTTCATTTTGTTATCATATTATTTGCATGTTCACTATGATAACTATCCTTGGATAAATCATAATGATTGTCCTAAATGTCTGTGATCAGTCATCTATGTGGGAGCAAAGATGAAATAAGGTCAGTATGACTTTGAAGAGGTATAGAGATATGAATCAAAGTCCTAGGAACTTGTAAGAGTATAAGGTTCTGGACCGACCTGTTATAACAAAGCTGCATGGATCAAGTCATAAGCTTATCTCATGTATAACCACGTCACTATGCCTTTTGACTTGAGATCATCATGGATTCCTACATAGAAATGATCAACTTTGACCTAGCCAAAAGTCATCTTTGATTGGGTGATGATAAAGGCTATGTTTATGCTTGGTGGTTTTCATGCAGATGAATGTGGATGGTCAAGATGGAATTTGTCCCTCACATTAGTAGAGAGATATTATTGGGTGTCTCAATGAGTGAGTCTAAGAAATGTCTGGTCAACTATAATAGAAGTAGTTTCCATTTCTATAGTCAGACTACTCATGGATCAAGAAAGTATTGGTCAGGAATAAGAGAATGACATTCTCCATGCCTCATCCTTGATTGAAATATCGTGTGACAAAAGGGACGTGATATGGTTGTATGACGGGTTGTATTGATTTATTGATCCTCATATGAATTGGGTAGTTGTAATATCTTGCTAGAGGCTGCTTACAACTTGTGGGTTAGTATAGTTATTGGCTCACTGCCAACTTCATATGGGCCTACAAGGTCGCACATAAAAATAGCCTAACACGAGCTATAATGTACAGATTCATTGATTCTAAGATATGTCTAGATTTAATGAATGCAATAGTAATCTAAGGTGGATGAATATATATATGTACATATATATATATATATATATATCTCAGAGTCAATATCAGAGTCGGTATCAGAGCATATGAAACCCGACGGTGATGATATTAGTGTAAGGGAGTAAAGTTTTAATTATGTTTAGATCTTTCTCTTTCCTTTCCAACTCTTCTCGCTCTTCTTCAACTCCTTCTTCATCTTCTAATTTTGGTAATACACCAAACAAAAATCAAGGAAAATCTTCCTTACAAAACAATATTTTCAACAATGAAATTCATTTTGAAGATATTGACCAAAATTTTAGTGATTGGACTATTCTAGTTATTAACCAAAATGATTTATATAAATATGAGGATAAAAAATTCTTTAAATCTTTTGATTATATAATTAAAATGGTTGAAGAAACTATTCCTCTAAAATCAGAACCAATTGACTTGCCTTTGTTGTCAGAAAATCAATTTGTAAACACATAAAAAGATATAAATTTATACACAATGGTTGTGTCTAAATTGCAATTAAACCTCTTGTTAAAGTTGATCTTCATGTCTCTACCTTAGTATGTGTTAGAGATGGTAGACATGAAATATTTTTTGAATAAGTTTTTGGAATGGTTGAAGCAGGTCTCCATGATAGACCAATATAACGGCTTCACTTCATGATGATCCTATCATAGAAGTTTTGAAGTTAAGTTTGAAATTACATGGATTCAACATGAAACCTAGTGTTTCACCTATAAGTTTAATCTATAGGGTCCAGTACAAAGTGATAAATTCATGTACTTCAAATGTCAAAATGTTTAACCAAGGAAAAGAAACATGTCTATTGCTAACAGATGCTACAAGAGCAAATGTTACTGTACCAAAGACAATAAAATGGGAAAAGTTACTCTTCCTGATGATTGGGATTTAAATAAAATTGCCCATGTCATTCCAAAATGAAAATGGAGATGTTAGAATCACTTTTGATCGAAGACGATCATTTAGTGCTTCTAGAACACCCTCCATTCAAGAAAGTTATAAGACTGCTCTAGAACAACCTTTTAGGCTTTCTTGTAGTTCTTCTATCAATGAACCAATAATTTCACCTTCAATTATGAAAGGTCTAAATGAATCAGCCAGTGTAGTAAGACCTGTCTACCAAAAATACAGGAATATGAACAAGAAGAAACCCAAACTTGTCAACCTCCAACATATTCTGAAATGATTGTTGTCATAGAAGAACAATTTGAATTAGATAAGAAACTTTTGCAAAAATATTTCTATTCTAATGAAAATACTGAAGGACGTACATGGTTTTTCAAAAAATATAAAACTGAAGAATTGTGAAAACCAATTCAAGAAAAGTTTTATAAAATTATTAAAAGGTATAAACTTCATATTCCCTTCTTTCTATATTTTGAAGCCTATGTAGAAGAACAAAATATAAAGGATTATCCCTTTAAGCCATTTGAAGGAGTTAACGCCTCTTTGATTTTGAAAAAGGGAAATGAGATAGAATATGAATTTCCACCAAAACAATCTTTTGAGGTCTTTGGAGTTAAAATTGGATCAGTTCCAGTAATTGCTTCACCTTTTAAAACTAAAGACCCAAAACTGAAACAAATTCAACTGATATTCAAAATATCATTGAACAAAATAATTATACAAATTTGTATCTTCAAACAATTGGAGAACATATTTTATGAAAATCTGTAACTCCTAAAGCTAGTGATTCTTCATCATCTAGTTCTAAAAGTTCACAGCCAATTTTCAAACCCTACACTATTCTTGCAAATGTTTCAAGTAGTGTTAGGAAAGGAAATTTTCAAGCAAGAATTGAAGAAGAATTAAGAAAAATAAATGTTCAGGATAGGATACTCCTCCAAAATCCTCTTCTTTAAATTCAAAATTAGCAATAAATGTTGTAAAAGATAATCAATCTAGTTCTAGTGAAGATTGTCTTAAAATCAACAAAGTTGAAAATCTGAATTGGAGAAATCCAATAAAACTATATTATCCGAGAGCCACACCTTCGATATAATGCTCTAAGAAAGGGATTCTACTCTTCGAAAATTTAATGCAAACAACATCTATGTTTGGACACATAGATGGTCAATCTGAAACAAATATTTTGAAAATTTGCCAACAAATGTTGATGGTCAGTAATGCTTGTCCAATATATAACAATTGTCAAGAGGAAGACGTTGTTCATATATTGATCTCTGATTTACTGGACAACTCAGAGGTTGGTGGGATTTCCATCTCACACAACAACAAAAGAACCAAATTATACAAGCAATAAAAACCACACAAGATAGTCCTATAATCACAAATGATGGAATACCAATGTCTGATACTATTAGCTATCTTATAGTTAACATTATTACACATTATGTTGGTGATCTATCCATTTGGAGAGATGAATCGGAAAATCTTCTGTCCAATTTAAAATGCAAAACTCTATCCATTTTTAGATGGTATAGAGATAATTTCTTATTAAGGGTAATGGCTAGAGAAGATCCTAATCATCCAATCCGGAAAGAAAAATTTCTAGCTAGTCTTTCTAGTTCGTTAGGAGACATGGTTAGAGAAAAGATTAGAAACCAAACTGGCGATGGTCAGATCCATTACGAAAACTTAACATATAGATAGCTTATAGCAATGGTCCAGAAAAATGCTTTAAAGATTTTTCAAGAAGATAAACTTCAACATCAACTTGCCAAAGAAAAAGCTTCAAATCGGAAAGATTTAGGATCTTTCTATGAGCAATTTGGTTTCCTGCCCGTAAAAAGTCTAAAAAGATTAAACATAGACATGAAGACAAAGATTACAAGGCTAAAAGATATTATCAAAAATATTGAAAAGCTTGGAGAAAACCAAAAACTAATCAACCCATAAAGTTGAAAAATGAATTCAAATTAAAAACTCCTATGGATCTTCCCAAAGGAATAATTGTTTGTTTTCAATATGGCAAAGAAGAACACATGGCAAAATATTGTTTTCTTAATAAAAGAATTAATGCCTTACAACTTGAAGAACCAGTTCTTCAATAATCAAACAATCTTTTGATTGAAATCTCTTCTGAGGAAGAATATGAAGCATCATCTTTTGAAGAAGTTAATGAACTTCACCAAGATGATATTTCATCCTCATATGATGAAGACAATTTTCAAATAAATTGTTTTGATAAGATTGTTGAGAGTTTAGAAGAATTTGAGCTTGATGACCCAATCAAGGAGTCGATATTAACTGATTCCAAAAAGACATTCTGTAAATAAATGTCATTAAGGAAGATTTGGTTTTTGAAATCATTAACTCTCTTCCAAGTAAAGAAGAAAAAGACAAGTTTTTCAATAAACGTAGTGAAGGTGAAGCCTCCACTTCAAAATCAGTTCAAAAACCTTTGTAAAAAACTTTACAAACAAAATATAATTTTTTTGAAACAATGAAAAGATTTCAAAGCAATCCAAAACCTGTTCCAATTTCTGACCTTAAGAATGAAATAAACAATTTAAAAGAAGAGATAAGAAATCTAAAAAATACTCAAGATTTCCATTCTCTTATTTTAAATCAAATTCAGGAAGAAACTCTTGATAAAGAAAAAAAAAGAAATAGAAGAAGCAAGTGATCCAGGTGAAAAGGATCAAGAAGCTTTAGGACCTTTCTTAAATCTTATATCAAGGATTTCAATCCAAAAGTGGAATGTTCCAATCAAAATTGTTGTTGCTAATACCTTTATATTTGAAACAATAGCTTTATTCGATATTGAAGCAGCATAAGTTGCATTAGAGAAGGTCTGATTCCAATTAAATTTTATGAAAAAACCACTAAAAATCTTTGTGGACCAAACAAATCACCATTAGACATTAGCTACAAGGTTTCAAATGCAGTAGTTGAAAACAACAGTGTTGAAATTAAAACTCGTTTTATTTTTGTAAAGGTTTTATCACAAGATGTAATTCTTGGTGCGCCTTTCATAAATCAATTAATTCCTTATCTGACAAAAGATGAAGGAATAGAATCCCAGATAATTGGCACAATAGTTTTCTTCAAATTTGTTTATCCTTCTTATACCAAATTTGTTAACCAAATTGAATATAAGGAAAATCAAATTAATTTTCTAAAAGAAGAAGTTTCTTACAAAGCAATTGAAGCTCAGTTAGAGAAACCATTTCTTAAATAGAAAATCCAAGATGTTTTGAAAAATATCGAAGACATAATTTGTTCTGATTTTCCTAATGCTTTTTGGGAAAGAAAAAGACATGTAATTGGTCTTCCTTATGAAAAGGATTTCAATGAAAGAGCTATCCCAATGAAAGCTTGACCAATTCAAATGAACCAGGAACTCCTGGAACATTGCCATAAAGAAATAATGGATTTTCTCTCAAAAAGGTTAATTTGTAAAGGCTAAAGTTCTTGGTCTTGTGCAGCCTTCTATGTCAATAAGAATGCTGAAGTTGAACGAGGAACTCCAAGACTTGTGATTAACTGCAAGCCTCTAAATCAAGCTCTTCAATGGATTAGGTATCTAATACCTAATAAAAAAGATCTTTTAAATCACCTTCATCAGGCCAAAATATTTTCAAAATTTGCTAAGAAATATGGTTTTTGGAAAATCCAAATTTCAGAAAAAGATAGGTATAAGACTGCATTCACTATCCTATTTGGACAATATGAATGGAATGTTATGTCTTTCAGTTTAAAAAAATGAACTTTCTAAATTTCAAAAGGTCATGAATGAAATTTTTAATCCTTACACTAAATTTATCATTGAAAATATTGACCAACATTTCAAACATATTAAGGTCTTTATAGATGTTGCTAGGTTCAATGGCTTAGCAGTTTCCAAAACTAGAATCAGTCTTTTTCAGACAAAAATTTGGTTTCTTTGTCATCATATATATCGAGGAACTATTATCCCAATTGATCATGCAATTCAGTTTGCCGATAAATTTCCAGATCAAATCCTAGATAAAAATCAACTTCTAAGATTCTTAGGTTGTTTGAATTACGTAGGTGATTTCATTCTAGACATAAACAATATCATTAAGCCTCTTCATGAGCGTCTTACGAAAAGTCCTCCTCCATGGACAGATGATCACACTAATGTGGTTATCAAAATCAAATCTCTTGTAAAAGGTCTTCCATGCCTGTATCCTCTAAATCCATAAGCATTCAAAATTATTGAAACATATGCCTTTGACATAGGTTATGGTGGCATTCTTAAACAAAAAATTGATGGTAAAGAGCATTACATTGCATTTACTTCAAAACATTGGAATAGAGCTCAACAGAACTATTCCACAATTTAAAAAGAAATTTTAGCAATTGTTTTGTGCATAAACAAATTTTAAAGTGATTTGTTAAATCAAAAATTTTTAGTCAGAGTTGACTGCAAATCTGTAAAAGATGTTTTGCAAAAAGATGTTAAAAATTTAGCATCAAAACAGATTTTTGCTTGTTTGCAAGCAATTTTAAGTGTCTTTGATTTTGAAATTGAATTTCTCAACGGCTCTTCAATTTCTCTCCTAGACCTTCTAATCAGAGAGTTCTTGCAGGGGAAATAAGGTGACAAAAAATGTTAGACAAAGAGAAGAAAAAGAAAAGAAAGGAAAAGCCCTTAAAAAGGAAGATCCTGAGAGGATTACAAAAGAAGAATTAAAGCAGCTTAAGGCTGCAATTGAACTATCAAAAGAGTCATTAACCCAAGGATCATTCATCCACCAAAAAGGATCTTCTCTGAGGTCCAAAATTTTTGAACAGCCTGTTCAATAAACTTCAGGAGTCATAATGGACCCTTCCCATTATGGATTCTCAATTGAAACACTTTTAGCTATACAAGTTAATCAAAAATTAGGCAAATTGCTAAACAACAGATAGGCTGACATAGCCAAAGAAGAAGATTCTAAGGCCCTTGCCTTAGCAATTAAAACCAAATCCAAAGTGGTTAGTAAGGCTGGTTTATCAAAATTAGCATTATACTCTCAACCGACCCAAATCACATTTGTGGCAAAACCAGAAAAGGTCTTAAACCTTTTCCACATAGAACCAGGATTTTAGGACAAAAGTCCCAATGCCTTAGTGGAAAAAATATTTCCAAAAGGGTTTTTCCTTAATCCAAAATCATTCGAAAAAACTCAAAAATTTTATGAGCTTATTCTTGTAGACACTAAATCTACAGAAATAAGACATTTTCCAGATCCTAATTATCCAAATGATAAAAGTATCCATGGATATTGGACATTTCGGATATGGAAATTTTTATCTCCTCAAGATTGGGGTCAAGATTTGAAGAAAGGAAAACATTTCTCTATAAAAAATGTAGATCCAATTGATTTCAATTATTGGGACTATCTGGATGCATGGTATTGTACCTTTTGGTAGCAAAACCCAAAATTTGACTTATTCACTCAAGTGAAGAAGGCCTCACTTGAGTGATAATAAGATTTACACTTGAGCATGGAAGCTCACTCATGTGAGTGCTTGCCTGAGAGTAGCCACAGAGACAAAAAGTGATCACAATACTCGAGTCCCTACCATAACACTCGAGTGGAGGCCTCTTGCTCACTTGAGTCCTACTAAGTAAGGCACAAGAAGTAACTACCTGAGAGCAACAGAAACCTTAGAATGAGAAGTACACTCGAGCATCGGCTCTAGCACTCGAGTGATATAGCAAAACTTACAGGTGTTAAGACACACTCTTGAAAAATGGCCTGTGAGTGTTTCCCTTTGACGTGAGTCTATAGCATATAACACTCTTATACTTGAGTGAGACAAGGTTTATTCAAGTGATGACCCATATCACTCACAAGTAAGAACGTGCACTCTTGCAATCCGGTATGGAAGTACGACCTGTAATGACCCAATTTGAGATTAAGGACTAATGACTTCAAGTGCACTTCTTAACCCATGAGTGATATTGGTGATCACTTGAGTGAGCATGGGTTTACTCGAGTGAAGGTGTGAGTTTATGTTAAGGGTTGCTCTCGGGTATGCACTTGTAGGCCGATTTTCAAGAGTGTGTTATGACACTCGCAAGTATAGTTTTCTCACCCGAGTGCCAAGGGTTGTGCTTGAGTAAGCTTCCTCCTCTAAAGTGTCTATGCTCTCGCGTTGTCACTTCTGGTGTTGTACTTTTGGTAACCTGAGTCAATTTGGAATCATCACTCAAGTGCGATCCCTCATGCTCGAGTGTTGTGAGCACTTTCTGGCCGTTGTTGTTGCTCATTGTCAAATACTTGTGAGTGAGAACCATTCTCACTCGAGTGAGGTCATCTTCACTTGAGTGAGTCAGCCAAATATCGGTGTTTTATTCCGAAAAAAGGGGGTCTTTAGGGTAGTTTCTCCTAATCCTTTTAGTATATATGTAGGCTCTAATAGCCACCTAAAGAGTTCGAATGATAACCAACCTAGTGTATTATGGATATATATTTGGATATATATTTGGAAAAGAGATTGGTTGTCCCTAAATTGGTTATAGGATTTGCATCTGTCGTACTCGTGAGCCCACTGTGCCAAGGAACATCAGGAAAGAACAAGGTAGCGACTCTTTCTCTTATACTGTGTGTAAGTCATTGTATGTATGTCTATCATGCAATGTGTTGTTGCTATTGCTTTGTGATGCTGCTGCATAGTGTTTACCACGAAAGTAGGCATAGTGATTACAGCGAAAGCTGGCATAGCATTTATCGTGAAAGTGGGCATAGTGATTACAGCGGAAGCTATCGCATTATGAATACAGCCATGAGTGTTGTCGTATGTGGCGTGAGCCATATATCATTGTGTTGCTACTGAACATGATCTTACATGCTATGTGTTTACATACTGTATGAGTAATTTGTTACTACTGGAATTCTTTTGAATCTCAATATTTTCTTTGACTAACCATCAAACAGGGCAAGTAGCTCCAAGTAGAAGCAGGAAACCAGGAGCGGTTAGGACCTTGTAGAGACATTTTACATTTTGGACTATTGGTTATCTGTTTTAGTTTGGGATTACTATATATATATGTGATGTGAATATTATTTTTGGATATATAATCCCCTACTTTGGAAAACTTTACACGCATTTTATATATACATGTAAAAAGGATTGCCGGGATTTTAATTGGCCACTTTGATATTTATAAATGTGATTTAACTAGACAGGTAATTGTATTCGAATGTGAATGTGAGATCATATTAATTATATTTTTGAATTGCTCTTCTAGACACCCCATCTTGAAGATGAGGGATCATAAATGTTGTTTTTGGCTTATTTGTCTCTAATTATGGTGAGGGGGTTACATGACCCAAGACTGAAGGAAAAGGGAAAATAGGATGCTGCACTCGAATGACACCCCTGTGCACTCGAGTAAGGCTTATCAGAAGTCAAAACATAGCAACTGACAAAATTTTTCCAAACTTTCTACCAAAATGTCCTATGGCTCCCAAAATCCACAAACTACCTTTCCCACACAATTTTTTATAAGAACCCATTGGAGACCTTAAAACAACCAAATTCTCATTCTAACAACAAGTTTTGGTTTTGAGAACCACATTCTCACTCTTTTCCCAATTGCACCAACATTTCCTTCCAAGGTTCCATCTAACTCCAATGACACAGACATATTAGGCCACCAAATCCAACACCATACACTATCCAAATTCATGCATTTCAAATTATACCAAATTCAGGGCAAAATCCAAAATTTCCAAAACTCAACTAACCATTACAATGAACATGTCAAAATGCTTCAAATACTCACCTCTTCCTCTTCCTCTTCCCAATGTTAGTTTCTTAATTCCTCAACTTCCAAATTTCTTCAAGTACTTAAACACCACCTTTCAAAAATATAAAACCATAACAATGAAGCTATCATAACTATGAACAAGATAAATGAAGATGAATGGAGCTAAAAGAGACATTAAGCAAGTCAAAACCTCACCTTTCACTTTCTCTTTCCTTCCTTGAACACATAAAAATGGAGAATAGAGGAGAGAACATGAGATGATGATGAAAGTGCAGATTTTTCCCTTCCCCATGGTAACAACTAACTTAGAGGGAGACAGGAGAGAGGAAAAGATTATTTGAACATTTGACTTGATCCATGGTCTACAAAATGCCACTAGTCATGATCTTGTTTCTCCTTCCATGGCATACATGAGTTCACACACACATGATTTTACTCTCTTGATACTAAATCTCAACCATTGATCTTTGAGTTACCAAGGAGCTTCCTTACTGGTAACTGACCAATTGGTCGATAACTTTCCTTTTTACTTATTTTGCCTTTAATTATGGCAATTTCACTTAAATAACCACTAACCACATTTATATCATTCATATCACCATTCATGTGCCCTCCCCTACCATCAGGGTTCATTTTAAGCTTTATCACATAGTTAAGCTTAAATGCAAGGTCTAGGCACTGATCAAAACACATTTGGATCGTAATTCACATCATATTCTTCAAAAGTATTTATTAACAATAATTACATCTACTTTTGAACTTATTAGCCCTTAATCCCATTTTTGGGGCATTAAAATTTACTTCTTCAATTTCTTTATTTTCTTTATTTTCTTTATCAAGAGTTTCTTCTTGAATTTTATTTAAAATAAGAGAATAGAAATCTTGAGTATTTTTCAGATTTCTTATCTCTGCTTTTAAATTTTTTATTTCATTCTGAAGGTTAGAATTGAAATAGGTTTTGGATTGCTCTGAAATCTTTTCATTATTTCAGAAAAATCATATTTTATTTGCAAAATTTTTTGCAAAGGGTTTTGAACCGATTTTGAAGAGGAGGCTACACGTTCCCTAAGTTTATCAAAAAACTTGTCTTTTTCTTTATTACTCGGAAGAGAGTTAATGATTTCAAAAACCAAATCTTCCTCAATGACATTTATTTGCAGAATGTCTTTTTGGAATCAGTTAATACCGACTCCTTGATTGGGTCATCAAGCTCAGATTCTTCTAAACTCTCAACAATCTTATCAAAACAATTTATTTAAAAATTGTCTTCATAAGATAAAGATGAAATATCATCTTGCTGAAGTTCATTAATTTCTTTAGAAGATGATGCTTTATATTCTTCCTTAGAAGAGGTTTCAATCAAAAGATTGTTTAATTGTTGAAGAACTGGTTCTTCAAGTTGTAAGGCATTAATTCTTTTATTAAGCCTACAATATTTTGCCATGTGACCTTCTTTGCCACATCGAAAACAAACAATTTTTCCTTTGGGAAGATCCATAGGAGTTTTTTATTTGAATTCATGTTTCAACTTTCTGGGTTGATTAGTTTTTGGTTTTCTCCAAGGTTTTTGATATTTTTTATAATATCTTTTAGCCTTGTAATCTTTGTCTTCATGTATGTGTTTAAGCTTTTTAAACTTTTTACAGGCAGGAAAACCAAATTGCTCACAGAAAGATCCTAAATCTTTCCGATTTGAAGCTTTTTCTTTGGCAAGTTGATGTTGAAGTTTATCTTCTTGAAAAATCTTTAAAGCATTTTTTTGGACCATTGCTATAAGCTGTCTATATGTTAAGTTTTCGTAATGGATCTGACCATCGCCAGTTTGGTTTCTAATCTTTTCTCTAACCATGTCTCCTAACGAACTAGAAAGACTAGCTAGAAATTTTTCTTTCCGGATTGGATGATTAGGATCTTCTCTAGCCATTACCCTTAATAAGAAATTATCTCTATACCATCTAAAAATGGATAGAGTTTTGCATTTTAAATTGGACAGAAGATTTTCCGATTCATCTTTCCAAATGGATAGATCTCCAACATAATGTGTAATAATGTTAACTATAAGATAGTTAATAGTATCAGACATTGGTATTCCATCATTTGTGATTATAGGACCATCTTGTGTGGTTTTTATTGCTTGTATAATTTGGTTCTTTTGTTGTTGTGTGAGATTGAAATCCAAACAACCTTTGAGTTGCTCAGTAAAGGCAGAGATCAATATATGAACAATGTCTTCCTCTTGACAATTGTTATATATTGCATAAGCATTACTAACTATCATCATTTGTTAGCAATTTCCAAAATATTTGTTTCAGATTGACCATCTATGTTTCAAACATAGATGTTGTTTGCATTAAATTGTTGAAAAGCATAATCCCTTTCTTTGGGCATTATATCTGGAGGTGTGGCTCTCGGATAATATAGTTTTGTTGGATTTCTCCAATTTGGGTTTTCAACTTTGTTGATTTTAAGACAATCTTCACTAGAACTAGTTTGATTATCTTTTACAACATTTATTGCTAATTTTGAATTTAAAGAAGAGGATTTTGGAGGAGGAGTATCCTGAATAGTTTTTTTTAATTCTTCTTCAATTCTTGCTTGAAAATTTCCTTTCCTAATACTACTCAAAACATTTGTAGGAATAGTGTAGGGTTTGAAAATTGGCTGTGAACTTCTAGAACTAGATGATGTAGAATTACTAGCTTTAGGAGTTATAGGTTTTTGTAAAATATGTTCTCCAAGTGTTTGAAGATACAAATTTGTGTAATTATTTTTTTCAATGATATTTTGAATTTCAATTGAATTTGTTTCAGTTTTGGGGTCTTTGGTTGTAAAAGGTGAAGAAAATACTGGAACTGATCCAATTTTAACTCCAGAGACCTCGAAAGATTGTTTTGGTGGAAATTCATATTCTATCTCATTTCCATTTTTCAAAATCCAAGAGGCGTTAGCCTCTTCTAATGGCTTAAAGGGATAATCCTTTATATTTGTTCTTTTACATAGGCTTTAAACCATAGAAAGAAGGGAATATGAAGTTTATACCTTTAAGCATTTTATAAAAATTTTCTCGAATTGGTTTTCACAATTCTTCAGTTTTATATTTTTTGAAAAACCATTTACGTCATTAAGTATGTTCATTAGAATAGAAATGTTTTTGCAAAAGTTTCTTATCTAATGCAAATTGTTCTTATATGACAGCAATCATTTCAGGATATGTTGGAGATTGACAAGTTTGGGTTTCTTCTTGTTCATCTTCCTAATTTTCCTAATTTTGGTAGATAGGTCTTACAACATTAGCTGATTCATTTAGACCTTGCATAACTGAAGGTGAAATTATTGGTTCTTTGACAAAAGAACTACAAGAATGCCTAGGAGGTTGTTCTAGAGCAGTTTTATAGCTTTCCTGAATGGAGGTTGTTCCGGA
Source organism: Inga laurina (assembly GCA_963855925.1). NCBI lineage: Eukaryota > Viridiplantae > Streptophyta > Magnoliopsida > Fabales > Fabaceae > Inga > Inga laurina. Next base: position 29,957,158 of record OY979709.1, on the reverse strand, counting down.
AGCATTAAATGATCGTCTTCGATCAAAAGTGATTCAAACATCTCCATTTTCATTTTGCCTAATTCTGTAAGAATCAAGTGCAGATTTTGGAATGACATGGGTAAGTTTATTTAAATCCTAATCATCAGCAAGAGTAACTTCTTCCCATTTTATTGTCTTTGGTATCGTAACATTTGCTCTAGTAGCATCTGTTAGGACTAGACATGTTTATTTTCCTTGGTTAAGCATTTTGACATTTGAAGTACATGAATTCATCACTTTGTACTATACCCTATAGATTAAAGCTATAGCTAAAACACCTGGTTTCATGTTGAATTCATGTAATTTCAAACTTAACTTCAAAACTTCTATGATAGGATCATTATGAAGTGAAGCCATTATACTGGGGAAACAATTGAAGTAGATTGGTCTATCATGGAGACCTACTTCAACCATTCCACAAATTGATTCGTAAAGATTTCATGTCTACTATATCTAACACATACTAAGGTAGAGACATTAAGACCGGCTTTAACGAGAGGTTTAATTGCAATTTGGGCACAACCAATATGCATAAATTTATATCTTTTTTGGTGTTTTAAGATTGATTTTTCTGAAAGCAGAGGCATCTCAGTTGGTTTTTGATTTTAGGGGAATAGTTTCTTTAACCATTCTAATTATATAATCAAAAGATTTAAAGAATTTTTTATCCTCATGTTTATATAAAACATTTTGGTTAATGACTGGAATAGTCCAATCACTAAAATTTTGGTCAATATCTTCAAAATGAATTTCATTATTGAAAATATTGTTTTGTAAGGAAGATTTTCCTTGATTTTTGTTTGGTGTATTACCAAAATTAGAAGATGAAGAAGGAGTTGAAGAAGAGCGAGAAGAGTTGGAGCGAAAAGAGAAAGATCTAAACATAATTAAAACCTTACTCCCTTACACTGATACCATCACTGTCAGGTTTCATAGGCTGTGCTAGATAGGATGAAGTTTCTGTGTTATTTATAGAGCTATTATAAATATTATCTTGTATTTTCTTATAAAGATAAGAGTTTGCCAATATTATTATCACTTAGCCAATGCCTTAAACATTGAACCCTAATATCATATGAACATTTGAACAATAGGCGTTTGGACTTGCCATATCTGTCGGGACTTACTGCCATAGTCATAGAAATGACGGACGAAGTTCATATGCTATTATAAGATCAACTAACTTACGTGCTATCAGATAATAATAATACTAGGCAGATACTTAACTGATGTGGAAGATCAACCTGGGTTGTGACCTCAGAGCATACTTATTCAGTAATATTCATACTAGCTTCATAAATTTTTCAAAACTTCAAAGCATCTAATATAGCCTAAGGTCAAGTTGGTATTTGATACTGTAACCCCTTCTCATCCAAGGCCGAGATTAGGTTCATAAATACATAACTAGGTGGAATTAGAGACCGTAATATAATTTGGGACTTATTAAAATTTCTTTTTTCCAAAATGGGATTTTCAAAAAACTTTTCCAAAACCTGTTCACAACGGTCTCATATTCACATTACAAACATACAAATGGCCTATACAGTACGATTGCATTAATAAATATCAGAGTGCAATGCAAATTCCCGACATACTCAGGTTCTATTAATTATTAAAAGAGTTTTCAGGGCACATTGCCTATTAATAGTCTCCCATAACAAGGGGATTACTCAAATACTATACTATGATCCAAGACATACATGTAATTCCCAACAAAATATCCAAATAATTTGTACATGATAACCAATTAACCAAAATAAAACTCTTATCCTGGAGTTCTATTCGCCCTTCGTCACCTACTTCTCTTTAGAACTACCAGGCCTGTCTGAAATTTGTTTTAAGAGAGTGAGATTATAAGGAATCCCTGTAGTGTCAAATCACTCATAGTATGCACAACTATAAAGCATGAAAGCAAATAATCACACAACACATAGCAACTACAACGACATTTACAGAGGCAAGGGCAGGTATGACGTGCATCACCCTTACATTTGTTCACGCTATATTGCACATTTACATGTTCATATCAGATATATCACCATAGCTGAGATCCATATAAAATATTTCACATTACATTCAAGCCATACTAGCATATTCTCAAACAAGAATCCACGATTCCGCAACGTAGCCCTACCAATTACAATGGCAGATACAACAGTAGGGGTAGGTGTGATAACTATCACCCCCTACGATTGCTCACGCTTTAATCCCCCATGGCTAATAATATATACAACACAATGATAAGTCATACATACCAAGCGTCATACACAAATGTCGAATCCTATAATTCATAATTAGGGACAAAGTGTTATTCTTTATTCCAATACTCAAATGACTTCATATTACTTAAATTGGTTATCATTTATGTTCTTTAGGAAGCTACAAATGCCTCTAACAAAAGCCTAAAGGGGTTGGAAAAACTATCCCAAATATCCCCTTTTAGAAACAAGTACTGGTTTTTCATTGTTTAACTCAAGTAAAGAAGGCCTTTCTAGATTGATAAGGAACTTTGCCCTCGAGCTTGAAAGCTCACTCGTGTGTGTGCTTGACAGAAAGCACAGAAAAAAACAACAAATGCCCAAAGCACTCGAGCATAGATGCCAACACTCGAGTGCTATGCTCACTCTCACCTGAGTCCTAAAAGTGAAGCACCAGAAGTGATCACTAAAGAGCAGAAAGGAATGACAGAAACTAGAATTGATTGCTACACTTGAGCAAAACTCAAATCACTCGAGTGATAGCCTAATTCTCACTAGAGTTCCATAAATTAAGGTACAGAAAATGCTCACCCGAGAGCACAAAGAACTTTCAAAGGAGAACATAACTCAAGCATGAACCTTAGAACTCGAGTGATGGTTTAACACCGCGAGCGCTAAGACACACTCTTGATAAATTGGCCGCAAGTGACAACCCGAGACGCGAGTTCATAGTGTCAAATACACCTTCACTCAAGTGAGACAAGGTTCACTCAAGTGATAACCCGCGACACTCGCAAGTAAGACAACACTTTTAGATTTTGAACATGGAAGTATGGGTGAAACACAAACAGGAAAATGAAGATTCCCTACTTCACTCGAGTGAGACCCTATTTCACTCAAGTGAGGTGTATTAGAACCCAGAAACGCAGCAAAGTGACACCATTTTTTCAAAATTTACCCAAGTGATTCCAATGATCTCAAATACTAAACCAAGGCTACTCCCACATAAAATTGCACAAGGAATCGAATGGAACCATCAAAACTACCAAATTTCTATTCCATTACCATGCTTTGGTTTTAGGCTTCATCCAACACCAAAATCCCAAAATCTTCAAACTTCATAATTCGAACCCAAACCAACTCTAACTATCCAAAACACACTTCAAGACAATATTACCATTACCATATCATGCCAAACTACCAATGACCCTAATTTTTCAAAAATAAGGCCAAAAATACCAAAAAATTCAAAGCTTCATCATTTGGCATAAAACATATATAGAAAGGTGCATCTCACTCACTTCTACAACTTTCCCAAAGAAGTTCCTTGATTCACCAAACTTTAGATTTCCTTGTGTGCTCGAACACCACCCAATGGAAAATCTAAAATCGTTAAAATGGAGCCCTCAACTCAAGGATCAACATTAAAGAAGTGAGTTTTTGCATTAGAGGTCATTTACTCACCTTAATCTGAACCTTTTCTTCCTCTTGCTTCTTCAACAATGGCGCCAGAAATGGAGAGAGAGAGAGAATGAGAGAGATGAGAGCATAAAGGAGAAGGTGTAATGATGACACTCCCTCCCCGATACCATGCTCAGTGAAAAGGAGGGAAGAAGAGAGAGAGAGAAATTTCATTTTTTATTGAGTTTGACTTTTCCCATCACTGTCTCTCATCCCCTTAGCTTGCCATATGTCCTAGCCTTATTGGTCTTCATGAAATAAGTAACCAATTAGTTAGTCTAACCACTCCATTAGCGATTTAGTTATACATCTCATTTCTTCTTAGTTAGTAATTAATTTCTTCATTAATCACTGACTAATTAACCGTCAATTTTTCCATTCTTTCAAAACACATAATAATTCAATCTTTAATTCACAAATTATTCTTAATAATTGTCATTAACCCTTAATAAAAATTTGCGGCATTACAATTCTCCCCCCGTTCAATAAATTTCATCCCTAAAATTTGTACACATCATAGGTCATAAACTCAGGAAATCATTTCTTCATATATGCTTTTACTTCCTAAGTTGCTTCTCTTAGAGACATTCCCTTCCAGACCACCTTCACAAATGGTAAGTTTTGATGCCTGAGCTGCCGCTCTTCTCGATCAATGATACGCTCTACCTTTACCACATAAGTGAAGTTATCTTACAATTCATCATCTTCATATTTAATAATATGCTCAGGGTCTGGTTGGTACTTCTTGAGTTGCGAGACATGGAACACGTCATGAAGTCTGCTTAAACTTGGGGGTAGTGCTATCAAATATGCCTTCGGTTTGATTCTTGCCAGAATCTTGAATGGACCAATATACCTCAAACTCAGCTTCTTCGGCTTGATTGCTCTCCCGATGCCTGTGACCGGAGATACTCTCAAGAAAACATGATCCCCTATTTCAAACTCTAGAAGTCTTCTCCTTCTATTAGCATAGCTCTTCATCGACTCTTTGCTGCAAGGAGCCTCTTCCTGATGATTCTGATATGCTAAGAGGTTTGATTAAAAAGATCCGGCCCATACAACTTCCTCTCAGAAAAGTCTATCCAGTACAACAATGACTGGCACCTCCTTCCATACATTGCCTCATACGGAGCCATCTGAATGCTCACATAATAACTGTTGTTATAAGCAAACTCAGCTAATAGAAGATAGTAGTCCCATTTTCCTTTAAAGTCTAGGACACACATTCTCAGCATATCTTGTAGCATCTGAATGGTCCTTTCTGACTATCGATTTGTCTGAGGATGATAGGACGTGCTAAACCTCAATTGAGTTGCTATAGCTTTATACAGAGCCCTCTAGAATCTAGAAGTAAATTGAGGATCTCTATAGGAGATAATGTTCTTTGGTGTACCATGGAGTCTCACTATCTCTTTGATGTATATCTCGGCCAGCTTATCGGGAGAGTAACTAGCATTTATAGGTATGAAGTGCGCTGACTTCATAAGTCGATTAACAATTGCCCAGATCGGATTATAGGTTCTGATCCTGGGCAGACCTACCACTAGATCCATGGTCACATTCTCCTACTTTTATTCTAGAATTTCTGGACTCTGAAGCAATTCTGGCAGTTTTTGGTATTCAATCTTCACTTTTTGACGATAAGACACCACGCCACATACTTAGTCACATTACTCTTCAACCCTAGCCACCAATACATAGATTTCAAGTTGTGTCGCATCTTGGTTAGACTAAGGTGAAAAGTATACTGACTCTTATGAGCCTCATCCATAATTCTCTATTCTCAAGTTAGCCTTTAGTGGAACATAGATTCTCTTCTGGTAACGTACCAATCCACTAGGTGACAAATCATAATCTCGAGTCCCTCCTTGCTGAATTATAGCTCAGATAGACCGGGCTTGCTCATCATGCATATGAGCCACTTCAATTTTAGTCCTCTGGTCATTCTCCCTTTGGATCATACCATAACTGGTGCACAGGATGTTATTCAAGAGATTCAAATCCTGAAATTCTTCTATCAAATTCTTCTCTTAGATTATCATCATTGCTACTAGCACCGCCTTCCAACTCAAAGCATCCGTGACGACATTAGCCTTACCCGGATGATATTTGATCTCCAGGTTATAATCTTTCATCAACTCCAACTACTAACCCTCTCTCATGTTCAACTCTTTTTGATCATAGAGATATTTAAGACTCTTGTGGTCGCAGTATAGTTCTATTGTCACACCATACAGGTAATGGCGCTTGATTTTCAATGTAAACATTATTGCTGCAAGCTCCAGATCATGAGTGGGGTAGTTCATCTCATGCGGTTTTAGTTATCAAGAGGCATAGGCCACCACTCTTCCCTGTTGCATCAGGACATACCCTAACCCCTGCTTACTCACATAACTGTATATGATGTAAGCCCCACTATGATAAGGTATAATCAACACTGGTGCTGTAGTCAGCCTCTCCTTTAACTCAGTGAAACTCCACTCACATCGTTCATCCCACAAAAATGGTTGATCCTTCCTCGTGAGCTTGGTAATCGGTAATGCAATCTGGGAGAAGTTCTGAATGAACCCCCTATATTAACCAGCAAGACCCAAAAAACTGTGAATCTCAAAAATAGTTTTTGGCCTCTTCTAATCAAGTACTACTTCCACGTTATTGGGATCTACCAAGACCCCTTCACGTGAGATAACATGGCCAAGAAATTTCACTTCTGTATGCCAAAACTCACTTGCTTAGCTTAACATAGGGTTACTTTTCTCATAAGATTCTCAACACAATTCTCAGATGCTACTCATACTCTTCTCTACTCTCAGAGTATATCAGAATAACATCGATAAACACTACTACACACTAGTCAAGATACTGTCAGAAGATGCGGCTTATATAATCCATGAATGCTGTTGGTGCATTAGTCAACCTGAAGGGCATCACAAGGAACTCATAGTGACCATACCTCATTCTAAAAGCATTTTTCAAAACATCCGTTGCCTTCACACGCAACTGATGATATCTCAACCTTAGATCAATTTTAAAGAATACACACAAGCCAAATAATTGATCTAACAAGTAATCAATTCTTGGAAGAGGATACTTGTTCTTAACAGTGACTTTGTTAGTTCTCTTTAATTAATACAAAGCCTCAAGCTTCCGTCTTTCTTTTTCACAAACAACATTGGAGCTCCCCACGGTGATATATTGGGTCAGATGAATCCTTTCTCAAGCAATTCTTCAATTTGCTTCTTCAACTCCGCTATTTCATTCGGGGCTAACGATATGGGTCCTATGATATCAAACCAGCTCCAAGCATAATCTCAATTGGGAACTGTACTTCCCTTTTCGGAGGCAATCCATTAACATTGTCCAGAAATACCTCGGGGAATTCTCTTACCACGTATATACTCTCTAGCATTTCTTTTGTCTCTCCTTGCACAGAAACGAACACCATATGCCCTTGGCATCCCTTCTTAAGATATTTCTCGGCTTTAGCCATTGAAAGAAAGTTCAAACTGGCATTCGCGTTAACATCTCTCTTTGAAGTAGGATAAACTATCTTTTTATTACTACAATCAAGCAGCACATCATTTGGTCTCAACCAGTCAAAGCCCATAATAACTTCTAGTTGTTGAAGTGGCAACAAATCAAATCAACCATGGACTCAAGTCCCTCAACAACTATCACACAATTGAGACAAGCTTCATCCGTCATAGCTATGACACCAATTGGCGTCGACACAACCAAGTCAAATGAAAATTTATGCATATGCAATCCCAGGCATTTTACACAGTCATAAGCAATAAAAGAATGACTTGCACCCAAGTCAAATAAAGCTTGTAACTCATTATTACTGAGAAGGATTTTACCTTTGATCAGTTTAGGGGACTTCTGGGCCTCCTCATGTGTCATCATGAACACTCGACCATGATTCCTGGGCCTTTGTTTTGCCTGCTGTCTTGGGCACTGAGTAGAAATGTGACCCGTCTATTTGCAATAGAAGCAAATCACCTGCCCCGTGCAGGTTTTGCCTGGATGATACTTTCTACACTGATTGTATACTAGTCCTGCTGGAGGTCTTTGATCACCATAACCCCTAATTGATAGGGCTTCTTGCTATTGCCCCCAGATAGGGACCCTTGTGCCTTTCACTTCTGGGAAGTATTAGCCTTGCTAGGCTCATTATGGCTGCCACTACCCTTTGTCGGGTAAAAATCTCTCAGATTATTCTCAATTATTCTATACTCTTCCACCACCTTGTTGAAGCCGGTAAACAGATGAGTGGCCAACCTCTTCCTCAGCTCACGCCTCAACCCCTGGATAAGCATATCAGAACACCACTCCTCATCATCTTTATGCCGGAAGTAGGAAGAGTATCAGGATAGCAGGATAAAGTGGGATAAGTACTAATCAAAGCTCTCCGTATCCCCCTGCTTGATGGCTAAGAATTCAGATTCCTTTTTAAGTCTCACTGACTTAGAGAAGTACTTCTCATTTAATGTCTCTTGAAACACCTTCCAAGTCAGTAGTACATTCCAGCTTTGCAGTGTCATAGTGATATTTCGCCACCATCAGTCTGCATCCCCTTCTAGATTATACACTTCCAGGTTTGCTTTCACTTCTGTTGGATATTCGAGGACTTTAAAGATCTTCTTTAATTGATTCAACTAGTCCTCAGTAGCTTGAGGTTCAAATCTTCCTCTGAACACAGGAGGTAAATGCTTGCAAAACTTTAAGACCCAAAATTGTAGATCTCTACCCTCTCGAACTAGTACCCCTTATGGCTCTTGATTTGGCACAGTGCGAGATGGGGTCTCTTGAGACCAATTGGACCCCTCTCAGCTGTCTATTCAGACGAGTCCCCACTTGGGTTTCTTCCTTGGTCTCCTTACATGTCGACTGGACCTTTTCCTCGTTATGCTTGGCCTTTTATTTTCTGAGCTCTTCTCTTAGCTTAGCAATTATATCTCTTTGTTCTCTTATCATATTCATCATTTCTTGCATTGGATAAGGTGGATTGTTATTTAATTTCATCCACCTCTAGATCCCCTGGTCTGAGTCTAGGGAGAACCATTTTGTCTTTTAACTTTACAAATGATTCACAATGTCAGTACCATAGCAAATACATGCACACAGTTCATAAAACTTATATATATTCACAAAAAGTAGAAATACTCTTGTGTATACAACTAATAATTATCAATCATTAAGCTACATTAAACCAAAGAACTAAGGCCAACTAAGGGAGCTATCCTAGCAAATCCTACCCTTGCTAGGAACTACAGCTCTGAGACCAACAAATATAACCCCCTTCTCATCCAAGGTTGAGATTAAGTTCATAAATACATAATTAGGTGGAATGAGAGACCGTAGTATGATTTGGGACTTATTAAAATTTCTTTTTTCCAAAACTTGGTTTTCAAGTAGCTCTATCCCCATAGTGTCAAATCACTCATAGTATGCACAACCCCAAGGCATGAAAGCAAATCATCACACAACACATAGCAACTACAATAGTAGTTATAGCGGTGAGGGCAGGTATGACGTGCGTCACCTTTACGTTTGCTCATGTTGAAGTGCTCATGCTGTATTGCACATTCACATGTTGATATCACATATATCACCATCGCTAGGATCCATATAAAATATTTCATGTTACATTCAAGCCATACTGGAATATTCTCAAATAGGAATCCACGATTCCACAATATAGCCTCAGCAATTACAACGGCAGATACAATGGTAAAGGCAGGTGTGATAACTATCACCCCCTACGATTGTTCATGTTGAACTGCTCATGATGTAATGCCCCACGGTCGATAACACATACAACACAATAAAAAGTCTGCATACCAAGCATCATATACAACATGAGAGAAAACTCACTATGTTAAGCGTTCCATACGTGCCCTAGCATTGGTCTGTCCTGAATAGGGCAAATATCGAATCCTATGATTTATAATTAGGGACGAAGTGTTATTCTCTATTATAATACTAATATGACTTCATATCACTTAAATTGGTTATCATTTATTTTCTTTAGGAAGCTCCAAATGCCTCTAACAAAAGCCCTAAAGGGTTGGAAGAACTATCCCAAAGAACCCCTTTTAGAAGCACAAGTAATGGTTTTTTATTGTTTCACTGAAGTAAAGAAGGCCTCACTCGAGTGATAAGGAACTTTGCACTCGAGTATGAAAGCTCACTCGTGCGAATAATTGACAAAAAGCACAGACAAAAACTAGAAATACCCGAAGCACTCAAGCATAGATGCCAACACTCGAGTGAAAGCTATTTAAGTGCTATCTATAGGAAAAATATGGGCCATTACCCAAAATCACTACAAAATTCCGGGATTACATAAAACTCATCACTGCCCCAAAACAAAGTTCAGTTTCCATCCCAAACTTTGGATAGTCATATCTCCTAGCTCACAAAACGAAATGGCACAAATTATATGTCCATTTTGAAGCTTGGAATGTGAAATTTAAGACTGGAAAGTTTCAGAATTTTTAGACATCATTTGGTCATTCAAAACGTTCTCATAAACTGACTGCCCAGAATAGAGTTTCACTGGACAAAATTTCAGATTTTGCATCTTTGCTTCCAATGGTTCCATTTTCATACCAAACATCATTCCCACATAAATTTTCGGAAGGAATCCATTGGAAACACCAAATCAATCAAATTCACATTTCATTGACATGTTTTCACAACAATCTCAACATGTCAACACAATCCATATTTCAAAACCTAACATTGCAACTTTTCCATTCCAAAGTTCCAAACAATTTCAATGACATCAAAACACACTATGACACTACTTCCAACACAATACCCCATTCAATTCTTCCCTTTATTCTAAGTCAATTTGGATGTTAATCCATAATAGAACTCAAATACAGGGTTTCGGTGCTGCTCACAACACACACGAATCACATTCGAGTACCAAGTCACATCATATTCTCCAAAAGGGTTATTTATCACTAACCACATCCACTTTTGTAGTCATTAACCCTTAATCACAATTTGGGATCTTGCTAAACTGGGCCTTAGCAATCCATTAATCTCAGGCTTATTCTCTAGCCTCGAGTGAAACTACTATTGGTCCACTTACAAGTTGCCTTTAAGTTAACCAAATGCAATGTTCCCGTCAGCTGCGAATACTTATTCCCACAGTACAGTGGTGTCTCTGCATCACTCTGGAGGCTGTCATACTCCTACGACTGTGTAAAGGATTCTACCTCAACATCGTGAATCATTTTCTCCATTCTGTCTTCATCTATAACATCCACATATTCCTTTTTTATGCGACAGACAATCCATTACTTCCTCACCATGTGATATCCACCTTGTGTATCACAGATTTATTGCATCACAAAGTAGGTGATCCTTTATGACATAAACATCTCGTCGACTCTCATTCAAACAATTGACACAAGGACAAAAATACTTCTCAATTTTTGCTCGAGCATTCTTTCTAGTGAATTCAATAAATTCTTCCACCCCTTTCTCATATTCTTCACTAGTTCTCAAAGCATTCATTCAACTGTGATCCGTTTTGTACTAAGCCATTCCCAATAACACTCACACGTTTAGTACAATTGTCAATGATATATGATGGGATTGCATTTTTTTACTTTTTCCAACAAAAAATTTGACAGCATTTCTCGTTAAAGGTAAGACATCCCAAAATTTCAAGTAACCCTATCTCTCCACTACACGAATAATAATCATACTACTTACTATATTATATTAAGGAAACTATATTAATAATCTTACTAATTTAATCTAAAAAAATAAAATCAATCAATTTAAAGAAACAAAAATTACTCTATTTAATTGTTGTTAATTTCATCAAAATCATTCAAAAGCTCCATTTATTTATAATAATATATATACATATTTTCCCTCTCAATTCCCAACCTTCAAACATATAAAACAAACATTTCCAAGCTTCAAACATATCAAACAAACAATATATTAAGGTGATATTTCCTATTGGCTAGGTTTTCAATTATTTTCACTAAAAATATTAAACGTCTTGTTTAGCCATTATATAAGCACAATTAACAAACTCATTTCTATGTGAGCTAGAATTTATATTTCAACAAGAAATTTAATGTCCTGTTTCACATTGCAATTTTTAATTTAATAATTTCTTCAACTAAATTTGTATTTCAAAAAGAAAATAAACTATTCTGTTAAAAAAAGAAAGAAAATAAACTGACCTGGTGAAGGAGCTATGCCAGAGGGTGGAGGAGTTACGACTATACACGGTGGAGGAGCTACGCCGGAGGGTGGAGAAAGCAAAGAAGTCCACTGTGTGTGGAGGAGGCTGTGTGGACGACAATGGAAAGCAAAAACCAAGGCACTATGGAGGAGGGGATGGTGCGTGCATCGTCTTCAATGGAAAGGAGGTGGAGGAAAAAACCAAGAAGGGATGGTGGAAGAGGTGGGTCAACAGCCTTTGCTGAAAGTAGAAGGGAGGAGGAAGAGTAAAGGTGAAGAAGGGAGGGGTACGGTGTGCATCAACGGTGAAATGAATGAAAGAGGGAGTTGGTAAAAAAGGAGGGATGGTGGGTGGAGAATGGAGAAGATGCACGTTAGACAAGTGTCTGACATGCGCAGGGATGCCTTTAGGCATCCCAAAAATCATTTGGGATGCCTAAAGTCAGACTTTAGGGCTTAAAGTTAGACATTAGGCGTCCCAAATGTTTTTGGGATGCCCAAAGTCTGATTTTAGGCGTCCCAAATGCCATTTGGGACGTCTAAACCCTACTCCTCACACTAAAAAAAAATTTGCCAAAATTTATATTGCACGCGGGAAGAACTTTAGGCGTCATAATTCAAATTTGGGACATCTAAAGGTTTCCCCTACATACATATAATTATGAAATTACCACTACCTGCCTTTTTAACCAACCAATTCAAATTTGGGACATTCTTTAGGGTCGTTATATCCTAATTCTGTAGTAGTGGTTTAGTCCTTGTGGAACTTATGGTTCCTAGAGGGTTAGGCATGTTAAATTGGGTCTTTATGTTTTAGGTGATGCATGGCTACTTGGGCAACTTCTAGAGGTTTCTAGAACCACCTTAAACTTTGCATGTTAGAATTCAACCTTTTTCCCTTGCATGACTGTTCGAGACTACTCTGTAAATAAGACCTCTTTGACGAACTTACCACCATCAGAGCCACGATGACTCTAAACCATGAAAATACATACAATACCCTTAAAAACCTTGAAATGGCTAACATAGAGTACGTTAACCGCTTGGTGATGAATCCCTATTTCTTGATAGATATTTATATGCATTCTAGGGATTTTTCAGACGAGAATTGGATTAAACCACAACAAGTATAGGAAAAATATAATAGATGTAATTAAATTAAATACATGGTAAAAAGGGCTTATTTTTTGATTGCTTTTATAATTTCTCTTTAATGAATTTATCTTTATGGATGAAAAGTACTTTGTTGCTTTGACTTTATATTCTGAAGTTGTTAGCATTAGAAGGGGAGAAGAGAGCAAAAACAATAATACGAATTTACTGGACAACACCCATACATCCTTTAACCATCGTAACCCTTTTCCCAAATTACACTTTTACCTGATTACCCTTGCCCTTACTACTACCACATATCAATATGCACTCCCAACAAAAGAACCTTGTCCTTAAGGATCAATGTAGATGTAAAAAATAGGACATATAAATAAGATAAGACTTTTTCTTTTCTTTTTATGTTTTTGGTTTTTCCTAGACCATAAGTTTCTAGTACTTGTAAAAGTACCATTTGAAAACAAAATTAATGGGTTTCAAAAGCCCTAACATGCTACAATATCCCTTCTGTCAAGAGGCCCATTGACACAATCCATGGAAGCCAAGAAGCATCCAATACTAAACTTCAGAAACTGTATGCCCTACATCCATTAATTGATTTTGGATCTCTATATGCTCGAAGATTGCAAGTTGCATTCAAATAAAATAGTATTAGTTGTACCTATATTAAGCCCAATTCTAGTTGACTTCTGATAGCTCCCATAAGAAATAAACCTACAGAGCTAATCTAAAATTATTAAAACATATGACCATTTAAGAACTATATATACAGCTAAAGATGAATCTAGAAACACTAATAGAAATTGAAAACCCATGGCTTTATGGGAAACACAATCAGTATGGCAAGATCCAGTAAAACCCAACAAAAATATAACCTTTTACAAGGTTGCACCTGATCAGTCCTTTCAATAGTACTACATAACCCAAAAACAAATCTCAGCAACCCAATTCATTTTTGGATTTCTCATGGCCTCATAAATTGAGGTCCTATTTCTTTGGGCAAGTTCGTATTTTTTCCCATTGATGAATGATGTTAATAGTTCTAATGAATGTAGTGCAATTCTTATAGGTGAGGTGAGGACTATGTCTTAGAAGCCCTTCATACGGAGTCTTAGAATCACACCCCTAATAATTAGATGCAAAAACATTCGCTCTTCATTGCAAGAATGCAAAGACAATGGTGAGGAAAAGGTTGTGAATGCCATGAATCCTAATCTCCACTCTATCGATTAAAATCTTTGTGGTAACAACTTTGCTAGAGTTCAGGAAATTGGAGCCAAAGTTAAGAGGTGTCTAGGTAAAGTTGTCAGATCAGTTGATGCAACATCAAATGATAGTAAAATGAGCGACAATAGGAAGCAGAGCAAGTGCGTTCAAGGATGGGTATGAGGACACCCCAAGATCACTAGCCCAAGAAACGAATGACATTGCAATCATCAAATAAAATGCTTGATTAGAGAGGAATGAAGGTGTATTCTTGTTCGCACCTTAAGTAGATTGGAAGTGTAGAGACTAGTTTTCTAGAAAGAATTGTCAATGACCAAAATAAGATAAAACTATTGCAAAATATTCATCATCACCATTAGGACTTAGCAGAGGCTCCACTTGCTCTGATGTAATTGCAACGTTGAGTGTCACTACTTCTTGCTTGATAAGATCATATTTCCCAATCATCGAATCTTCCATTCTTTGAATTTTGGATTACTCCTTAATTGTTTCACATTTTGCTTCTTCATTTGCTTTAGATTTATCAAATAGGGTTTCATAAGTCATATTTGTAGTGAAATCGTCACATTCAGAGGATTTGTTCTTGGTTGAATTAGCATCGGCCATGTTCAAATAAGTGACCTCCTTTGTCTTAGTAACATGGTGAGTTTCAAAATTTCATCAAATTCTTCCTCAATTCCTTTAGGTTCAATATTAGGGGAAGATAAGAAACCTTAGCAAGGACATCTTACATATACCCATCAAGTTGAGAAGTAGCATTCTTGAGCTCAGCAATCTCTTAAGAATTTTTCTCTAGATGATTATTGATCCTATCAAGAAGACCGTGCTGAAGATCTAGGCGTTGCTCCAGGTGTTCGACAAATTTAGTAGATCAAATCTTCGATGGTGCCATGGGCTAGAGAGGATCCTCTAATACCTTTGTTATCATTAGATGGGGAGAAGAGAGTAAAACCAATAATACTAATTCATTGGACCAAACCCATATATCCTTTAACCCTCCTCTTTATAGACTTTATCACCCTATTCCCAAATCGCCCTTTTATCTAATTACCCTTACCCTTACTATTACCACATGTCAAGTTCATAGGGTAAGCCTACAAAAGTTGGTAGAAGCCAAGGGGCCCGTTTGGTAAGCAAAAATGGTTTTGATGGAAATTGTAACATCCCAATTTTTATTTTCATGGTTAGGATGTGATTTATTAGGTAATTTGAGGTGTAGAATAGATCAAACACATTATTTGAGATATATAAACATAAAATTAAGAAAATAGTAAAATATGACTGAAAGTTGTGAGTGGTATATCTATTCATAATGAGTTGAATTTTGGAAACAAAATAATGAGTTGAATTTAAAGGGATTATTTCATGACTAATGGATATTTTTGTATGATTATTTGAGTATAAAGAAATTATCCTGAATATATTAAATTTTATGACTATTGTTTTTAGAATAGAATGGAAAGAAAATTTGACAAGGTTTGGTGGGATTAAATAGAAGTAATTAATGTATTTTCTAATTTAAGTGATTTTAATTATTTATATATTACAAAGGTTTTAGTAGGATAAACTATACAAATAGTTAATTATTTGAACCCCTGGAGAGTTTTAAATAATGGTGGTTAATTAAGGAAAAGGTGTTAGAGATTTCTCCATGCCAAAATATGTGCTTAAAAGTAATTAGATTTAAAAGAAAAATGCATAAGTGAGTGAACAAAGGAAAAGAAAAGAAAATAAAAAGGTAATGAAATTTTGTTTTGGTTGCAAAAAGGTAATGAAATTTAAAAGAAAAGAATAATTTAAAAAAATAGTGAGGCCCACACCATTTCAATATAATACTCTCTTCACCCCCCACACACAACAACCGACATTCTTTTTCTTCTTCCTTCAGATTTTTCGGCGTCCCGAAGCTCCAATCCTTTGTTAATAGAGGATTGTGATGCTTTTAAGCCTCATTTCTTTCACATAAAATTACAATATATAATAAATATTTCTCAAATATTTTATATTCAATGAGAGCTTTTCATTAGTACAAATTTCATTGCGAAGAAAGCAACGTTGAAAGTTAGTGCTTAAAGCAAATATGGATTTTCAGCAACAAGAAATATAAGATTGTAGAAGTAAGTAAATACTTACATAATCAGTTTACTTTGTTGTATAAGATTAATTTTTACACTTTAGGTTTGTTAAGATTGAACCCTAAATGAGAGAAGAGGGATTTTAAGTTTTAGTGTAAATTCTTGGTTGAAACTTTGATAATTGTTTATGAGTAACTTAATTAGAAATACTTGTTGAAAGTTAATTTTGTGGTTAAATTACAAGTTTGAGTGGATTTTCTATTTATGAAGGAATTATTGTGAATTTTTGAGGTATTTTTGGAACAAGCAATCTGGACATTGTTTGATTTGGTGAAGTAAAGATAATTATGAACTTTAGCATTTGGGATTATAATTGGGAAATTATAATTTAAGTGAGTATTTGGAAGTTAGTTAATGATTTTAACGAGTATAATAAAAATAGAAGAATAAGGAGAATATTTAGGATGGTAAATAAATGGATGGTAGAGATATTAGGAATTTTTCTAAGGAACAAGTGAAGGTTGGGTGTCTAATTACCAATTGTAAATGTTACATTAGTTATCATCTTATTGATGAATATATGCACATATATTATGTAGACTTTCCTTAGTTTTGGGTAAGCATAGGGCTTCACAAGAATGGTGTTACTTTTGTTGGAAATTGTGCCTTAGGGGCCAATCTTTGTACTTTGAATAGTATTATTTAATGAAATTTTTCATTTTGTTATCATATTCACATGTTTACTGTGATAATTGTATCCTTAGATAAATCATAAACATTATCCTAAATGTCTCTAGTTGGTCATCTATGTGGGAGTAAAGATGAAATGAGACCAGTATGACTTTGATAAGGTGTGGAGATACGAATCAAAGTCTTAGGCACTTATAAGAGTATAAGGTGCTGGACCGACCTGCTATGACAAAGTTACATGGATCAAGTCAAAAGCTTATCTCATGTATAACCATGTTACTATCACTACTACAAATATCCAAAGCTGTGACGCTTATAATTGAGTAGCTGTAGCACTAGAGAAGTGCTACATATCTGGACGCCATTAAAAGAAGCTATGGTGCTTGGAAGCGCCACAACATTTTAATTTTTTTTATAAAGAATACCCTCCTGTGGCTCTTGGTGAGGCAAGTGCCATAGGAGGGTCCTAATATTTTTTTCTTTTTTTTTTCACTTTCTTTCTTTTTTTTGGTACTTCCTGTGACCCTTGTTTAAAGAAGTGCTATAGGAACTCTTTTTTTTTGCTATTATTTGCATATCTCCCTTAATTGCAGTATTGCACACTGTATGGTCAAAAAAACATTTTGTATCTATATCCATAATACAACAGAATGAAGTAAAGCAAACAACAATGATAGATAACTTTAAAATGATACAAATAGATGATTAATTAGTTAAAGTAGTACATAAAATAATTATACAATATATTGTACGTGAATGAATTATACAACAAATTCAACTTGAATACATGTATGCATGACACAGCAATTGCCAAGAAACAGCACAATAAAGACCAGCAGCTAGTGATGAATTAAATAGTATAGCTACCCAGAGATTTGCCTAAACATATTCACACCATTCCTCGATCACTTCATTAAGCTGATGGTCAATCAAAGTGTCATAACGTTGATCTTCATAATACTACACATATATACAATCAGGCACAAATTAAAAAGAATTATAATCAGCAAAACGTAATTATAAGGCACTAATTAAATTTAATTAAAGCACAATATGAAGTGCAACTAAATGACTTACTTTTTGAGGAATAAATGCATGATTATGCATAATTATATCCTTCATAAATTTCATTATGTAATACCCACAATCATTGTCATTGGGTTGGAAGGGCATTGCAAAAATATAATGCAATATTATTTTTAACTCTGTTTATGAATAAAAATTGTTTACTAACAAAGTTTTATTTAATTCATAAATCAGTACCAGTATCTTCTTCCAAGGATAGCTAAGGTGAGGGTCAGCAGCTTTAGAATAACTTAAGAAGATAGAGGCTCGATACACAGTCAAAGTGCTAACAAAACAAATAGAAACTGATTACTTTTACTTATTCAATCACATGCAAATATTTACCCATACGCACGTACGCTTACCTATTGAACAATAGTAACATATTAGAATGGTTTTATGGAAGACCATCTTTTAGAGGATCCACATAGTAAATTTGAGGGCCTGAAGGTTCTGCTAGATTGATAACTAATAATATCGAATGGCGCCGAAAATATTTTAAAAAATTTGTTTCAACAATAATGGTATGATAAAAGTCAAACAATAAAAATAAAAATTGTACCACTAATAACTTAGCCCGCATTATATGTCACTAAAAATAGCGTAGTTGTTGTCGCTCTCTTTCTAAAGTAATCTTTTAGATCATTAGACTGCGCATTTATATCTACTTTACCCCCATGATAGCCAACAAGAAAAGGGTTGAGAAATACGAATTGGACCATGTTTGCATCCATTAAGATCTCATTGTACAAATTCCTGGTATAAAACAAATAGTGTCATAAAAAACAAAAGAAAAGGAACGAGAAATATTAATAATAATGATAAACGATAATAGTCAAGTACCTTATCTAGAAGTTGATAGCTGAAGCATTAACCCAATCACAATTACATATGTCATGCACAACCTCGGTAGTAACATAATCAACTAGACCACCAATATTGTAGATATGTCTTTCAAGAGGTATTTCCAGTCCTACACCAATCAATTATGGTGTAACCGATACTAATTGTCGTGATACGAGGTTGGTCTTCTTTTTCTCTGTTGGCTAGCCGATGCTTTTGACTTGGGTTGTGTTGTCGTATACTTTGAGATCTTACCATAAGGTTGGATTTGTTTCTCTCTAGACCGTCCACCCTATGAAAATCAGAAAATTAAATCACAGTTTTAGATGGAAGTATGAATAAAAAGTGCAGGGAATTGTAAATTAACAACCTTTTCATATGGCTTAATAAGACCTATTGGCCAAGCAACATAGCCACTTACAACATCTTTCACCATTATTTGCTCATTCCTAGACGGGATCGATAAGAGGGTATCTTCATTCGTGCAAATGTCAACCCTCACTCAGAGTGTGTTGTCGGGCAATGGTGAATTGTGTAGTGTGTCCTTATAGTGTTATGGGTAGCACCCACTGCAACCACGTGCTTGAAAGCTTGATCGGTATATAACTTGCATTGAAATTTGCCCTATAGAAAATAGAGTTAATATGTTATAGTTCACTAAATTATAATGTAACATAAAATTAAGTAGAGAAGAAATTAATTACCAAAGGAAAAGGGACGTTAGGCAAGGAAGTGCAGCTATCTCTGACACTTAGGCTATCACATAAGGGAACATTTTGTGTTGGCCTACACTACACTAACTGTTGTATTTGCATTGTTAACAACACATTCTGTTCTTGCATCAAATGCATTTGTTCTAAGAATTGTTCTTCTTGTTGTTCCTTGTAGTGCATTTGTTCTTGAAGTTCTTGCATTTGATGCTTGAAACTAGTCATCTCGTCACACAGTTGAGAAACATTACTTCTATTGTAGTGCTTCTGACGTCTGAAGTATGCTGATGGGGTGATAGCAAAACCAGTACCCTGAACATGACCATCATACTCAGGTACTCCTAGCGCTCTGCTCAACAAATTGTCCCGGCCAATGTAGCTCGCCAATGTAGGATCCTCTTGTGTCATTTGTCGCTATCACAGAAAGAATTACAAAAACATTAGTTATTATATAATCAAGTTAATATAAGTAAAACTAATTATTTATTGTACGCATAATCCAATACTTACACAATATTCGGCTACTATTCTTGCTTCCTCACTACAAATTCACCTTTCTTATTTGTGACACCGGCTACCCATAAATCATGTCGTGGAACCTGTATAATATCTTAACTTGATTCTTCTATCTCCATAGCAAATTTAGTTGAAGTTAAATGATTTTCATACAATTTATCTACAAATGAAATAATTATTAGTTCGTACCAGTTTTCTTTCTAATCGTGCCTAGGAAACAAGTCCTTGTGTGTATCGATATGCCATGTTTGTCGCGTTAGCTCTATTTTTCTCACTCAACTCCTGTTTAGATCAAAATGATTCATATTAATATATAAATGTTAATTACAAATACGTATATTACCATTAATAGGGAAAGTCAAACAAATTATATTACCAGGAATTCCTGAGTTGTAAGTGTTCTGATCAACTCATCCCACATTTCTTGAGCAATGATTCCTTCGTACAATGGATAGGGCGGTGTATCAATGATATTCTCATTATCATCCCTCAAGTAGTATTTGACAAGATCAGAACAAAACTTTCACATAAGTTTTCTGGCTTTTGTTAGCACAAAGTTCTTCCAATCATCATCAATAATAAAAATGCTCTGTAACATTAATAAAAACATATATAATATGTAAGATTGAAATTAAGTGAAATAAAGAAAACCGAATAATAATATAATTTATGTGTTACCTGTACTTCATCCCAAATGTCATCCTCATAATTTTTTTTGCCATTTTCCAGTTTTGAACTGTAATAGGGACTCTGTCTCAAACTGTAGTCCAAACAAGTTATTTAATGAGGTGTCGTTCTCGCCGAACAAGTTTCCTTTTTCATTCCACTCCAGTTGTAACTTGATTCCCTTAGCTCTCAATTTGATCAATCTTGCCATAACTGTCATGCCACGTCTTATGTTCGCCTCAAATTTTTGTCTACCAATGTTATTAGGAACATCATCAGTTTCATCGTGTGGTGAGTCCATACTCCTAAAAGTGAACTAAACCAAAATAAAATGTTAGTGTACAATGTCAACCATTCAATGAAAGCAAATTATTTTGAAATTTATAAAAACATATGTACAGGTAAAACAAGTTAAGGATTCATTATCTTTTCCTTTTTCTGCTTTGATTTAAAATTTTATTCTTCAGAATTCATGTTAGATTGAGAAATGTTTTTCTCGTGACCCAAATTCCCTCTTTATGATCATGTCTAATGTATACGGGTCCATCTCCATCTCTATCTTTATCTTCATCTGCATCTGCATCTATACCAATCTCTACTGACCATAAATTCTCAAACGAAGGATTATCATCATTGATGTTCAGATTTTCATTACTTTCAAAATCAACTTGTTCTTGGCAATTCTTGTTGGATGGGAGTATAATAGACCAATTCTTTTTAGCAGGATCCAGAATGAAAAACGCTTGTTCTGCTTGTGCTACTAAAATAAAAGGATAATCTTCATACCAAACCTTATAAAGGTTCACTTGAACAAAGCCTAAGTCATCTATCCACAATCCATTGTTATTGTTAACCCATTTACATTTGAAGACAGGGACCCTGAACATAGAGTAATCTAACTCCCATATGCATTCAATGACACCAAAGTATGACATTGAGGCATAGATAGGGTGTATGTCTTTAGCACTGGATCTATGCCAAGAATCAGCAACAAGTATTACCCCTCTATTCTGCATCATGCTCTATGTATCATGGTCTTGTGTATAGAATGTGTAACTGTTGATTGCATAACCATTGTAAGGTAATACATTTAAGCTCATCCCTTCGACAACCACTTCAATTTTTCTAAAACTGAATTAGGATTCTGCTCTATCTTATCATTAATGTGATTTTTCAACCGGCCTGAAAATTGTTTATTGTGTTCTTTTGTTAAAAAATTTTCATTCATATCACCATGTATGAATCAAAGAGCATCCTTATGTTCTTCTACATACGGTTTGACCTCATCAGTGTTATGTAGCACATACAAGTTGCCTTGCTCTAGTTCAGTCGCTGATATCTTTATTACATCCCTCCCAGTTGTTCCTTTCCCTGATCTTCACCCATCATGATGGGACTTAGGGATCCCTACAGGGTCAACATTTGATAGAAAATCAGCACAGAAGTCACTTGCTTCTTCAACCTTATACCTTTCAGTGATACAACCCTCTGGGCGATATCTATTTTTCACATACCCTTTTAATATTTTCATGAATCGCTTAGTCGGGTACATCCATCTCAAGTACACTAGACCACACAATTGAATCTCTATGACCAAGTATATGGTTAAATGTACCATAATGTCAAAAAAAGAAGGTGGAAAATACATTTCAAGTTCACACAGAGTACACACAATCAGCCTTTGCAAATCTTATAACTTAGTTAAATCTACCACTTTACTGCAGATCAACTTGAAAAACACGCAAAGTTTAGTGATGGTGTTTCTTAAATTTTTTGGTGAAATGGATCGTATACCAACCGGTAGGAAATTCTGCATGAGCACATGATAATTATCAGAATTGAGGTTCTTTAACTTCAACTCTTTCACTAATACAAGGTTCTTTATATTTGAAGAGTTGCCCTCAGGAACTTTAATTCCTTGCAGAATCTCACAAAACAATTTCTTCTCTTTCCTTGAAAGAGTGTATGCCGCTGGCGGTAGGTAGGTACAATGCCCTTGCTCAATTGGAGCCAACTCTCCTCTAATTTCCAAGTTCACCAAATCCAACCTCGAATTGACACTATCCTTGCTTTTTCCATGGATATTGAGTAATGTGCCAATTAGACTATCACACCTCGAATTGACTCTCGGCCCATCAGTGTTGATAGTGGGAGGATCGTACCTTCATGGCGGTGGAATCCGGGGGATGAGACTATATGAAAGCCGTAAGGCTATATGTGAAAGCCAAAAGGCTATTTGTTAAACCTTCACCCGCGGCCTATTGGTGTTGACGGTGGGAGGACCATGCCTTCGAGGCGGTGGAATACGGGGGATGAGATTATGTGAATATGTGTTTATGTGGCAGCCTGCGTGCTGTGCTTTATGTTGTGATGCTGCTTGATGATTTTCTTATATGCTTTGTGATTACATGTGGTATGAGTGATTTGTTACTACTGGGATTCTTTTGAATCTCATTCTTTCCATTGACAAACCTTCAAACAAGGCAAGTGGCTCTAAGGGAAAGGAGACGACCAAGGGCGGATAGGGCTCCTTAGGGAGATTTATGTTTTGTTGGGATATCATCGTATATCTTATAAATGTTGTTTTGGAGACAGTGGTGTATCCCCTAATGGGAATTTATAAGCCTTTAGTTTATGTATGAAACCCGGGGGTTGCCGAGATTTTGTTGAACACTCTGATATGTAAATGTGATGTAACTGCATAGGGTAATTATATTCGAGTTGTGGAATTTGACACCAGGGTAAGGCAAAAACTTTGAAAATATTTGCGAAAACCCTTCCATAAGGCAGGGATTGTAAATGAGTTTGACTATTATTGGTCTCTATTTCATTTTAAAATACGTATTTTGAATCATAATTCTGAAAGGGGTTACATCCTATGCATGCTTACTCACTCCTTGAGCTCTTATTGATTTTGAAAAAAAATTTATACTTTGTTATATAAATTGATGTTTAGCCCACTTAGCTATCTCATAATCATTCCTTGTATACTTGTTAAATTGGAATTGTGGTTATGAGGTCTGTGGTTATTACCTCATAAATTAAGGTATCCTTTTATTTTGTATTTTTACCCATAAATTAAATTATCCTTTGATAAGATGTGTATTACATCTTTAGTTGGAGTTAAAATACATATATTATGATATTGATCCTAACTATATATTCTATAAAGATAATAATGAAAAAGATGATGAAATGCTATATTCAATTCTAGATCAATTTGTGTAATTATTATGGCCTCATTAGTTGTTAAATAATTACTTTAAATAGTAGAATATGATGAATTTAAGTAATATAATGATATTTTTTAAGTTTATTTTTTAAAAAAATTAGCTGAGATTTCCCAATCTCGTCCTAGTTCTACTAGGACAAGGGCCACACTGAGATTAAGACCGGTATTGGGATGCAAATTGCGTCCTAGCCAAGAACTGGGACAAGAATTATGACTGGGTTATCCTGGTCTTATCCCAAGTTTTGAACACCCCTAACGGTAGTGAATTCATTGCAATAGGTTACCTCCTTAACAAGTCAAGCAAGGTGCCACCTCAATTAATGGAGGGCATGTTGGAGATTTTTTAGGTCTTTAACTCTTTAATTATTTTAATTTGTGCAGCCATTATATTTAATTAAGAAAGAGATTCATTTTATCCTCCAATACAATATCTCTTCTTTAGTTAAATATAATGACCAAACAAATTAAGGAAATTATCTCCCCTCATGACATGTCGTTACCATATTCAAGAGTTGAATTAGGTATAATTCAACAAGGAAAATTGTATTAAAAACTATGTCTTATCTGTTAAAGAATTAAAAAAATTTAATTCTTCCTCTTTGAATTCATGAAGAACATGCCCCTTCTTTATCTCTTTCATAATTTTCTTATACAAATTAAATTTAAATCATCATATTCACCAAGAGGCATCAAGAGTCACACCACCTATGTCACCCTTTATCGATGTCAAATTCAATATTCATCAAGAATCAAAGAGTCAACCCATCTACCTCAAGAAAGATATTCAAGAAAAAGGAAATGATAAAGAAAGAGATAGAAGAAATAAAAGAAGATACTCAAGAAAGTCACCTGATTATCTAATATATGCATGTCTCTAGGTCTATCTAGTCAATGGTGTTCACACAGGCTTAAATGAAAGATAGGGGTTGTCTTTTTGCTTAAGGCATCTATGACCTCATTAGCCTTTTTTGCGTGGTACTTCAATTTAAAGTCATAGTCTTTTAAGATTTCCATCCATCTATGCTACCTATTATTCAGTTTGTTTTGGTCAATCATGTATTTCAAGAGCACTCAAACCCGAAGCTATAGAGATAGTGTTCCTAAATCTTCAAAGCAAACACCGTGACATCTAGTTCCAAGTCATGTATAGGATAGTTCTTGTTATGTAGCCATAATTATTAGGAGGTATAGGCTATTAGCATGCGTTCTTGTATTGCTACACAGCCTAAACCCCTTATCGGCGTGTCTGTGTATAAGGTGCACAACAAATTGGGGTTTAGGATAGTGAAACTATAACACCCTTATCTTATTTTCATATTTTTTTAGCGAGCTTTGCACGCAGTTTGGTAGGCACACAGGAATAATATAAATATACTGATATATTGATACAAGGTACTTGATCACATTACAGGTTTTCCCTGTAGGGTCTTATACATAATACTTATAGACCTTAAAATAATTAAAAGGTCTTCAGATAACCAATAGTCTCACTTGATCCACACTGGAACCATCAGTTGCTAATAAGTACGCCTTTGCCACTTGAGCCACTATCTACTGCTGAAAACTTTATATATTTATGGAAAGGGTGAGATTCGAAAGAATCTCAGTAGTAATATGCAATGAATCAAATAAAATGGCGTAGATAAATATGTCAAACCCCATGTAATGCAACATAACAATAATCACATAGTCTAGAAAGAAAAAGTTACTACCTGGAATTGCCCTTTTCTACTCCACTTGTCCATTCAAAATCTTGGTTCCGACTCAGGCTATTGCAAATTCCTCTAAATTAAAGTTACAAGTAACTAGTTATTACTTGAACTATTACTGTCTTTAATCACAGTTTTTTGGTTATCTATCATTGTTTCAGCAATTTCTACACAATACAACTCTGAACAGTGAAGTTTCACTGTTTTCCATAAAACTGGCAAATTTTCAATCGGCTTAGGAAAATCATAATTGATTCTAGGAAATTTGAAATTGGTTGGTTCCAAAGCCTATGTACAGCTCTCTAAGTTTATTTTCATGGACCAATATCCAAGGCTGGTCACTATTAACACATTTTTCCTAGAAATTTGCCAAACTTCCCCTGTTCCAGATTGCATTTCTGAAATAGGGCACAACTTTGAAAAATCATATATCTTAAACTACTTGTCCAAAAATTGTGTTACACCCACCAAATTAAAGCTCTACATGTCTACTTTATGACTGTAAAGTTTCACAAATTTTTAGACTAGGTTTGACCAATGAATTTCAGTTCACAACAATACTACCTCCAGAAATCAAATTAAACATCATTTACTTTAAATTTCTAAAACTTCCATATTTGCATACAAATTTCCAAACATCATGAACACATATATTCCCATATAATTTTCCCTTCTAAACAATATGGAATCATCAAAAACACCAAAATTTAGTCCAAAAACAGTGAAAACAACTGCTTGACAAAATTCACGTAAATTGGAAAAATTGGAGTTTCTTGATTCCATTTTATTAATCACCTTCTTTTCACCTCTAATCAGTTGTTCAACTACTTAAACACCATTTGTACATGATTAGAGTGAATTTGGGTAGCACCTCCCCCAAGGTTTGGTCTTCCCAAATTACAAAACTCAATCAAACAACCTAACCAATAAGCATTTACACCACCAACCATCAAGAATCAACAAGAGGAGCAAAGTTTATTGGATTACTTTTGATTTTCTCTCTCAAAACTAGAAACCATGGGCACCTCCTCCTCTTTCATCTTGATTTTAAAGCTTGATTCATGTGTAGTTCAAGAGGAAATAGAGATTAGAGAGATTTGTCATGAATTTTCAAGCTATGAACAAGTGAAAAATCACCTTAAGCCTAACTTGTTTTGGCTAGTTGAGAACTTGAGCTCTCTCTTCTCTTTTTGCTCTCCATTTTTTGTGCAGCTCTCTCTCTCTCTCTCTCTCATTTTAGATGTTTGACCAAGAATAAGGCCAAAGAAAGAGATAAAGAGTGGATAAAAATACCATCATCCACCTCCTTTAATATATAGTATTTTATTGTATCAAACATGTGCCAATTGCTTAATCTCATTATCTTTTCTCTTTCTCCTTCATATCATACGAAATGTGTGGCCCTTTTAATTGAAGTAATCATATTTTATTTGGCCTACAATTGTTGATTAAAAATAATGGCCAAAAGGAGCTAGAAGAAGACTTCTTACTTTATCATAATTTTACCTCCTTATAGAATGAGATATTTGACTTATGCGTTCATCTTTTTTACCTTTGTAATAACCCAAAATGTGAATAAGTGCTTATGACTCAAAAAGTATGTGCAAGGAGTGCTAGATAAATACTTGCAAAGAATAAAGTATGAATTATGATCCGAGTTAGCAGTAGAAAGTGACTAAACCCTGTATTTAAGCTCAATCATGGTGACAAAGCTTAAATTGAAGGAATGGTACATGATTGAGAAATGGGTCAAATAATGTGTTAAGTAGTAATCCTGTTGAAATTGTCATAGTTTGGGACAAAACGGGAAGAAAAGAAATTTATTAGCGAATTAGTTAGAAACCAAAAAGGAAACGGACTAATAGCTAAAAGACTAAGAGGTGTGATTAAATAGCCAATGGAATTGTGAGAATAGTCCTATAGTTACATGCATGTGAGTATGATCATGACACATGTGTTGGAAATTGTTCCCTAAGGGCCAATCATTATACTTTGAACATTATTAATTTAATGAAATTTCTCTATTCTGTGATCATATTATTTGCATGTTAATTGTAATAATTGTATCCTTGGATAAATCATAATGATTGTCCTAAAATATCCCTGTTCAGTCATCTATGTGGGAGTAAAGATGAAACAAAACCAGTATGACTTTAATAAGATATGGAGATACGAATCAAAGTGTTAGGCACTTGTAAGAGTCCAAGGTGCTGGACATACCTACTATAAGAAAGCTACATGGATCAAGTCATAGGCTTTTCTCATGTATAACCATGTCACAATGCCCTTTAACTTCAGGTCATCATGGATTCCTACATGAGAGTTGCTAAGCTTTAAACTAGTCAAAAGTTACTTTTGACCGGGTGATGATAAAGTCTATGATTGGGCTTGGTGGTCTTTCATGCAGAGGAATATGAATGATCAAAATGGAATTTATCCCTCACATTAGTAGAGAGATATTACTGGGCCCCTCGATAAGTGAGTCTTAGAAATGTATGGCCATACTACGATGGAAAGGAGTTTCCATTTCCATTATCAGGCTACTCAGGAATCAAGAAAGTAATGGTCAGAAATAAGAGGATGATATTATCTATGCATTATACTTAACCGATATATTGTTTGACAAAAGGGACGTGACAAGGTTATATAATAGGTTGCATCGTGTTAACGATCCTCATATGAATTGGGTAGTCGTAATGTCTTGCTTGAGGCCGCTTGCGACTTGTGGGTTAGAACAATTATTGGCCCATTGCCAACTTTGTATGGGCCTATAGGGCGCACACAACAATGACCCAACATGAGATAATGTTTAATCTAGGGTGGATGAATTTTATATTTATATATATAATATAAAATTCATTAATAATATTATATATATATATATGTATTTTTGAAATACATATTATATATATTATGATATTATTATATTGTGTTAGTTTTAAATTTAATTTTATTAAGATAAATTAGATTTAATAACTAACACGATAGAGATATAGTATGTTAGATTTAGTTTATGAAGATAAATTAAATCTAATGGCTCTTTATTTGGATTAAATAAATAGGTTAAATTAAAATTGTAGGACAGATTTAATTTAAACTGAATTTATTTAATTAGCTCATCAAGATAATTAATTGTTAATTAATTTCAAAATTAATAAAGATTAATTTTGAAATTCGAATATAGCCCTCATAGGTTATAAACTTGAGAGAGCAGATATACTCACACAATGATGAGAATTTAGAGCTGCAAGGAAAACCCTAGGAGACATTGGAGGCACTAGCACTAGTCTATGTTAGAGAGCATTCGTGTAGATACCGGTAGAGGGAGTGGAGCTGACGTGTTGGGTCCTAGAGATCGCAATCCCTAAATTAAAAAAAGTTCGAATCTTTCTAACTTGATTTAAATGCCGTTGATAGATCCTTGAATAGGATTGGCAAAAATTTTAAAATTCTTCTATTGAGCCTACCGATCCTAACAACATGGCACCTTTGACACCATTGAATTGAGTTTGACAAAGTCAAAAATTTTAACTCTCTTTCCTCTCTCCTCTCAAGTTGGTTAAACGTGTGTGTGGGGGGTTGAAAATCTAATCCATCATCATCTTTTCTCTCTTTCCTCAAGCTCTAAGTCATTTAAGCAAGGTGAAGAAGAAAGAGAAAGAAGCAAATGCAAGGTGAGCCATTTTGACCTTGAAGATGGACTCAATTGCTCAAAACCTCTTCTTTAATTTTGTTCCTCTTGATGTAAGCTTCATTTGTATGGTTTTAGATTTTCAAGAGGAGGTGTTTTATGAATCCAAGTAAAGCTACTGGTTGGAGAATCAAAGAGCAAGCTAGGGAAAGAGGAAGAGGTGAGAAAAATCCATCTTTTGACATATGTATTGTGATATTTGGTTGAGTGCTTTGGCTTGTGGAATTTTCCCTAATTTTTGTGTAATTAGGGTGCTAGAGAGGTCATAGTGTTTTGATGATTGTGTTGATGTTTTGTGGTGTTCATTGGATAAATGAACTTGATTAGAGTCTTAAAGAAGTTTGGTGATTTTGAGGTTTTGTGTTGAATTGGTGTTCAAAATAGAACATGTTAGAGGAGTGAGAATTTGGTTGTTTTGATGTTTCCATTGGATTTTCGCAAAAAATATTTGTGGGGAGTGGTCCCTGCTGTGAAATTTGGACCTTTGGAAACATTGCTTGAAAATTGGAAATTCTGCTTTGTGAAAATGCTATGCAAGGGTGCTTGTTTTTATGGTATTTTGAAATAGCAAATGATGACAAAAAGTTGTGAAACTTTTTAATTTTGTAGTAGACATTGCAAGCTTTAAAATGATATAAAGTTTGTGCTATTTCGTTATGTGTATGAAAATTTGTGGTCGTTGGAAGTTAGCTAAGAATCATGCCAGTTCTTGGTTACGGCCAGGCATCTTAGCCACAACCAAAGAGTTTTTGTATAGTTCTTTGCTATGGCCGAAAGGGTCTTGACCGTGGCCTAAAACTCTCTGACCTGTTCTTAGCTACAGGTAAAAGGGTCTTCATCATGGCCTAAAAGTCTTTGACCATCTCTTGGCTGCGGCCAGAGAGTGGCTTGGCCGTGGTCAAGCCCCTATTTCAACACTTTAAAGTTTTATAAAATGATTTCTGGTCTAGTGATCCGTAACACGTTAGGCTATTGTTTGAGCTACTCATAGCCACTTGAAGGACCCAAATTATAACCAACTCTAAGTGTTTTGTAGTAGCTTGAAAAGTGGGAATAGTGAATAACTCATCATCCTTGATTATGATTTATAGGACTTGATATTCGCCCTGAGCATGAGAAATTAGATACCAAACGCCAACAAAAAGAACAAGGTAGCAACTCTTTCTCTCATATAATGTATAATGCTTGTATGTTTGTGCTTATCATTGAGTTGTAATGAATGTGAAAACTGTTGTGATAATAGTCATGCATTAATGTGGTAGCTAAATACAGTGAAATATGTTGTGGCAAAAGTCAAGCATAATTGTGATTACATTGAAGGCTATCATTTTTTGATGCAAGTCACACATCAATATGGAAGCTGAATACATTGAAAACTGTCGTTATTGTGTATACAACATAAGCTGTCGTTATTGTGTATACAACAAATGTTGTCGTGAAGGCCACGTGGTGGAACAAATGCATATACAGCGAAAGCTGTCGTTATTGTAAATATAGCGAAAGCATCGTGAAGGGCACATGGTGGGATGAAAGTGTTTACAACTGTGAAAGCTATCACTATTGTGAATACAGCCTAAGAGCTATCGCTTATGTGATGAAAGTCACGAATGTGATTGCTGCTTTGTGATAATTGATTATATGCTTTATTTATTATATATCATATGAGTGAAAACATTACTACTAAGTTCCTTTGAATCTCATTCTTTCTACTACTAACCTACAGCTAGGACAAGTGAATCAAAGGAGAAGCAGGTATACAAGGACGGCTAGAGTTCATGGCTTGGAGATTTTTTTTATGTTTGTTATTTTAACCCCCTGCTATAATTATATCCAAAATATGTGATGAAAGTGAAATAGAGACCAATAATAATTAAAATTCAATCTCAAACCCATATACCAGACGAGGTTTTCACAAAAAACTTTTCAAAATCCAATACACCTGGTCTCACATTAACATTTCGAATACAATTACTACACGAAGATAAATCACATTCATAACAAATCTAAGTGCACAACAATATCTTTTCGGCAATCCCGGATTCCTTACATTAATCCAAGCTTTACAAGGCACATTCACCTATTACAAGCCCTCATATGAGGATTATGCAAATCTCATCACAAATACATACTTAAATATACATATCCAAATATATATCCTGACTATGATAACCAACAACCTAAATAACATCCTGAATGATCCTTGCCGCCCTCGGCTGCTTGCTCAATGTTTCAACAACATACCCATGGCTATAGCATAATTAGAAACAGAGCTACAATAATTCATATATGTTTCACATAATCAGCAAATCAATACATGCATCAATACACCAATATAAATATCAGAAACATGCAGAAGAGGTAAGTTCCTACACTTGTCTTCCACATATGCTCCCACACCGCTTACTCACGATTAGACGAATATTGAACCACGATTAGGGTGAACATAAAACCTATAACCAAAGCAAGGACATAGGGTTATTCTCTATTCCAAAACCTTACTTTCATATCACTTAAAGTTGGTTATCATTTATGACCTTTAGGTGGCTAATCAAAGCCTAAACACATGCCTAAAGGGTTGGGAAACACTTGACCAAAGATCACCTTTTAAAAGTCCAAAATGCTAATTTTTTGAAGTTGGCCATGCCTAAGAATCCACTGGCCATGGCCAAAAACAAGTCAGAAACATTTGGGCCGTGGCCAAGAACATCTTGTTTCTTGGCTGAACTTCCAAAAATCATAACTAATTCGAAAAAAATTGAAATAAGGTGATTCCAAAGCCAAATGAAAGGTATTTAAGTATCTTGATTGGAAAAATATAGACCATTACCAGAAATCACTATAAAATTCCAAAATTACACAAAATGCAATACTGCCCCAAAACAGAGTTTAGTTTTGATCCCAAAGTTTGGCAAACCATAACTCTT
Source organism: Inga laurina (assembly GCA_963855925.1). Taxonomy (NCBI): domain Eukaryota; kingdom Viridiplantae; phylum Streptophyta; class Magnoliopsida; order Fabales; family Fabaceae; genus Inga; species Inga laurina. Next base: position 29,924,800 of record OY979709.1, on the reverse strand, counting down.
AACACACAAAATGAAATGACATATATTATGTGTCCATTTTGAACCTTGGGATGTGAAATTTAATATTGGAAAGTTTCAAAATTTTTAGACATCATTTGCCTAATCAAAACGTCCACCCAAACAGACTGCTCAAAATAGAACTTCAATAGACAGTGTTTCAGTTTTCACCCTTTGGCTTCCAATGGTCCCATTTTCATACCAAACCTCATTCCCATGCAAATTTTCACAAGGAATCCATTGGAAACACTAAAACATCAAAATTCACATCAAATTGAAATGTTACACCATAGCCACAAAATGTTACAGAATGTCAAAATACAATGCACCCCATTGCAATCCTCTCCAACCAAAGTTCCAAACAAATACCAATGGTCATAAAACACAACCAAAAGACCATTTACAACACACTACACAATGCAATTCCTCCATTTCAAGATCACATAAAATCAGGGAAAAATTCTACAATTCACAATACTTAACAGAAAACCATAAAACTTAGATCAAAAGGCTTTAAATACTCACATCTTCCTCTTTCCCAAACCAATTCCTTGATTCTGCATCTTTATAATTTCCTCAAGCCATCAAACACGTCCTTTCACAAATATAAAACCATAGCAATAAAGCTCTTATCACTATGAACAATATTAAAGAGGAGTACTTAAGCATTAGAGGACAACAAGCTAACCAAAAGCTCACCTTTTCCCTTTCTCTTTCTTACTTGAGCTCACAAAAATGGAGGCTTTAGAAAAAGATGAAGATGATGAAGAGAGTGATCAGTTTTTGGGCAATTAGGTCCATTTTGGATGACTTATGAGAGAAAAGAGAGAAGAGAATGAGGTGAACTTTTGACCAAGATCCTATAGTTCATATTGTGACACTTGTCACAATCTTATCACACCAACCATAAGCTCACATAGGCACACCATATGGGATTCTACCCTTTTAATCACATAACAAATCAATCCTAACCATTGATCTTGAACTTACCAATGAGTTTCATTTTTAGTAACTGATCAATTGGTCGATAACTTTACCGTTTTGCCCCTGATCGTGGCAATTCTCACTGAATCACCAACAACACTTCACATATTTTCTTTTCATTCCATATCACCACATTATGCAGGCTCCCTCTATTTTAAGTCAATTTAGATGTTAATCTATAATTGAGCTTAAATACAGGGTTTTGGTACTAGTCACAACACATTCAAATATCAAATCACATCATAATCTCCAAAAGCATTTATTTATCAATCACCAAATCTACTTTTGGAGTCATTAATCCTTAATCATAATTTAGTATCTTGCTAAACTAGGGCTTAGTAATCCACTTATTTCAGGCTTATTTTCTAGCCTTGAGTCTCAGAATTTAGGGTATTATAGTTATCACTTGTTGGGATGATTACATATCTAAAGGTAGACCAATACAGTAAAATTGTGTAATTATCTGTAATCATCGATATGGGAAAGTAAGAATGGGCATTCATACCCTATAGACCCTTATAGTTAATGACTAAAACTTGAGTATTCGTCAGGAATTTTGTTAAGCACTCTAATATTTATGAATGGAACCGTACCAATCAAGCTAAACAAGTTTGGTAAAGCAGAAACAAGATCACGCTAACCAAGTTTTGAAAAGAAAACCACTTTATCATAGGACCAAATCCTATTTTAAAGTTGGGACCTTTCATGAGTTTTTAATTGTTTGTTGGTCTCTCGTTTAATTTATGACATAGTTTTGAACTATATTATCAGCTATTAAAGTAGGGGGTTACGTTTTTGGTATCAGAGCTAAAGTTCCTGCAATGGTAGGTTTTGCTACGATAGTTGCAATAGTTCCTTGTATTAGTATGGGTAATTAACCCTTGACTGTTGTTGTATACACCTAAATGTTCCTATTATTAGTTGATATGTTAGTTTTAAGGAGTATGTGTATACACTTAGTGTGATATTGATGTTACGAATCATTTGTGTTTGAGTAAAAAGGACATAATGGTTTGAGCAAATAGATGATGGGTGTATTGACAGAGTAGAGGGATATGATCTATGAATTCAGTGATGAGCTCTAACATGTGAAAGAAAAATAGAATAAGGATAGAGTTCAATTAACATGAAAAGAGATGAATCATAAAAAAATGGCAGAAGGGTCAATTCGACATCAGGAGTCAAAACTACACATTGAGCTGAATCACGAATTGAATGAGGTGCTAGCCTAGAATGAAGAGATCTATAGTTTTGGGTCTCTAAGTTATATAACCATTTAGCTCCAGTATTCGTGGGGAAATATTTGATCCCCAAGCTATAGAAGATTAGCTAGTCCGACTCGAGAAAATTTTTGAAGTGCTATAATGCCCAACGGAGGTAAGGGCAGGACTAGATATTTACATGATAGAGGGAGACACAAATAGGTGGTGGCAAAACATTACCATGATGCTATGGACCCACAATGTGCCTTTGACTTGGGAGATGTTCTAGGAGAAATTCAATGACAAGTACTTTCCTAAGTAAGTGAGACTCGAGAAGGAGTTAGAGTTCCTATCAATAAAGTAGGGTGGTGAAGAGACGTTTGATTATTACCTGTCTCAATTCATTCAATTGGTTGGTACTCCTTATACCTGCAATGTAGGGATGATAAGTAGTGGAGCTCTGATATATTAATTTAAGGATTAAGGCATTAAGTGAGGAAATGATTGGCCTCCAAATAGTTTACTGAATTCAATAAAGTTGTGGAGGAGTGTCGAATTACAGAGAACAATCTGAGGATCTATACCTAGTTAAGGGTGGCAGCAATTGCAGTGGGCCCGATAAAAAGGAATACTTCTCAGAAGCAGAAGGAGCTAGAATCCTTATCTAAAGGTGGTGATAAGAACCCTACCAACCTGAGAATCATGAGTATGGAGACCTCCAATGATATGGGTGTGTCCTCGTTATGGCAGGGTGCATAGTGGCAAAATGTGTTCGGGTGCAAGTCATTCCTTCATTGCTTATGACTATGTGAAATGCCTGGGATTATGTGTGTATAAACTACCATTTGACTTGATTGTGTCAATATTGATGGGTGTTAAGGCTATGACTACTAAGGCTTGTTTGAATTGTGTGATAACCGTTAAAGGGCATGAGTCCACAGTTGACTTGTTGTGATTGCCACTCTACTAATTAGAAGTCATACTGGGTTTTGATTGGTTAACGGTGAGTAATGTACCTACTGTATTCATAGATTTGATGAATCATACCTTCTGACAGTACCTAGATCAATTCTTAGTGTTTATTAATGACATCTAGATAAAAGTAGTGAAGAGCACAAGTATCAGCTGAGAATAATGCTGGAGATTTTGCGTGGAAAGTGTTTTTGTGAAAAGCAACTCTATGCTAAATTGTGTAAGTGTAAGTTTTGGCTTTTGGAAGTAAATTTATGGGCCATGTTATCTCTCGAGAAGGGGTCTCAGTGGATCCCAATAAAATAGAAGCAGTGCTGGACTGGCAGAGACTAGAAACTGTTATTGAGATGTGCAATTTTTGGGTCTTACTAGTTATTATTAGACGATTCATCTAGAAATTCTCTCGGATTGCCTTGCTGATAACCAAACTCATGCGAAATGATCAACCGTGTGAGAGGGTTGAGTGATGTAAGAAGAGCTCACGGATTTAAAGGTGAAGTTGTCGATAAACCAATGTTAAATATACCTGATCCTAGCTTGACTTTATTGTGTATTATGATGTGAATATGCAGGGGTTAGGCTTTGCCCTGCCCAGCTTGACTTATGTTGTGTATTATCATATGAATAAGCTGGGATTGGGGTATAGCTGTATGCAGCAAGGCAGAGCTAATTTAGTTGATGGTGAATTCGACTACATGACTGCGAGTTCTCATTGGATAATATGAGGGCACTTACCCCGATATGGCTAGCCACCAGGCTAGTTGCACTGGTGTTGACCCTAGGCCGAGAGGCGGTGCATAAAATTAGAGTCTGCTGTGAGTTTGTGGTGAATATGTGCTACTTTGAGTTGTTGTCGGAAGGGCTGACTAGATTGAGTAGAGTGGTGGCCTATGCCTCTCGATAGCTGAAGTCTCATGAAATAAACTATCCTACCTATGGTCTGGAGCTTGCGGCAATTGTGTTTGTGTTAGTGGTTGTGTTAAAGATACAACGATACTGCATGTATAGTGTGATGGCTGAATTGTATTATGACCCCAAAAGTCTAAAGTATTTGTGTAATTAGAAAGAATAGAATGTGAGACAGTATAGGTGAATGGAGTTGCTAAAATATTACAACTTGGAGATCAAGTATCATCTGGGTAAAGTTGATGTCATTGCGGAAGTGCTGAGTCGGAAGGCAGTGCATGTTGTAGCAATGATGATAAAGGATTTTTGAGATTTAGATCTCTTGAATCAAATCATATATGCTAATAGTGTTCCCCAAGGGGAAAGTGACTTGATGCCTGAGATTAAGGGTGCTCAAAGCTGGGATGAACGAGTGCAGTCCATCCGGACCATGAGCGAATGAGGCGAAGACCTCTAGGGTATGAAGTTGGAGATCACGTGTTCTTAAGAGTATCTTTGATCATGGGAATAAGGAAGAACGGTTAATAGAATGAAGCAGAGCCCAGGGTGCCTTGGTCTATTTAAGATTCTTGCCAGAATCAGACCTGTAGCATACTAAATAGTCCAACCCCTAAAGTTGAGCAAGTTTTATGATGAGTTTATATCCCAAGTCGTGTGACAATTTTTGGGGATGAGATTTATTGTACGGGGGGAGATTTGTAATAATGCAAAATGTGAATAAGGGCTTATGACTCTAAAAGTGGATGCAAGGAGCGTTAGACAAACACTTTCATAGAATAAAGTATAAATTATAACCCAAGTTAGTGGCAGAAAGTGCCAAAACCCTGTATTTAAAACTCAATCATTGTCATAAAGCTTAAATTGAATTTAAAATGAAGGGAATGGTGCATGGTATGAGAAATGAGGTTAAATAATGTGTTAAGTGGTAATCCCATTGAAATTGCCATAGTCTGGGGCAAAACGAGAAGAAAAGAAATTATTAGCCAATTCGTCAACAACTAAAGAAGAAATGACTAATAGCTAAAAGAGTAAGAGGTGTGATTAAATGGCCAATGGAATTAGTGAGAATAGTCCTATAGTTACATGTTTGAGTGGAGTTACGAGATCAAGACATATGGCACCTTTGGCACTATTGGATTGAGTTTGACAAAGTCAAAATTTTCAACTCCCTTTCCTCTCTCCTCTCAAGTCGGTTAAGTGTGTGTGAGGAGGGCTAAAAATCTTATCCATCATCATCTTTTCTCTCTCTACTCAAGCTCCAAGTCGTCCAAGTAGGGTGACGAAGAAAGAGAAAGAAGCAAAGGCAAGGTTAGCCATTTTGACCATAAAGATGGACTCTATTGCTTAAAACCTCTTCTTTAATCTTGTTCCTCTTGATGTAAGATTCATTTTTATGGTTTAGATTTTTAAGAGGAGGTGTTTTGTGAATCCAAGTAAAGCTAGTGGTTGGAGAATCAAAGCCCAAGCTAGAAAAAGAGGAAGAGGTGAGAAAAAGCCATCTTTTGACATATGTATTGTTATGTTTGGTTGAGTACTATGGCTTGTGGAATTTTCCCTAATTTTGGTGTAATTAGGGAGTGTGAGAAGTCTTAGTATTTTGATGATTGTGTTGATATCTTGTGGTGGTCATTGGATAAATGAACTTGATTGGAGTCTTAAATATTAAGTTTGGTGATTTTTAGTTTTTGTGTTGAATTGATGTTCAAAGCATAACATGTTGGAGGAGTGAGAATTTGGTTGTTTTGATCTTTCCATTGGATTCTATACAAAAAATTGTGTAGGGAGTGGTCATTGTTGTGAATTCTGGACCTTTGGAAACATTAGTTGAAAACTATAAATTCTAGAAATTCTATTTTGTGAAAATGTTGTGCAAGGGTGCTTGTTTGCATGGGGTTTTGAAATAGAAAATAATGTCAAAAGTTGTGAAACTTTCTAGTTCTGTAGTAGACATTGCAAGCTTTAAAATGATATAAAGTTTGTGTCATTCTATTATGTGTATGAAAAGTTATGGTCGTTGGAAGTAGACCAAGAATGAGGCCAGTTCTTGGGCGTAGCCAGGCATCTTGGCCGCTGTCAAAGAGTTTCTATCTAGTTCTTGGCTGTGGACAAAAGGGTCTTGACCGCGGCCCAAAACTCTCTGATCTTTTCTTGGCCACGGCCAAAAAGGTCTTGGCCGCCACTGAGGCCCTATTTTCAGCACTTTGAAGTTTTGAAAAATGATTTCTGGTCTAGGGCACCCCAACCTGTTGGGCTATTATTTGAGCTTCTCATAGCTGCTTGAAGAACCCAAATGATAACCACCCCTAAGTGTTTTGCAGTTGCTTGAAAACTGGGAATAGTGAATAACTCGTCATCCTTCATTATCATTTCTAGGACTTGGTATCCACCTTGAGCATGAGAAATCAGTGCCCGAGCGACAACTGAAAGAACAAGTTAGTAACTCTTTCTCTTATATCATGTATAATGCTTGTATGTTTATGCTTCTCATTGAATTGTGATGAATGTGAAAGTTGTTGTGACAATAGTCATGCATCAATATGGTAGCTGAATATAGTGAAAGGTGTTATAACGAAAGTCGCGCATCAATGTGATCACATTGAAGACTATCATTTTGTGATGGAAGTCACGCATCAATATGGAAGCTCAATAGAGAAAAAGCTGTCGTTATTGTGTATACAACCAAAACTGTCATTATTGTGAATACAACGAAAGCTGTCGTGAAGGCCATGTAGTGGAACGAATGTGTATATAGTGAAAGCTGTCGTTTTTGTGAATACAACAAAAGCTGTCATGAAGGCATATGGTGGGACGAAAGTGTTTATAGCTATGAAAGCTATTGTTATTGTGAATACAGCCTGAGAGCTATCGTTTTGTGATGAAAACCATTAATGTAAATGTTGCTTTGTGATAATTGCTTACATACTTTATTTATTATATATCATAGGAGTGAAAACATCGATACTAAGATTCCTATGAATCTCACTCTTTTCACTTCTAACATATAGCTAGGACAAATGGATCAAAGGAGAAGCAAGTATATAAGGATGGCTAGAGTTCGTGGCTTGGAGATTAGTTGTATGTTGGTTATCACTTGTTGGGATGATTGTAAATGTAAAGGTAGACCGATGTAGTAGAATTGTGTAATTGTTTGTAATCCCTGGTATGGTAAACTGAGAATCGACATTCATGCCCTATAGACCGTTATAGTTAATGATTGAAACTCGAGTGTTCATCGGGAATTTTGTTAAGCATGATGATATTTATGATTGAAACGGTACCAATCAATCCAAACATGTTTGTAAAGCAGAAATGAGACCACGCTAATAAAAAAGCCACTTTATCACAGGACCAAATTCTATCTTGAAGTCAGGACCTTTCACGAGTTTTAAATTGTTCATTGGTCTCATTTAATTTATGACACATTTTTTAACTATATTATTGGCTATCAAGGTAGGGGTTACAACCTTGTCTTCATCTTTTCTTTTCTTCTTCATGTGTCATATGAAATATAGCCCTCTTGAAGAACAAAAGAGCTTCTTGAATTATCACAAATCTTGTTTCCTCACTTTAATTGCAATTCTTGACTTTTCAACCTTCTTGTGCTTGGCTTAAATTGCTTTATCTTTCAGTATAATTGAGACCAAGAATTCAATTCCCTTCTTGCTCCCTCTTTGACTGTCCAATATCATGAGGAAAAGGGGAAAATATAGGCTTTGGATTAAATTTAGCTAAATTATTATTTTGCCTATACATTTTTGCCATTACCTTTCTAATTTTGCACATAGATTAAAAGATGGCAGAATCTTCATTCCAAAATTCATATATAATTGTACAAATGTCTAATTGGTATGGTTCAAAAGGCTATATAACCCTTATTAAGTTTATTTTTAGGAAACAAATATAGCCTTGAGCCAACTAGATGCTCATAATTCTCATAATTTCTATTTTTGGATGCTATCATAAAGCTTTCTAGTTTCGCTGGGTAAACTTCAAAAATTCATAACTCTTTATTCTGTATAATTTTAATTGCTTAGCAATCCGCTGCACTTCACTCCAGGCCAGCATATTTTATTATATGAGGACATACATTCTGTTAGTATCTTTAAGCCTCAGTGTCTTGTATGATCATACACACAGGGACTCGCTGCCAATCTTAGGCTTTGCTGCCTCTTTAAATTGCTACATCTAGGACCTTAATCCTCATTACTATAAAGGTAGGTTCTAAATCATCATATTTCCAAATCAAGTCAATCACTATCAACTCTAAAATATAAATGAGGTAACCCAGTCCATGAGGCTTAGCTGTTGAAAGGTATTCACCATCATGATGCCCTACTATAATAGGGCTCATTCCAATCTCTGCTCGCATATTATACTACTGACCACACAATTCGCGTTGCTGTAAACCTCACAGGTTGCATCATTATAAACCACACAACCATACATATCACTACATTATAGACCACATAGTTTACCTCATTGCAAATTGTATAGCAGACCACACAGTTCACCACACAGTAGACTACACCGATCACCACATAACAAACCACACAGCAAACCTTATCGATCACCATACAACACACCATGTAATTTACCACACAGCAAACCACACTGGTCACCACATAGCAGACCATACTGGTCATACTGTGATGTGGGATGAACAATACTGGTGCAACATAGAACCTCTCCTGCAACCCTTAAAAGTTACATTTAGATTTACTATCCCACCTAGATGATTTATTCTCTTATAAGAGGTTCAATAATATCAAGATTATTTGAAAAGAGTTCCATAGGAATCTCTCATAATACCTGACTTGACTATAAAACTGTGTACCTTAGTGATAGTTCTTGGCCTCTTTAGATCAGTTCTAATTCCATTTTACTAGGATTTATTCGTTATATTCCTTGAGGAATCACCACTTAGTATGTTAATTTATGAAAGCCAACGCTTATATGTGACTCCCATCACCACTTATAGGTTATTATTATGTTCTTCTCTACCCCTCGAGTAGATCAGTATATTGACACTAAGACAATAGAAAATTCACTAGCCACAGGTATATTTTCAATTACCATTTCTACTTTAACAGACACTAAAGAAAACAAACTACCATTATGCAACACTTCTTAGCTTTAGTCACTAAGAGAAAACTTAAATCACTTTACGGAGTAGGATTTATGATTCTCTTATTTCCACTGTGAAACAACACATGCTTTGACGTTAAACAATCAACTCTTATTACAACTTCAAGTTTATGAAACCATTCACAGAGTAAATCTATCACAGGGTTTTATCTCTTACACATATCAAAGAATTCAACAAATTTTCTCAGGCCAGTTATCATACCCATATGTGTGATCACAATCAAATTACAAGGCAATTCATGATGTTAAGCCCTAAGTGTTTCATATAGTCAAATACAATATAAGTGGGGCTATAATGTCTGCCCACACTTGTCTTACTTCCTCAGTTGGATCCCACTTGAACATTGTAATAACACACAATCATTTATAGAGAATGTGATAATCATAATTTAGTTTAGTCAGAAATGCATTCAAGGCCAACTATTGTTGCAACCCCTACTTATTCCGTACCTCAGTCCTATGACTGGGCATATCAGTGTACCCGTAGGCACTATATATCATAGGATCCATGGGCATTGTATTTTTGGTATACTTGTTGGCATTGTATTTTGGTGTACTTGCAGGCACTGTGTTTTGATATACCCATATTTATGGTATATTAGTGTACCTTTAGGCACTATGTATCAGTATAACAATAGGTACGATCTATCAGTGTACCCATAGGCACTGTGTATCAACCTTCCGTATCATCAAATCGTATCCTCTAAGATGAATATACGGTATAACCACCACTCATCATATAGCACCGTATATCATATCTACATTCTTTTAATGTTACTAGAATCTTCATTTAGGATGGAGAAACCTCAAAACATTTGAAATACCTTAAGTTTCCTATCACCTTATCAAATGAACTTTTCTATGTGTAACCCCCTCACCGTAATTACATCCGGATTACAAAAATTTAAACGAAATAGAGACCAATAAGATGGTTTAACAATTTATAATCCCTCATCTAAAAGATGGGGCGTATGAAAATCGTTTCAAAACTTATATATTCATGGTCTCACATTCATGTACGGATGTAACTACTTGAGAAATCAGAGTACATAATAAATATCAAAGTGCGGAAACCAAAATCCCGGCAAACCCCGGGTTAATACATATATGATATGGGTTTATGAGTTTTCTCATGAAGGGGATTACACGATCCAAATAATCATTTACAACTCTTTACACTTTGGCAATTCCCAAATCCAAAATGGATATAACCAACTATCCCAAAACATGATTGTCCCTAAGAGACCCTAACCACTCCGGGTTGGTCGCTTCCCCTTTGAGCCACTTGCCCTGTCTGAAAAAGTTAGTCATAAGGAAATAATGAGATTCTTGAGAATCCCAGAGCAACAACTCACTCATACAATATATAAACATAGAGCATGCATGTTCATCATAATCAGCAGCTTCACAATGATCTCTGGCTCACGCCACATACGACAGCACTCACGGCTGTAATCACAATGCACTACGCCCACTTTCGTGGTGAACACTATGCCAGCTTTCGCTGTAATCACTATGCACAACGCCCGCTTTCGCGGTGAACACTATGTAGCAGCAACACAAAGCACAAAGCACCATAAAAGCATCTCAAGGCACGGTGTATCACTATGCTCCACAAAGGATCTCAATGCACAAAGTATCACAAAGCAGCAGCAGCAACATCCACACAATGAATGACAGACAAACATACAATACATTTACATAAAGCATAAGAGAGAAGTCGCTACCTGTATCTTTCCTGACAATCTTGGGCACAGTGGGCTCACGCGTGCGGCAGATGTCAAATCCTATACCAAATTAGGGACAATTGATCAATCTCTTTTCCAATTACTTTACTTAATCCCATAATACACTAAGTTGGTTATCATTTAGGACTCTTAAGAGGCCACAAATGACTCTAATGAAAGCCCTAAAATGTTGGGAAACAATAGGTTGAAGGTCACATTTCGAAAACACTAAGTGCTGGAACACAGGCTTGGGCCCCGGCCCACCAATCCTTGGGCCGCGGCCCAAAACAGGTCAGAAAGGTTTGGGCCGCGGTCCACCACTCTTGGGCCGCGGCCCAGAAGTTTCTGATTCTGGGCTGAACTTCGAAAAACCATAACTAATTCTAGAAAAATCGAAACGAAGTGATTCCAAAGCCAAATGAAAGGTATATAAGTCCTCTTTCAAGGAAAAATACAGCCCTTCACTGGGAATCACTACAAAATTACCGAATCACCAAAAACTAACCACTACTCCAAAACAGAGTTCTGTTTCAATCCCAAACTTTAGACAACCATATCTCATAGAATTCTAAACGAAATGACACAAAATATATGTCCATTTTGAAGCTTGGGATGTGAACTTTAAGACTGGAAAGTTTCATAATTTTCCAATACCATTTGGTCACTCAAAACGCTCGCTCAAACTGACAGCGAAAAACAGAGCTCAATCCAAACAATTTTCCAACTTTTCCCAAGTGATTTTAATGAATCCAAAATCAACAACCAAGCTTATCCCCACACAAAATCACTCAAGGAACACAATGGTGACTTCAAAATGACCAAAATCATCACCCAATCACATGCCCTGTTTTTTGCCCAATGTCCAAACCAATATAGAATTCTCAAACTCCACCTCTAAGCTTCAATTCAATACCATTTATTCAAAACACTTAACAAGGCACTAATTCCATGTCAACAACAATTTAAACACCACAAGACCCTAATTTTCGAAAATGGGTCCCAAAATTCCAAAAATTCCAAGTTAAATCATTGGGCACAAGACTTATATAGAAAGGTTTCTTAAACTCACCTTAACAACTTTCTCAAAGCAAGTTCTTGATTCTCCCAAGTCCAGAATTTCGTGTGGCCACAAACCACCACCAATGGGCAAGCTACAACCATAGAAATGTTGCTCTCAACTCAAGGATCAACTTTAATGAAGGGAGTTTAAGCAATAGAGATCATTTACCTACTCGAAAATCAAGCTTTCTTCTTCTCTTCCAAGCTCAAACCAGCGCCAGAAATGGAGGAAGGAAGAGAAAAAATGAGAGAGAGAAATGGAAGGAAGATGATGATGGAGACAATTCTTTCTCCCTACACACACACAACCGCACAAGAGAAAGAGAGAGAAGAGAAAAGTGATTTTTGTCTTCTAGTGCCACATCCAATGGCCATTCTCTTGCCACATGTCATCATCCACTCACTCCCTTATGAGCTCACCAAATCACAACACATAGGATTCTGACCCACGGTCAAGGAATCACAACCATTGATCTTAAATACCATATGTATTTATTTTCAAAATTCACATTACATTAATCATGATAGTGCTTAATTACACTAATTACAATGATTTTCATAATCATTAACCCTAATCACAAATCGGGATATTACACTATGCATTACTTACTACAATAGAAATGGTTCTAATTAAGATTGATACTTACATCGTCATTATCTCCAAGCTTTTAAGCATCCTTCAAATCATCTAACTAATATGATCATTAGCCATGGAAAAATCTCAAGGTAATCATTATTCCTCAAGTCTCTATGACCTTACCAACTTAACTTCCTAATAGGTCATACATTCTGATATTTTCCTGGGTTGAGAACGGTTAACTTTTGTGTTCCCATGCCAAAATGTAGATATCGACTTTATTTGTTTTTAACCACCGATACCCTAAGACTACCCTTGTCTCAAAAATCATGCCCATTGTCTTTGGGCATCAAAATACGGTGTATGGTCTACACACTGGCTTTAGTCATACCTGTTTACTCGGGTTTCTCTATTTCCTTAGACTATTCTAAGTCCGGTATTACACTACTTGCTACCCTTATAATATTCGCTAATCTCTCAGGGCTAGTTCACAACTGGGAGGATTCACTCTTTTGCTACCCTCATCCACGCATATGTCCTGTCACTATATAATCAAGACCATATCAGTATACTATCTTGTTGCCAGAACCACTGGCTTTGATACTAAAATGTAATGCCCTTACTTATTTCCATATTTTTCAGAGTGCTTGCAGACAGTTCTATAGGCACACATGAATAGCATAAATATATTGATATATTGATATAAGGTACTTGATTACATTACAAGTTTCCTCATAGGGTCTTATACATAATAATTATAGACCTTAAAATAATTAAAAGTTTTTCAAATAACTAACAGTCTTGCTTGATCCGTACTGAAACATCAGTTATCAATAAGTACACCTTTGCCACTTGAGCCACTGTCTACTCCTGAAAACTTTATATATTTATTGAAAGGGTGAGATTCGAAAGAATCTTAGTAGTAACATGCAATCATTCATATAAAATTTGACAGATAAATATGTCATACACCATGTAATGCAACATAACAATAATCACATAGTGTATGAAAGAAAGAGTTTCTACCTGGAATTGTCCTTTCCTGCTCTACTTGTCCGTTCAAAATCTTGGTTCTGGATCAGGCTATTGCAAACTCCTCTAAATAAAAGTTACAAGTAACTGGTTATTACTTGAACTATTATTGCCTTTAATCATAGTTTGTTGGTTATCTATCATAGTTTCAGCAATTTCTGCACATTATAACTCTACACAGTGCAGTTTCATAGTTTTCTAGAAAATTGGAAGATTTTCAGTCGATGTGAGAAAATTATAATTAATTCTAGGAAATTACAAATTGGCTGGTTCCAAATCCTATGCATAGCTCTCTAAGTTTATTTTTATGGAAAATACCCAAGATTGGTCACCGTTAACACATTTTTTCAGAAATTTGCCAAACTTTCCCTGTTCCAAATTTCATCCATAAACAAGGCACAACTTTGAAAAATCATATCTCTTAATCTTCTTGTCCAAAAATTGTGTTCCATCCACCAAATTAAAGCTTTACATGTCTACTTTATGACTGTAAAGCTTTATAATTTTTGGACTTGGTTTGACCAGCGAAATTCAGTTCACAACAATACTGCCTCTAGAAATCAAATCAAACAACATTTACTTTAAATTTCTTAAACTTCCAGATTTGCATACAAATTTTCAAAAATCATGAACACTTATATTCCCACACAATTTTCCCTTCTAAACACAATGAAATCATCAAAAATACCAAAGTCTAGTCTAAATAGTGAAAACAGCTTCTAGACAAAATTCACATTAAATTGGAAAAATTGAATTTTCTTGATTCCATTCCATTAACCACCTTCTTTCACCTCTAATCACTTGTTTAACCACTTAAACAAGTGATTAGAGTGGAGGCAATTTTGTAATTATGAAGAACATTTTAGATCAGTTCAACTAATATAAGGTCTAAAATATATCATTTAGACCATATTTGTAAAGAATCGGTCTAAAAAGATATATTTTCTTGGCCTGTTTGTTAGAACCGGCTATCACCCAAGAGGGGGGTGAATTGGGTGTATGATAAAAACTTAAGAACTTTGGAAATCTTTTTGCATCTTAACAAAAGTGGTAAGTATGAAGGTAATAAATTATAAATCAGCAGTTAGACTAAATAATATATGCTGGAAATATAAGAGCTTAGGGAAGAGAATATGCAAACTGTGATTTATCCTGGTTCGGTCCAATCTGTGATGGCCTACATCCAGAGATTTTAAAATCCACTATCTTCTTGTTTAATCCAGGCACAAGAAAAGCCTTTATAATCCCACAAGTTTAGCTGGGTACTTCTGAAACCGTTTACAAATCTCTTACTGAAATACTCCCCCTAACGGCAGGTCTTACGAGCAGAGCAATCCCAAAGATCTTCCTCTCCTGCTTACTCATGCAAGTCTTATGATCAGCAACGTTCTCTCTTGATTACACCCCTGTAAGTCTTATGAGCAGCAACATTCTCTACTGTTTGCACCTTTTAAGTCTTACGAGCAGAATGTCTTACTGGCAATTCTCTCTACAGCTTCCCCGTAAGGAAATCAACCCTCTCAAGGTTCCTTTACCTTGAGATCAATTCAGAAATACAGATGAAAGTGTTTACAAAATCTCTCACAGAGTATATATAATACTCACTGAAGTACAATACAAATAATCACTCTCTCAATGATAAGTAATATAGAAACTGGAAAACAGAGAGTGTTTGGTTAGAAGAAGAGGATTCATATTTCTATCATTTTTCTCATAGTTGCTCGCTGTCTCAGTTATCTATCAACTTTGAATGCTCTCTCATTTACCATTACTTCATTTTGACCGTTAAGCACATTTGAATATCTAGCTGCTGTCTGTTTCAAAGCAGAGCATCCCGTAGATGAGCGGGATGCGAGCATTTGGATATCCGACAGGTTTTCATTATGAGCTATATGTCACGTTGTGGAGCGGTATGAAGATGTTTGAATATTCGACAATCTTTCGTGGTGTGTCAGTTGCTTGTCGTGGTAGGTAGCAGCCATTCAGTGTGTAAGATGAAGTTCACCCTAATTGACTTTCTTATTTGAAACTTCAATCCGAACGTTTAATATCCTGTTTCACACTTAAATTATATGTTAGTTAATGTTTAGAAATAATAACAAGTGAGAACACAATGATTTAATAACATGTAACCATATTCGGATTATTCGTTGAGTGATGATATTTGCCATACGTGACCCCCATTCTTGAAGATGCAATCCAAATGTTTAATCTCCTGTTTCTCACTTGAAATATAAGTTAGTTAATGTTTAGGAATAACAACAAGTGAAAATATAATGAATGTATAACATCTAACCACGTTTGGATTGATGGCTATAAGAGTCTAAAATTTCTGCGTTGGTTCTGTTAGGACTTCACTCGAGTGCATGTATAATTTCATGTTTTTGCTTCGTCTCAGGCAAACACTTGCTGCTCTTCACTTGCAGGACTCGAGTGCAATTCTGGACATCACTCGAGTGCAACCAGTTCTGCTCGAGTGCGCTTCATGTTTCTTTAGTCATATTTCTTCTTGCGTTAACACTTTCATGTTAACACTTACATGACTCCAGTGCAAACCTTCACTTTACTCGAGTGCATTGTTCAATGCTTGAGTGTTGCTAAATTTCTCCACACTTCAGCCACTTCTAGACAACACTCGCATGACATTTTTCAAGAGTACGTTTTTGCACTCGTGAGTGATGTGGGGCCATGTTAGACTCAATTTATTTATTTGATTCTAATGATGTATCATAAGAAAGCTCTTGCCATATGCATTCCAATGCAAAAAGAATCAGCTCCAAACTCCTTGTATCTTTCAAGTTATAATTGAAAGAGTGTCTATCACACTAGATTGCACAAGCGTGAACTTCCAGAAGGCATAGCTCCTAGAATATAACTTTAAATTAGAAAAATGACCTATCCATGGAAAGCTCTGAGTCTAGTTTCATATGGCACTGGTTTAGTCTCAATCCAATGTGTCTTTTTTGAGTTATGCTCATAATATCAAACCTGTCTTGAAAAGTGATGGTGATTTCACAGTCAACTTCCACGTATCATATCTCCTTCATCTGAGCTGCTTTAAATATGATCTTGGTGCACGTGTTTCGTGTTTTGAGTCTTCCTTCATATGCCGTCAGTGTTGGGTCAATCTCACATGTGGTTTGAGAGATATGGCCAAAATACCGGACCTCTATCAAGCTGAACGTAAAACAGAGTAGAACAGAGTTGCCCTGACATTTGAGTGTGTTCATCCCATGCTCTAGTGCAACACCTCTGGCACTCGAGTGTTGAGCTCACACTCGAGTCAAACTACTCCAGAAGTGCCATATATACGATCATGGTAATTCATTTCCCTGCTTCATTTGGACGTCCCTAGCCCATTGGTAAAGCAAAATGGGTTGTTGGTATTTATTCCATAATTACAAGATTTACCATAATATTTTTCCCATTTTCTGAATAGTGGGTAATTCTGGCATATTTTCTAACCTAACTTTGAAAAATCATAACTTTATTTGTAGACATCAAATTGGAGTGATTCCCAAGGGTATGAAACCCTTATGAAGTCTAGCTTCAAGGAAAAATATAGCCTTTAGCCAACTAGAAGCTCATAATTCCCAGAAATTCATTAACTTTACTTGTTCCGGATTTGGTTATAGAAACAGGGTCTAACTTTGAAAAATCATATCTCTTAGTATATAAGTCCAAAAATAAAAAATACCTATCCAAATAAAGCTTAGGATGTATACTTTCATCTTGTAAAATTTTATAATTTATGGACTGCATTTGCCTATTTAAAAATACGCTACAAGAAAAACTGTTATGCTTGAAAAATACCCTTGTTGCAATTCCTCATTCCTGGGACTCTTGCTAAACTAGGGCTTAGAAGTACACTTAATTCAGGCTTATTCTTAAGGCTTTAATCCCAGAATTCGGGATATTACATTTCTCCCCCTGTTCAATAAATTTCATCCTCAAAATTTAAACGTCTACAACTTGGGAATCAACCCTTATCACTCAATCCAGTCTTTTTTCATGTGTAGGCTCACAAGCCGTGCAACATAATGATCTTAATCTCTTCCATATGCAAGCTCATTGAGCATGCAGCGCAGTCCACACATTCTCATTAAAGATCTTAGATCGTATTCAGTAGTCATCATTCATTTTGTACATAATATGTAGCGCGCATCAAACATAGGACCCACTAGTCCATTCCCACTGCTCTTGGTTCCTTAGGCATCATAGCCTCTTTGGGACTCTGCCCGGATGACACAATCACATCAAATATTGGACTTAACACGCCCAGCAGTCATAACAGGCACTGGACCTCACTACCCAGGTAACAAACATAACAAGCACTGGACCTCACTAACCAAGTAACAATCATAACAAGCATAAGACCTCACTGCCCAGGCATACCATCCCATGCAAACTTGCACATCGGGTCTTACCACCTCGTGCCTCTGCTCGGTACAATTCTTAAACATATCACTTTCTGTTGGCCTAAGAAAGTATATGTCCATTAGTTCTTATAGCTTAAGCACATACAATTTATTATCTTTGTTGAATATATATCGAGTCTAACAATCTAGAACCAATCATTAGTGCCCAAAGATTGCACATAAATTTACTATTTTTCTACTGCCCGCTTGAGGTCTATCTCCTTATATAAGCTTTAATAATGTTAGGATAATTTAATATGAGTTCCATAGAAACCTCCTATAATACCTGACTGTACCCGAAATCTATATTCCTCCATGCCAATTTTTGGCCTATTTCAACTCAAATCATTCTTAGCCATTTCAAATTCTTGTGGATCAAAACTTAGCGGTTGATTCTTGGGTTACGGTTTATTTGTTCTTTTTATGTAATGTCTGAGGACAACACCACACAGGCTAGCTTAGGAACTATCTTAGGGCAACACCGCACAGGACTCTCACCAAGCAAGATTTGACCCCTCCTCCACACTAAGGGACTCTGCCACACAGGTACTTGGGGATCTATTTCACCTTCCTAAGGACTCGAGGCCATGACCTAAGGATAAGTCATGCCTTAAGAGTCACTTGGTAACCCCTATATACTTATCCCTTTCAACACATTATTTGCCAATTAAGAATCAACTTCTAGTATAGCCTCAAGTTAGTGGAATAGTATTAGATGAATTATTTCTTTCATTTCATTAGAGAGCTATCACCTCAATCAATCCTTTAAGGGAATATATTATAATCATAATCTTACCCTATGCTAGACTTAATAGCTAGCAAAATTTTTAACATCCCTTTCTGCAAGGATTCATGTCCGTAAAGATCTTGTTCCTTGATTCGACAGATCAACACTAGCCCAAACACAATTCAAAATAAATTTGCTAGCCTAATGACATACCAGTTCACTAAGTCTTAAGGCCTCTGGACGCATAGCTCTACTACCACATATTTGGCATGTAGGATCTCATTGCCTAGGGTCTTTAACACAATGGTTGGTTCATTATGAAATCTAGAACCTCAATATCACACAATTTGGAAATCATTTCCCTCAATTATACCCAATAGGTTCCCTAAGAATAAGGCTGAATAGTGCCTATCCTAACCTCCACAGTATTTAGGTATTATCCTCACAGCATTACTGAAGGTTCAATACTATTCACGAGGTTCAAACTTTTATCGTGGAACAAAACCATAGTATGACAAATTCACATACCAACCTAAGTATTATTTCAACTTAGATTAAATTCAAGCCTATCCTCAACTTTCAGCATCATCAGATCATATCTTCTAGGATCAATATGTGGTATAATCACCATTCATCATGTATCACTGTATATCATTCTCCATACCTTTGTCACTATGGTATTTCTAAGGATCATCACTTAACATAGAGAAACCTCAAAATATTTACTATGCCTCGTGTTCACATAACCTCATCAAATGAACCTTTCTAATTGTACTTACTACAACAGAAATGATCCATTTTAAAATCAATACTTCCTTCATCACTCTATACTTCTAAGAGTTCTTCATATTGTCTAATTAAGATGATCATTAGCCATGGAAAAACCTTAAGACAATTCACTATTCCTTAAGTCTCCATGACCTTGCCAACTTTACTTCCTAAGGGTTACCCATCCTAGGATTTCCCTGGGTTGAGAACGCTTAACTTTTGTGTGCCCGTGCCAAAATGTAGATACTGGCTCTATTTCCTTCTGACCACCAGTATCCTGAGACTACTCTTATCTCAAACAACGTGCCAGCTACCTTCGGTTGAATAAATACTGTGTATGGCCTGAACACTGGCCTTGGCTGTACTCACTTCCTCAGGTTTCACAACATCTTTAGTTCATCCTTCGTCTGGTATTGCACTACTTGCCGCCTTTCGGTATTCCATTGTTCCTCATGGCTAGTTCACATACGGGGTAATTCACTTCCTTAGTGCCCTATTCTATGCATATTTCCTTTCACTACATAATCAAGACCTTATCAGTATACTATCTTACTACTAAAACTGCCACTCTGCTAGAACTGCTTAAGGCTCTGATACAAAATGTAAGGCCCCACCTTACATTGCACTTATTTTCGATATTAACCAGAGTAGCAAGGCATAGATCGGTGGGCACACATGAATACCATAAATATACTGATATATTGATACATTATGCTTGATTACATTACAGGTTTTTCCCACCAGGGTTTGCATATAATACATACAGACCTTAAAATATTAAAAGGTCTTTAGATAGCCAACATCTTCTTTTGATCTTGATCAGAACTTTCAACTACCGATAAATACCATTTCGTCCTCGGAGCCATTTTCTTCTACTGCACACTTTACACATTTTATGAAGGATAGATTTACTACCTGAATAGATCTTTCTCGCCTAATCGTCTAACTATCTTGATTCGACTCGGCCACAACTATGCGGTCATAAAATTCCAAGTTTACAAGAATTAGGCTAATACCCATTCATGTACTACTTTAAACTCTTTTAAACTCATTTTGTTGGTTATCTTAGCTTAAAACTATGAAATGACCAAAATACCCCTAGGGATCAGGTCTAAGCCCCTTTATACCCTAACTAACTGTACTTTTCCAAAAATTATAACCTGAGCTATTCCTCTATAATTTTGCCCAAGGGATCCATTTTTTATCTCAAAATTATCAAATTCACTACTAAAAGATGAAAATGCCCTTGGCAGCCCCAATTTAGGATTTTGGGGGTAATTTTGCCATTTCACAATCCAAGGCTTTTTACACTTCATGATCAACATGAACCTAACACAATTTTCCATTCTAAGCACAATAGAATCATAAAGCTCACCCAAAATCTAGTTCAAATACCCTAAAAACATATCTGGATGAAAATCACAATAAATTTAGGGAAAATGGAATTTCTTGATTCCATTCCATTAACGACCTTCTTTTCAGCTCTAGTTACTTGTTTAATCACTTAATTACACTCCCGACATGATTAATCCAAATTTGAGCAGTACCTCCCTTTAAGGTTTAAACATTCCAAATTTACAAAAACATCCAAACAATCCATAAATCAAGCCATCAACCACAACAACAACAACAACATAATATCAAGAGAACTAGGGTTCTTAAAGTTACCTTTGATTTCTCAAGCTGTCTCTCTCTAAAACGTCTTCCCATCTCTCTCCTCCCTTGGGATTAGCTTGCTACACTTGGTTTTTCATGGAGAACAAGAGCTTAGAAGAGATATTACACAAGTTAGGAGGCTTAAACACTTGAAAGTACAAGCCTTACCTTTGAATTTCCTTCCTTAAGCTCCTCCTTTTCTCTAGTTCCTTAAGCTTCTCTCTCTCTTTGTGTTCTTAGGCATGAAATGGTAAAGAAAAAGATGAAGACCAAGTGTTAAAATATCTTCATCCTCTTTTCTTAATTAAATATTAGCTTACTTGATTTATAACATAAGCATGTGTACTCAAATTTATCTCTTGCCAATTGTGTCATAACTCACATTACATGTGAACTAATTTTTCCTTCCTTTCCCTTGGCCCATAAAAGACGTCGCAGTCTCCTTCATAAACCCAATTTGGGCTTCATTCCATTAAGCTAACCACATGTACAAGTTTATATTATTTTATGCTTAATTAATATGTACTCTTATTTAATATGTTCTTATATAATTACTTGGCTCTAAATTCAAACACATGACATTATCATCTTCCAAGTAATTATTTTACTTCTTCCTTAATATTTTGGTAGCAAATATCCACCAATTTAATCACATGCCAACTTTTTTTTACTCTTCAATTGACCACACATATATATATGATCATGCTAATTCATTTCCTTGCCTTTAATTGGACGTCCCTAGCCCATTGGTAGAGCAAAATAGGCTGCTGGTATTTTATTCCAAAATTACAATATTTGCCATAATATTTTTTCCATTTTTGGAATAGTGGGTAATTCTGGCAGATTTTCTGACCAAACTTTGAAAATTATAACTTTATTTGTAGACATCAAATTGGAGTGAATCCAAAGGGTATGAAACCCTTATTGAGTCTAGTTTCAAGGAAAAATATAGCCTTTAGCCAACTGAAAGCTCTTAATTCTTAGATATTCATTAAACCTTACCTATTCTAGATTTGGTTCTAGAAATAGGGTGTAAATTTGAAAAATTATATCTCTTAGTATATATGTCCAAAAATTACCCATTAATTATTAAATTAAAGCTTAGGATGTCTACCTTCATCCTGTAAAATTTCACAATTTTTGGACTTCATTTGCCTATTTAAAAATACGCTACAAGAAAATCTGTTGTGCTAGAAAAATACCCTTGCAGCAATTCCTCATTCCTGAGACTCTTGCTAAACTGAGGCTTAGCAGTTCACTTAATTCAGGCTTATTTTCAAGCCTCTAATCCTAGAATTTAGGATATTACATGATTATTTTATAGGAATCCCCACAGGGTATGTGAATAGCAATTACAGACCTTGAAATAATAAAAATGGTCCTCAGATAACCAACAGTCTTGTTGGATCAGCACTGGAACCATCAGTTGTAGGTAAGTAGCTCTCGACCCTTTGAGCCGCTATCCTTTACTGCATTATTTTTAATTTGAAAAAGTGTGAGATTCAAACAAATCTCAGTAGTAGCATACAACTAGACATATAAAATGCAATAATTAAATATGCCCTACACCATGTAATGTAACATAACACAAACAATTAATAGCGAGGTCCTTACTTAGCCGAATAGTACATACACCCTTTCCATTGTGCAGTACATATACACTCCCTTACCACATCTAGAATACATATGCACATGGGTCGGGGTTGGTTTCCCACTACCCATAAACACCTCGGTTAGATTCTTGCTTACTGCCAGGTAAGTATGCCTCCACACACAATTGTCCTACTAGGCAAAATAATATTCATATCATGAAAGATGATATACACAAAGCATATAAAAAATTGCATAGTATATGAAAGAGAGTGCTACTGCCTTAAACCCTTTTTGAGGTACAAATAGGTCCTTATATCAGATCAGGCTTACGTTGGTAGTCCAGTCCAAAAATTCCAAATCTATAACAAATAAGTCATTACTTATTCAAATAATATTCTAAACACATTTTGTTGGCTATCTTAATTTAAAATTGCAAAATGACCAAAATGCCCTTAGGGACTCAGTCTAAGACCCAAAGATACCCGGTCTAACTGTACCTTTCCAGAAATTATGACCCAGGCTATTCCGACATAATTTCACCCAAGGAATCTATTTTTGACCTCGAAATTATGAAATTCACTATCAAAAGATGAAAATGCCCTTAGCAGCCCCTAACTTGGGGTTTTAGGGGTATATTTGACATTCAACATACTAATGCTTTTCACACTTCATGATCAACATAAACCCTACACAATTTTCCCTTTAAACACAATGGAATCATTAGATTAATAAAAATTCACCTCCTTCCCCTAGTTTCAGGGCTGGCCTAAACTTGCTCTAATAAAAAGGAAAGTTTGGTTTTCTTGATTTAACCTTTAAAGCTCCTTCCTTTTCACTCCTAATCATGTGATTAACCATTAAACCCCATTTGAGCATGATTTGTAGAAATTTGGGCAGTATAACCCCTTAGGGTTTCAACATCCCAAAATTACAAAAATAACCAAATCAAGCCAATAATTACAACATCAATATCATATCATCAAGATAATCAAAGTTCTTACGGTTACCTTTGATATCTCAAATTTTTCTCTCTAGCAATTGCACAAAATATATTATTTTATGACAATTCTCACATGTGCTCATATCTTGATTAATGCTTATTTAATTCCTTGCTTAAGATGATGACACTTGGCACAAATTGTATCCAAGTAAAGATTTTCCTTCTCCTTTAATCTTTTGGTAGAAAATATCCACCAATAAATGGAAAATATGTGCTTTTACTTTATTACACATTTTACTCAATTGCCATTACATTTGTTTTCCTCCAAATTCACAATAGTTGGCAATTCTGATAGATTTTCTGACCAAACCTTGAAAAATCATAACTTTATTTGTAGAAATTCAATTGGAGTGATTCCAAAGGCTATGAAACCCTTATTGAGTCTAGTTTCATAAAAAAATATAGCATTTAGCTGGCCAAATGTTCAAAATTCCCAGAAATTCATTAAACTTTACCTGTTCTAGAACCGGTTCTAGAAACAAGGTCTAAATTTGAAAAATCATATCTCTCAATCCTCAAGTCCAAAAATTACATATAACCTATCAAATTAAAGCTTAGGATGTCTACTTTCATGCTGTAAAATTTCAAAATTTTTGGACATCATTTGCTATTTAAAAAGGTACAAAGATGACTACCATGCAGGGAATTAACCTGGCAGCAAACTCTATGTTATGTAACTCACTGGTGGGTTAATGACTAAATTTTCCATACTCTTTAATTCACCATTTTATTCCCTTGCATTTCATTAAATGCCACAAATAATTATAAGGCATATTGGTGAATAAAATTTAGGGTGTTACAGCTCTCCCCCTCTTAAATAAAATTCATCCTTAAAATTTGCTACACATATAGCCATACATTTTAGGTAATACTTCTGCATATGTATCACTGACATCATTACCACTGACCAAAATCTGCTTAAACAGACTAAGATCTCTGAAATCCTTGATCAATTTTTACTCACGAATTATCATGGCTACTACCTACACTGTTTTATGGCTCAATGCGTAGCAACAACATTAGCTTTTCCTGGGTGATAGTTTACGTCCAGGTCGTAATCTTTAAGCAGCTCTATCCATCTGCTATATCTCATATTCAATTTTTCTTTCCAATATAAATACTTCAAATCCTGGTGGTCGCAGTACAACTCTACAATCGCACCATAGAGGTGGCGTCTCCAGATTCAATACAAACACTATTACCATCAACTCAAGATCATGGGTGGGATAGTTTAATTCACGAAGTTTCAGCTGACAAGATGCATACGCCCTTGTCGGCTCACATCAAAATATATCCCAATCCATGCCTACTCGCATCTAGGATTTTCAGCACTAGTGCTATAATAAATTTCTATCTCAGCTCTACGAAGCTCATCTCACAAGTATCATACCACACATAATGTTGAGTTTTTGGGGAAATTCGATATAGACCCCTCATAATAATCGAAAAGACCTAGAATATTGCGTATCACAGCCACAGTCTCTGGCCTTTCTAGTTTAGTACCGCTTGCACTTAACAAGGTCCATCAGGATCCCTTGCTTTATGACAACATAGCCCAAAAATATCACCTCTAAAAGCCAAATCTCACATTTACTAAACTTGGCATAGAGTTGCTTTATTTTAGTATGTTCAATACAATTCTCAAATATTGTTTTTTTATCTACTCTGTGAGTATACCAGTATATCATCAATAAATACTACCACAAATTGGTCCAAATACGGATGAAGAATTTGATTTAGGTAGTCCATGAATATGATAGGTGCATTGGTCCACCCAAATGGCATTATAAGAAACGCACAATGACCATATCTGGTCCTAAAAGCAGTTTTCGCTACATCCTCTTCTTTTACCTCAAGCTAGTAATACCCATATCTCAACTCAGTTTTTTTCCTTTGGAAAACACACAGGAACCAGACAACTGATTGAGCAAATCATCTATACCAGGAAGTGGGTGCTTGATCTGAATGGTCACCTTATTCAACTTCCTGTAATCAATATAGAGTTGTAGACTTCCACTGCGCATTCTGATATTTATCTCCTCATATAAGCTTTAAAATGTCACGATGATTTAGTAGGAGTCCCATAGGAACTTCCTATAACACCTGACTGTACTAGAAATATGTGTTTCTTTGTGCTAGTTACTGGCCCATTTGAACTTAAATCATTCTAGGCCATTTCAAATTTTCATGAAATATAAACTTAATAGTTGATTTCTGGGTTACGATTTACTTGGTAACCCTTCAACTCATACCTTTCATCACATCATTTGTCATCTACCAATCGACTCCTAGTATAGCCTCAAGTTAGTAGAATAGCAGGCAGATCAATTCTGTCTCACATTTCATCAGAGAGCTATCACCTTAATCAATCCGTTAAGGGAATATTTTATGATCATAATCTTTCCCTATGCTAGACTTAACAGCTAGCTAGTTTTCATAATCCCTTTCTATAAGGATTTGTACACATAAGAATCTTGTTTCTTGATTCGACAAAGCATTACTAGCCTAAGACAATTCTGAATACATCTGCTAGCCTCAGGACACACTGGTCCACTAGTCTTAGGGCTTCTAGACACACTTGTCTAGTACAATATTTCTGGCATGTAGAAGTTTACAGCTTAGAGTCTCTAACCCAACTTTTAGGTTCACCAAGAAATCTAGAAACTCAAAATTACATAGATTGGAAACCATTTTCTTCAAGTATACCCAATAGGTTTGCTAACAATCAGGATCAATAGTGCCTATTCTAACCTCTATGGTATTTAGGTATTATTCTTAAAACATTATTGAAGTTTCAACACTATTCACAAGGTTTAAACTTCTATCATGGAAATGAACTATAGTACAACAAATTCACATTCCAACCTAAGCATTATTTCAACTTAAATCAATTTCAAGCCTATCCTTAACCTTCCATATCATCCGATCAGATCCTTGAGGATCAATATATGGTATAATTGCCATTCATCATATAGCACCATATATAATGTCTACATTCCTTTAACATCCCGATGTTACTAAGGATCATTACTTGGCATGGAGAAACCTCAAAGATTTACTACATCTCAAATTTCCACCACCATATCAAATGAACTTTTTGTGTAATAATTATTGCAACAAAAACGGTTCAAATTAAGATTAATACTTACATCGTCATCATCTCTATGCTTCTAAACATCATTTAAATCATCTAATTAAGATGATCATTAGTCATAGAGAAACCTTAAGGTAATAACCAATCCTCAAGTCTTCATAACCTTGCCAACTTAACTTCCAAGGGGGTCACCCATTATAAGATTTCCCTAGGTTGAACATGCTTAACTTTTATGTGCCTATGCCAAAACATAAATACTGGCTCTATCTGCTCTTGGCCACCGGTACCCTAAGACTACTCATGTCTCAAGCATTATACTAGCTGCCCTTGGCTAACTAAATACTATGTATGGTCTGAACACTGGCCATGGTCGTACCCGCTTCCTCAAGTTTCATAATATCTTTAGACCAACCTTAGTCCGATATTACACCACTTGCAGCCCTTCGGTATTCTACTATTCCTCATGGGTCGTTCATAGACTGGGTAATTAACTTCCCTAGTGCCCCATTTTGCGCATATTTCCTTTCACCATATAATTAAGACCTCATCAGTATACTATCCTATTACTAAAACTGCTTGCTCTGATGTCAAAACGTAAGACGCTGTCTTACATACCATTTATCATTGATATCAATCATAGTATAAATGCGTAGTTTAGCGGATACACAGGAATAGTATAGATATATTGCTAAATGTACATGATTATTTTACAGGAATCCCCCATAAGCTGTGTAAATAGCAATTACATACCTTAAAATAATAAAATGGCCCTCAGATAACCAACAGTTTTGTTTGATAAGCATCGAAACTATCAGTTGCTAGTAAGTATGATCTTGAGCCGCTATCCTTTGCAGGAATATTTTTAATTTGAACAAGGGTAAGATTTAAATGAATCTCAGTAGTAGCATACAACCAGTCATATAAAATGCAACAATTAAATACGCCCTACACCATGTAATTTAACATAACAAACAATTCATAGCTGGGTCCTTACTTGGTCGAATAGTACATACACCCTTGCTATCGGGCAATATATATACACTTCTCACACTACAACTAGAATACAACATGTGCACATGGGTTTGGGTTGGTTCCCCACTACCCGTAAACACCTCGGTTGGGTTCTTGCTCACAACTAGGTAAGTGTGCCTCAACACATAATTGTCCTACTCGACAAAACAATGTTCATATCACAAAAGATGGCATACAGAAAGCATGTAGACAATTACATAGTATATGAAAGAGAGTGCTACAACCTTAAACCCTTTTTGAGACACAAAGAGATCCTTATATCATATCAGGTTTGGGCTGGCAGTCCGATATTAGAATTCTAAATTTATAATAAATGATTCATTACTCATTCAAATGTTATTCGAAACACATTTTGATGGTTATCTTAGCTTAAAATTGTGAAATGACCAAAATATCCCTAGGGACCCGGTCTAAGTCCCTTTGTATCCAATCTAATTATACTTTTCCAAAAATTGTGATCCGAGCTATTCTAACATAATTTCGCCCAAGGAATTCATTTTTGACCTCAAAATTACCAAATTCACTTAAAAAAGATGAAAATGTGCTTAGCAGCCCTTAACTTAGGGTTTTAGGGGTATATTTGACATTTCACATTCTAATGCTTTTCACACTTCATGATCAACATAAACCATACACAATTTTCCCTTTTGGACACAGTGGAATCATTAGATTATAAAAACCCACCTCCTTCCCCTAGTTTCATGGTTGGCCAAAACTTGCTCCAATAAAAGGGAAAAATTGGTTTTCATGATTTAACTATTAAAGCTCTTTCCGTTTCACTCCTAATAATGAGATTAACAATTAAACACCATTTAAACATGATTTGTAGAAATTTGGCAAGCATAAACCCTTAGAGTTTCAACATCCCAAATTTAGAAAAATAACTAAAACAACCACAAATCAAGCCAATAATCACAACATCAACATCATATCATCAAGCGAATCAAAGTTCTTAAGGTTACCTTTGATTTCTCAACTTTTTCTCTCTAGAACATCCTCCCTCTATCTCTCTTCCCTTAATGTCTTGCTTGCTACACATTTTTTGCTTGAAGAAAAAGAGCTTAGAAGAGATATTACACAAGATAGAAGGCATAATCAATTGGAAACACAAGCACTTACCTTTGATTTTGCCTCTTGTGCTCTCTTTTCTCTAAGTTCTAAAAGCTCTCCTCTCTCTCTCTCTCTCTCTATCTCTCTATTTGATAAAGAATGAAGAAAATGAGGATGGAGAAAGAGATGATGATATTAAAATATCTCTTCATCTTTTCTCAAAATATATTAGTTTAATGGTTTATGACATGTGGTTTTTGTTTTAGCCTTATCCTTAGCTATTTGTGTTATAGCTCTCTATTGATTTTGGACCAATTTTCCTCCTTTCTCCCTTTGGCCCAAAATGACGCCATATAGGGTCCTTCATAAACCGAAATGAGCCCCATTTAATTACTCCAAGCAATTACTCAAAATATAATATTTTATGACAATTCTCACATGTGCTCATATCTTGATTAATTCTTATTTAATTCCTTGCTTAAGATGATGACACTTGGCACAATATGTACCCAAGTAAAGATTTTCCTTCACCCTTTATATTTTAGTAGCAAATATCCACCAGTAAAGGTTTTAGTAGCAATATGTATCCAAGTAAAGATTTTCCACTCAAAATATGTGCTTTTACTTTATTCCACAATTTACACAATTGCCATTGCATTTTTTCTCTCCAAATTTGCAATAGTTGGCAATTCTGGTAGATTTTCTGACCAAATTTTGAAAAATCATAACTTTATTGAAGAAATTCAATTGGAGTAATTACAAAGGTTATGAAACCCTTATTGAGTATAGTTTCAAGGAAAAATATATCCTTTAGCCAACCGAAACCTCAAAATTCCTAGAAATTCATTAAACCTTACTTGTTCCAGAATTGGTTCAAGAAACAAGGTCTAACTTTGAAAAATCATATCTCTCAATCCTCAAGTCCAAAAATCATATATTACCTATCAATTTAAAGCTTAGGACCTCTACTTTCATCCTGTAAAAGTTCACAATTTTTAGACATCATTTGCCTATTTAAAAATACACTACAAGAAGACTGCCATTGAGGGAACTACCTTGGCTGCAAACTCTATGTTGTGTATAACCTACTGGTGGGTTAATGACTAAATTTTCCATACTCTTTAATTCACCATTTTATTCCCTTGCATTTCATTAAATGCCATAATAATTATAAGGCTTATTGGTGAATAAAATTTAATGTGTTACATCCCTTATATAAGGTAATTTCTTTTTCACTCAATCCATTTTGACCACACTCCACCATAAGCTTATAATAGGCTATCCACTACTTGCAACAATGTCATAAATAGATCTAAAGGACTTTGTAGAGTTGTAATATTGAATAAGTACAAATGATGGAAAATTAATACAAGCTACCATACATGCATCAAATTCAATTAGTAAAGCTAATAGTACTAATCACAATGGTGTAACTTTTTTTGCTAAAAGTCTCCCAATTCAACTCATCAATACATATTTATTTTATTTTTTATATGTAGTGCCTTATTTTTTCCCTTTTTTTTCTCTTTTCTTTTGTTGTGCACAATTTTTCCTTTTCTTTTTCTCATTTTCTTCTTTTCTATTTTGCTTTTGTTGTTTCTAACAATTCATATGGCACTTGTCATCTTATTTACAAGAGCAACATTTCTATTTCCTCAGCAAAGTGCAAAAGGAACTTGATGGAAAATGCAAGTATGGCATTTGTATAATGAAAATGGAAATGGAAATGAAGGGCTCAAAGGGGTAAACAAAGGTTGAAA
Source organism: Inga laurina (assembly GCA_963855925.1). NCBI lineage: Eukaryota > Viridiplantae > Streptophyta > Magnoliopsida > Fabales > Fabaceae > Inga > Inga laurina. The sequence goes on along the minus strand of OY979709.1, from coordinate 29,894,101 downwards.
AATGATTGATTTTTGTTCAAGTAAAAAGGTTTTAAAATGAATGATAATGTCATCTCTATCCCTACCATTGCAAAATGTAGCCTCAAGTAAGAAACTGAACAAGTTCTATAGAGTAATAATCTAAGTGGATAAATTATACAATGAAATGAACAATTAGGCCCAAAATATTTTCCAACTAAGCTTTTTGTTCCCTAAAAAACTAATCAAAATTAAGCCATACATCATTAAAAGACTTGAATTTTGTGGCAATTCACTAATTTAAAACAAGTTTCAACCATGAATCTAACTAAGAAAAATTGAGATACTTGATCATGATTAGAGATCTCAAAAATCTTAGTGAATTGGACCAGAAATGGGAGAGGACAAAAGCAATAGACAGAAGCATATAATGTCACAGTGAAATCCATCATAAGAACAAGCACACTCCCTGACACTCAATCCTTACATTGGCCTAATTGTAATGCACAAAAACAAACAACCTGTACACACTTATCTCTTGAGTGAAGTGAATGTTGTGAAATCCAATTCATGATTGAAGCACCATACATCTTCATAAGGAGAGAAAAGAACAAGACATATGTTGAGATAGTTCTTAGTGGCACAATGATATTGAGTGAAGGGTAGTAGTGGAGGATAAGGCCAAACCCAAGAGTAAGATTCAAAATGAAGTTTATTCAATTGAAAAATTCAATCTATAGCTACTAGAAAAAAAAGACACATAAGCTACCTTTTACTATTGGTTAGTCCCTCCCCCACACTTTATCAACCTAATATATGATCAAGTAAAACAAGGAACAAGGTAAGGAAAGAGACTACAGTGTGCATTATGGGGGTTGATGACTAGCATGATAATGCTTCAACAAATAACCATTCACTTGAAACTTTTTACCACTTGTTGGATCCTCATGCTTTATTAAACTAAAGCTATGCACATTGACCACTTTGTAGGGGCCTCACCATTTGGTTTTAAGCTTCCCATTTTTGAGCTTGAATCTTACTTCAAATGAGTACTTGCTCTCTTTCATGAAATTACTTCCATAAGATGTCTTGATTATGAATCAATTTTGATTTCTTTGTATAAACGTGAGAACTTTCATATGCGTCCAACCACAACTCTTCTAGCTCTTGTATCTCAAGTATCCTTTCCTCAGCAAAACCTTGAAGATCTATATTACAAGTCTTCATAGCCCAGTCGGCTCTATGATTTAGTTTGACAGGTAGATGGCAGCCCTTGCTAAAGACTAATAAAAAAGGAGGCATGCCAATAGGAGTTTTAAAAGCTATACGATAAGCCCAAAGAGCATTATCTAACCGGAGACTCCAATCTTTTCTACTTGGCCTGACGATCTTCTCCAAGATATACTAGATTTCCCTATTAGAGAACTTAGCTTGCCATTTATCTATGGATGGTATGGGGTAAAAGTCTTGTGTAGAACACTATATTTATAAAGCAAGTTCTCCATCAATTTGTTGTAAAAATGCAAGCCACAATCACTTACAATTGCCCTTAGCACACCAAACCTACAAAAGATATGAGTGCACAAGAATTTAATAACAGTATAGGCATCATCCTTCCTCATACGAATGGCCTCAATCCATCTTGAACGTTAATCAACTGCAAGCAAAATGTGCAAGTATCCATGAGATGCAGGAAATGGACCTATAAAATCAATGCCCCAAACATAAAAAACTTGACAAAACAACAGGGGTTGCCATGGCATTTCATGCTTTCTAGATAACCTTCCAAAATGCTAACATGCATAACAAGTTTTACAAAAAGCATAACAATCCTTAAAGAGGCTAGGCCAATATAAACCATAATCTAAGATTTTTCCTAGTAGTTCTCTTTGCCCTAAAGTGATCACCACACAACAAAGAGTGACAAATAGGTTATAACAGAAGAAAATTCATCATCTGGCACATATCTCCTAATGACTTGGTCATTACAATGCTATCACAAGTAAGGAAGATCTCACAAATAGTATTAAGCTTCATGTTTTAGATTTTACTTTTGTATATGAGACAAAAAATCAGATAAGACTCCAACAGCAAGATAACTCATAATATGAGGAAACCAAAGGTCGTTGTAGTATAATTGTGAGTATTCCCGTATGTCACGCTGGCAACCCGGGTTTGATCCCCGGTAATGGCGCCATTTGATAAAACCATGTCGTGTGAGTTTTAAAAAACTAGGTTTGAAAATGTAGCGTAATAGCTCAACCTAGATCGTTATTGTGAGGAGATTAATTTCCAAGTTTTTAAATATTAAGTAATAAATATCTTAAACTTGCAAGATATCATTTTGAGAAATTGTTTCTAAAATAAATGAAGTAATATAATCTAATTCAATATTTTTGTATTTTTTTAGTTTTTAAGATAAAGAAGCAAACAGAATCGAAATTAACAAGAACAACAAGGCAAATTCAATAAACTATTATAATGATGAAATGGGATTCCCTTGAGTTGAGGTTTTAGTCTTCCTTGCTTGCTAATAATAAGAATTCAATAATATGAGTCAAAAGGATGGACCTAAGCTACCATTAGATCCATACTTGTAATACCCATTTAATTCATTCTGCCGAAGCAATTAAATAAGCACCACCATTCAACACAATAAATCTGACTAAAAGAGAAGAATAATTAACTTCTAATTCTAGTTTGTAATTACCATTACAAAAATTCAAAGCATTCAGTTTAGTCATTTAAAATCCACTCAACCGAGTCAGAATAAACAACTCAACCTACTTCTAATATGAATCATACAAAGCTTAATTAGTCAACTCCTATCTCAACCACTACATTTATTAACTTGACATGGAACAATCTAGCTCATAACCACATATTGAACCAATCCATATAATCATGAACTAGAAAGAGAGCTTAAAGGAATTCCATTGAAGTTTAAAAGATTAGACCATTACCTAACTCAAGGAAATCACTGGAACTCAGCTACTTATAGAGGAGGAAGATGAAGCTTGACATAAGAGGAAATAATTGGCCATTGATGCCCCCTTCTTCACGTTCATTATTCAACAAATAGTGTAGTAGCTCTTCAATTTAATTCAGTCTATACCATGTGCTCTCCACCAAATAGCTCTTCAATTCTAGTAGCTCCTTCACGCCTTTCTCAATCATCCCTCTCCAATTATCAACTGAAGCTTAGAAATGTGTTGCAGCTTGCATCTCCTACTATTTTCTTTTAATTCATCTTTAGATTAGCCATATCCTCACACCTCTCCACCCATAGTCGGTTCCCTTTTTTCTTTCCTTTCCATCCTCCTTTTCCCCAATCGGTCCTCTCCTCTTTCTTACTTCATAGCCACTCCAAACACCCAATGGTCCCTACTTCTTCTTGCTTCTTCAATTCTCTTTCTGTTAAAAAGTGAGTTAATACATGTTTGGATGAGGGGTAAAAATCTATTTTGGGGTTAGGCACAAAATTCCAACCACCAAGCAAGGTCCTTAATCATTTAATCTCCCCTTGGAAAAAGTGTGAAAATAAATTTTGCACTTATAAAGTTCCTCTTTTGCCCTTTATTAAGCTCCAAAATGACATCTTTGACCATGACCAATTGACAAAAAGTGTGCCATACTATCGCCTATAAATTCACAAAGGTGTGCCACCCTACTGTGCCATTGAAAACGAGTTTAGATCCAGTTGAGCACCCCGATCATATGAAGGGGATGGGGATAGGCACCAGACTTAGCATGGTCTATGGTAGAAGTAGCGCCTCTAAGGCTAGCAACTTGAGAGCATAGATCTTCAAGTTCAGACATTTGAGGGATGACTCTATTGAGGAGTTCCAATAGGAGGTTGCTAGGCAACAGGTTGCAGTGGCATTTCAGATGTAGCAGCAGGCCGATTACTACTACGCCCAGCATACACAATAGCAGGATATCATGAACTACATGTTATAATCGGCAGGCATAGTGGAAGAATTTTAAAATTTAACCGATCCTAATCGAGGATCTATCAATGGCGTTTAAATCAGGTTAGAAAGAACTCGTACCTTTTTTTCTAACTTGGGGTTTTCACGATCTCCAGGAGCCAAAACGTTAGGTCCACTCCCTCTACCGGTATCCACACGAATGCTCTCCAACAGAGATTGCGTGCTAGCTCCTCCAAATGTCTCCTATGGTTTTCCTTGTTGCTTTCAATTCTCTTGCGTGTATGAGTCTATCTGCTCTATCAAGTTTATAACCTATAAGGGATATATTCAAATTTCAAAATTAATCATCATTAATTTTGAATTAATCAACAATTAATTATCTTGATGAGCTAATTAAATAAATTCAGTTTAAATTAAAACTGTCCAACAGTTTTAATTTAACCTATTTATTTAATCCAAATAAAGAGCCATTAGATTTCATTTATCTTCATAAATTAAATCTGAGATACTATATCTCTATCATGTTAGTTATTAAATTTAATATATCTTAATAAATTAAATTTAAAACTAACACAATATAATAATATCATATAATATATATTTCTGTACATATATATAATATATAAGATATGTATTTCAAAAATATATATCTACATAATTTTATTAATGAATTTTATATTATATATATAAATATAAAATTCGTCCACCCTAAATTAAACATTATCTCATGTTAGGCCATTCTTATGTGCGATCCTGTAGGCCCATATGAAGTTGGCAGTGGGCCAATAATTGTACTACCCCAAAAGTCACAAGTGGCCTCTAGCAAGACATTACAACTACCCAATTCATATGAGGATCGTTATCACGATGCAACCTGACATACAACCAAGTCACGTCCCTTTTGTCCCACGATATATCGATCAAGGATAAGGCATGGATAATGTCATCCTCTTGTTCCTGACCATTACTTTCTCGATTCCTGAGTAGCCTGACAATAGAAATGGAAACTCCTTTCCATTGTAATATGACCATACATTTCTCAGATTCACTCATCGAGGGGCCTAGTAATATCTCTCTACTAATATGAGGGACAAATTTGATCTTGATCATTTATATTCCTTTACATGAAAAACCACCAAGCCCAATCATAGCCTTTATCATCACCCGGTCAAAAGTGACTTTTGACTAGTTCAAAGCTTAGCAACTCTCATGTAGGAATCCATGATGACCTCAGGTCTAAAGGCATTATGACGTGGTTATACATGAGAAAAGCTTATGGCTTGATCCATGTAGCTTTCTCATAGTGGATCGGTCCAGTACCTCGTACTCTTACAAGTGCCTAAGACTTTGATTCATATCTCCATATCTTATCAAAGTCATACTGGTCTTGTTTCATCTCTGCTCCCACATAGATGACCGACCAGGGACATTTTAGGACAGTCTTCATGAATTATCCAAGGATACAAATATCACAGTTAAAATGCAAATAATATGACAACAGAATGGAGAAATTTCATTAAAATAATAATGTTCAAAGTACAATGATTGGCCCTCAGGGCACAATTTCCAACACTACATGCCGGAGTGGTCCTGGAGTCGTATGTTCCTTGATGAGGAGCATCCACAGGTCCCTGATATCCCTCAGTTTGTCATCAAGCTGGTGACTCCTCTTGATGATGATGGCGCTATTCACTCTGCTCAGTGGCCTGATATAGTGGTACCTGAGGGAGACCCCCTAAGGGAGACCTTATGATCATTGTCATGGTCCTTCCCATCCTGAGGGAGGACCTGATCATCATCCTCTAGGTAGTTAGTTTATGTTTGTGATTAGTTAGTTTATTATTTTTTTTCAAACATCTGTAAATAAATTGGATATTTATATTTTCATAGCATTGTTGCATTCTTCTTTCATCTTTGATTGTTATATTTACATTTTAAGAAGTAGCAAAAAAATTAAGAAACAATAAATAAATAAAAATTTTATTTGTAGCGGTTATAGAGATAATACTGCTACAAAATATTTAGCTTTTGTAGTGATTAAACATATTAAATCACTACAAATGGTAATAAAATAATAAATTTATTTTTGTAGCATTTTTACCAACATAAACCGCTACAAAGATATATTTTAAATTTGAAATTTTGCATTTCCCGCCCATGGATATTTGTAGTGGTTAATAATACTAAACTACTACAAATGGCAATAAAATAATAAATTTATATTTGTAGCAGTTTCACTACAAAAACCACTACAAAGTATCTAATTATTTGTAGCGGTTTGTTACAAAAACCGCTGCACATGGAAAATAAAATTTGTTTTGATATTCAATGGTAATGAACATTTGTAGCAGTTTAAATATTAGAACCATTATAACATGTCATACATTTGAAATTTGAATTTAAACTCCCGCCAATGGTAATCTAATTTGTAGCGGTTATATTGTTAAAACCGTTACAAAGTGAAAATGAAATTTTGTTAGGCACCAACGGTCATGAAAATTTATAGCGGTTATGATAATATGACTACTACAAACATGTGCTCAGTAACGGTTATGGCAGCGATTTTATAATTGCTACAAAATGTTGAATATTAGAGAAATTGAATATAACCTTCCAAGCACTCGTAATTCTCTGTCCACTCATCTTTGCTAAAATTTCTTTCTCACTAGCTTTGGATAAGTCATGGATCAAGTTGCCACGCAATTCTCCAGAATACTTGTACCAATTAAACAATTTCTTGGATTTCGCATTCTCTCATGCCAACTGTAATGGCAAGATCGTCTGTCTGTGTTAGAGATGCAAGTTCAATAAGTTATATGCACGACAAGTTGTTAAGGAACATTTACTTGTGAAGCCTTTCTCGAAAAACTATACATTTTGAGGAGTTCATGGTGAGAAGGCTGGTATGAGATATGATTATGCTCTTTCTCGAAGTTCATACGTTAGAGTTTAACTAGATGAAGATTATCCAATTAATGGTGCTGTGTGTGAAGCCTTTAGTTTTCAAGTTGACAACTTTAATGAAGAAGTACAGGGTTCAAAGTCGGTGTTCATGATGAATGAAGCAACTTAGGATTTTAATAGCTTGATGGATGAAGCAAATCATCCTTTATATCCAGGTTGTCAAAAATACTATAAATTATCTTTCTTAATCAAGTTATATCATATCAAGTGCTTGTATGGAATCATAAATAATGGAATGTCGATGTTGTTGGAATTATTACAAGATGCATTCCCTAACAAGGAGATTCCAATAACATTCTTATGAGGCCAAGAAGATTATTAACAGATTGGGCTTGAACTACCAAAAAATTGATGCATGCCCCCACGATTGTATGCTGTATTGGGGAGATGATAACAGCAGGGAGACTTATAAGTGATGCCACACATCGAGGTACGTGACAATTCAAAAGGGGAAACAGTAGAAGAAGAAACCTGAAAAGATTTTCAGATACTTCCCTTTGAAGCCGCGCTTACAAATATTGTTTTATGTCGTCCAAAATGGCAGAGCACATGAGATGGCATGAGGTTGATAAGAATGAAGATGGTAAATTAAGACATCTTCGAGATACAAACGCCTACAAAATGTTCAACAAAGACTTTCCATCTTTCACGGCTAACCCCAGAAATGTTAAGCTTGCTTTACTGACCAATGGTTTCAATCCATTTGTGAATCTTAGCATAAGTTACAGTATTTGGCCGGTAGTCATAATTCCCTACAATTTAGCCTCCTGGATGTGTATGAAACAAAGCTCTTTCATTTTTACTATGATCATTCAAGGCAAAAAGGCACCGAGTAATGACATCGATGTGTATCTCCAACCGCTTATTGCGGAATTGGTTGAACTATGGAATGTTGGTATCAGGACATATGATGTCTATGGGAAGACATTGTTCAACTTGTATGCAGCCTTAATGTGGATGATTAGTGACTTCCTAGCCTGAGAACATTATCTGGGTGGAATGTGCATAATGGGTCGACGTATCTAGCTTGCAATTTTGACTCTGACGCAGTGCGCCTTCTCCACAGTTGGAAGTGGTGCTTTATGGGGCATCACAAGTTTCTTGATGGAAGGAACAAGTTTAAATCACAATAGAATCGCTTTAATGGGAAACCAAAAACAAGAGGCCCACCTCAAACTTTATCTAATGCAAATATCTAACAGCAGCTTGAGGTTGTTGAGTTCGAGTTTGAAGGAAGTGACGATATAGTAAAAGTAGGGTGAAAGATGGGCAAGACTTCTGCACCTCAGCAATGGAGGAAGATAAGCATTTTCTTCACTCTTCCATATTCGAATTCTAATTTACTTCCACAGTCTTGATGTCATATACATTGAAAAAAATGTATACGATAATGTGCTTTATACATTGCTTAACGAACTGGGAAAGTCAAAAAATCATCTTCAAGTGAGGAAAGATTTACGTGCCATGGGATATTGTGAAGACGTGTGGCTAGATGAGCATGACAAATTTCAACTAGCAAAGTTCACCCTCATAAAACCGAACAAGGAAGTCTTCCTCGTGACGTTAAAGAAAATCAAAGTTCTGTATGGGTATACAAGCAACATTTCATGATGATTGACATGCAGGCTCAAAAGGTTGCTAGCCTCTTAAATGTTCTTATACAACATTTACTTCTGCTATTTATAAAGAATGCACTTCCTTCTGATGTGCCAATCATTTTGGTGCAGCTTTGTTTTTTCTTTTGAAAGTTGTGTTCTAAGGTTTTGATCATTGAGGAGCTCGATCAGTTGTAGTATAAAATTATTCTTACGCTTTATCATTTGGAGATGATCTTTCCTCCATCCTTTTTCACTATGATGGTTCACCTTACAGTCTACCTTGTTCATGAAACAAAGCTCGCTGGCCTAGTTCAATATCGATGCATGTATCCTATTAAGAGGTACTCATTTTACATATGTTTGTCATTATTAGTTCTTATGTTACTTCATTGTCCTTTTAGCATTTTGTATCATTTTTTCCTTCTTCACTTTGTAGGTTTATTAGGAAAATGAAATCTTACATAAGGAATAAAGCGTGGCCAGAAGGTTCTATAACTGAAAGCTATATAAGGGATAAGGTGCTGTATTTCTATTCAAAGTACTTTGATGACATTGAGATGGTTTTCAACTGCCCAGCTTATGTAGACGATTGTCCTGAACCTGCGCCAACATCAGGAGAATTTATCGCTCGTGTTGATAAACCAATTGGAGGAACTGAAAACTTCAAACTAACAGCAACTGAGAAGTTGTAAGTACATAGACATGTCTTGATTAATTGAACTCAAGTTGAACCTTTCCTTCAGTAAGAATTGTACACTCACATATTATTCAATATCTTTCATAACATTTTTTACTTTCATTTCACGATCGCCTTCCCATGATTAATTGCAGGGAATTCAGAATTCATATGAAGTGTCAACTCAGGATCTATACATAAACATCCTTCAAAGTTGAAAAAAAGGTCCACAGAGAATTCCCTAGCTGGTTTGAGCACAAAATATTAAATGACCACAACCCATACTCACCATATTTAAGAGCGCTCGTAATCAGCCTTCTCGACCATGCAAAAAGGTTTACAGCATAAAATGTCAATGGTTTCAAGTTTTTCATGGGGTCAAGGATTGCAAACTCAAAATTTGAGTGTTTACGGCACCTTTAGCCCAAGGAGTTATGCAAGCAGCAGTAACACCAACATGCAGTTCAGGGGCATCCCTTACTATGGAAAGCTTCTTGATATCGTCAAACTTAATTACCAAGGTCGTTTCACCATGACGTTGTTTATGTACTTGTGGGCAAATACCACTACTTTCTGGGGACTGATAACTGATGACTTTGGCATCACATTAGTCAATTTATCACAGGAAATTCTTACTTGTAATGCTCAAGATGATGAGTTGTATATTCTTGCCTCAGAGACATACCAGGTTTATTATGTCGAGGATAAGAGGCATAGGGATTGGAACATGGTAGTTCATTTAAAGCCATGAGACCTTTACAACATAGTTGATGGCAATAACATCCCCTATAAGAGTAAGCCATTTCAACTTGCTAATTTTGAAAAATTCTTCCCTGAAGGCGATGATAATTTACCTATACTTCAGTGCATTTTTTTAAGTTCACGTCATTTAAATGAATTTTTTTAACAAAATAATATATCACTAACAATTTTTCTACACAATTTCTATAGGGATGGCGAGGATAAATTATCAAACAAATTATGTTTTTGATTTTAAAAAAATAATTTTTTTTAAAAAATAATAAAATAATTTGTAGCCGTTTTAAAACCGCTACAAAAACATACAATAACCGCTACGAATAGAAGCCGCTATAAAACATGTTACACTAACCGCTACAAGTGCTACGCAAATCCCCATAGATACCTCCACCACATCTCATTTCAAACACTCCCCTATTTCTTTCCAACTTACCCCTATTTCATTTTCTCTCATTTATAATTTTTTTTTCTACAAGCTCAGGAGCTGAACAAGGTGATCAAATATAGTGACAAGTTTTTAAATTTTTGATTTCAATACTTTTTTCCTTCAAATAATATTTATTCTCACTATTTTTTACAGATATTTTAAAATATTTTCTCATTGTTTCCTATTTTCCTTACATAATCATAATCACATTATAGCATACAATATAATAGTTCCTTATTACCTACGTATCTTCAATAATATTATCAATACAATCTGTTAGATCTTTCATGTTTTGATGATAACAAAGGATGTTATGAAAAAAGATTTGATAAACAAATAAGTTTGAACAAAGTAATAACAGGGCAAATCATCACTTGAAGTAAGCTTTGGAGTAATGAAGAAAGGCCAAGAGAAAAAGCTGAGAAACTTCATCACTGGCAAGGTTTCTAAAGGGTTACTCGAGTAAGCACTCGAGTAATGAGACAGAAACTTGAAGTAATCAGAGTCAACCTTCAAGTAACCTGCCAACGTTACTCGAGTAAGCACTCGACTAATAAGGTATATGACTTCCATTTGCTCTCGGCCTGCCAACGTTAAACTAGTAACTACTCGAGTAACCAGGTAAATCACTTGGAGTTGCTCTGGGCCTGCCAATGTTACTCGAGTAAGTACTCGAGTAACCATGTAAAAGACTTCCAATTGCTCTCAGCCTGCTAATGATACTCAAGTATGTACTCGAGTCCCCTGCTTCAAGAAATATGTTGCTCTCGGCATTTTCTATCCTCCCAATGTTATTCGAGGAGCTACTCGAGTAACTCACTGTGGTAAGCAAAACCTGAAGCTAATACTCGAATAACATGAAATGCTTTTATCACACTGCACTTGAGGCACTACTCAAGTATGCAGTTATTCAATTACTCACTTAAATTGGATTACTCAAGTTAGTAATCGAGTAATATGCAAAGTTATTTACACAGAACTTGAAGTTCCTACCCAAGTAAGCTATACAGAAAATTGATGTTTACTCGAGTAAGTACTCGAGTAACAAGGTAAGCAAACTTGAAGTGCTCTCGACCTTGTAATCCTGCCAACATTATTGGAGTAAAGCATCGAGTAACCTAAAGTTTATTTGAGAGATTACTCGAGTAGCTACTCGAGTAACTTAAGAAGTAAAGTGTACTATACGCGAGTAAGTACCCGAGTAAATAGGTATTTCCAAAGGTTTGAAATTGTGTTTACTCCATGCACTACCCGAGTAATGTAATGTTCATTTATTGACTTGCAGACTATCATTACTTTCACGATGATACTCGAGTAAGTACTCGAGTAAACTTTATGAATACTCGAGTAACTACTCAAGTATGCAAGTCCAAATATTCAAAAATCATTCCAACATTCATTGATTTTTTTTCTATATGATTAACCCTTCATTATATTAGTATTCTTAGCATATCCACAGAAAACAATGAGGAGATCTTACCAAATAAGGAAAGTCAAAAGCAATGTTCAAACACTACCTACCGCCACCTACCGCAAACAGATATTTTTCAATTACTGGAAAAGTCAACAATGGCTGCACACGCTCCAACAGGTGAGAAAAAAATGTTCAAATAGTTGCTACCAACACATCTATATATATGAGAACATCCAAACAGAGAAAACAACACAAGAACACACACATGAACGTATTATCAAGTTCACTACTCTTTTTACACATATTTGTAATTCTGTACTTCAGTGATTCTTATTCACTCTGTGAGAGAGATATTTCATTCAAACTCAATATTTTTTATTGAGGTAACTTAAGGTTGTGGAACCTTGAGTTGGGATTGGATTACAACTTGTAAGGGGGAGTGAGTGTCCAGGCGAAGGAACTTGCTTGTACAGAGGTGCCAAGAACCCACTGAATCTTGGAAGTTGTAGTGAAACTCTCAGAAAAGCTCTGAGGACTCGACGTAGGTCAAAGTAGTTGCGGCCGAACCAATATAACTTTCGGTGTACACTTCGGTGATATTTCTCCTTACTCTTTACAGCTTTATATTCACTGTCAAGTTTTATATTTGCAATGAAATTTTTTGTATCACCCAATTCACCCCCCTCTTGGGTGAAACACTTGCTCTAATATTTGGTATCAGAGCCTAGGTCTTCTTGTTAAGGTATAACAACCTAAGAAGGATCCAATGGCAAGCATGGGTGAAGGAATTCTTCCCGACGGAGCATCCATCACTAGATCTCCAGGTTTCAGTGGCGAACACTTTTCTTTCTGGAAAGCAAAGTTCAGAGTATTCGTGATGACTACTAAATATAGGCTATGGGATGTGATTGAGAGTGGAAACTATCAACCTATAAAGACTGTAGATTCTCAGAAAATTCCAAAGACGCCAATAGAATATGATGAGAATGACAAGAAACTTATCACTATCAACAGTAAGGCAATTCTGATGTTACAAAGTGCTTTGAGTCAAAATGAATACTTTAGAATTTGCACATTTCCAACATCAAAGGAAATGTGGGAAGCTCTGGAAATAGCTCATGAAGGAACTTCGGGAATAAAGGAGAATCGGATCAACACCTTGGTCATTGAATTCGATCTACTTCAAATAAAATCAGGTGAGTCAATATCTGAATTCGAACTTAGATATACTCATCTTATTAATTAACTTTCAGCACTTGGGAAAGTCTATGATCAACATACCCAAGTACGAAAGATTTTAAATATTCTTTCTAAAGAATGGGAGGCCAAAGTCACTGTGATAGAAGAAGCAAAACGAGAATCAATGAGATCAGTTGCTTCTCTATTTGGAAGTCTTTCTGAATATGAAAATAAACTAAAGTTCAAATGGGAACTAAATGACATCGGTGACAAGAAGAAGAAAGGCCTAGCACTAAAAGCAAAATAAGAAAATCAGCATAAGGATGAGGAGTTTAACGATGATGAAATGGGCCTAATCATAAAATGATTTAGAAAGTTTTACAAGAAAGGTCAAGGATTCAAACACTTTCAGAAAGGAGGAACTAGCAGCAAAGATCATATCATTTGCTACTAATGTGGAAAACCAGGACATATCAATTCAGAATGTCCAGAACTAAATCAAAAGAGCAAAGAAAAGAGAAAAGGCAAATTCTTTAACAAAAAGAAGGCCTTTGTATCTGCTATATGGGGTAATAGTTCCTCTGACGAAGAAAGTGATGAAGAAGAAATAGCCAATATATGTCTCGTTGCTCAAGAAGAAATAAAAGAGGAGGTAAATGATTCTGATCCTACCTATGATGAATTACTTTCTGAATATAATGCTTTACATTCTGAATTCATCAAAGTAGTTAAAGAATTAATTGTTTTCAAAAAGAAAAACAAAGTTCTTGAAATTGAACTTAAAGAAAGTTCAAAAAAGGATTGTGAAAATTGTTCTTCTTTGAAAAAGAAAAAACACTGATCTCACAAAAACTCTTGAAAAATTTACACAAGGAAGTGAGATGCTAAATGTTATTTTAAAAGCTCAACAATTTGTAAATGACCGATCTGGAATTGGATATGATCCAAAATCAGATAGAAGGAAAGGTAGAAAGAAAGCAAGAGGTAAGTCATATTTGAATTATTTCCAGCATTCTGTGCATACATCAAATCCTTTTGCATTTTGTAACTACTGTAATTGAAAAGGTCATTATACCTCTTCATGCATTCATAAGAAGAAAGGAACGATAGGAACCTACAAATGGGTACCTAAAGGATCATATGTTTTGAAAATTTCCTGTACTAACCCAAAAGGACCCAAAAAGAAGTGGGTACCTAAGAATTAATTGTATTAATTGCAGATGTGTCTTAAAGCATCCAAGAACAACAAATGGTACATAGACAGTAGATGCTCTAGACATATGACTGGTGATTCGGAAAGTTTTACCAAATTACAACCTAAAGAAGGTGGAAAGGTAAAATTTGGAGGAAATCAAACTAGAAGTATAGCAGGAATTGGTGAAATTAAAAATAACAAAGGCATACAAGTCAAAGACGTATACTATGTCGAAGGATTATGCCATAACTTGCTGAGTGTGAGTCAAAGTGCAGAGAAAAACAACTGGGTAATATTTGACTCAGAGGAATGTCTAATTATCAACAAGAATGACTTACCACTTGATAAGAAGAATATCAAGGCTAAGCTCAAAGCAAAAAGGGAAGGTAATTGTTATACTCTAGATATTAGTAGAAATGAATCTGAAAACTGTTTTCTGATTAATGTCGATGAAAGTTGGCTATGGCATAAGAGATTGGCTCATGTCAATATGCATCAATTAGGCAAACTACTAAAAAAGGATTTAGTTCTTGGATTACCCAAAGTAAATTTCAAAAATGATTTGATTTGTGACACATGTCAAAAGGGTAAACAAACTAAATCATCTTTCAAATTGAAACATGAGATTTCAACAAATAGACCACTACAATTATTGCATATGGATTTAGTTTGCCCAGCAAGAGTAAAGAGTCTTGGTGGCAATTTATATTCATTGGTCATTGTTGATGACTTCTCCAGATTTACATAGGTTATTTTTCTATCATCAAAGGATGAAACCTTTGAAGAATTTATTGTTTTCGCCAAGAAAGTGTAAAAAGAGAAAGGTATGTCCATTGCAGGTATTAGGACCGATCATGGTGGAGAATTTGAAAATCAAGCCTTTGAAGAATATTGTGATACTAATGGCATTCATCACAATTTCTCTGCTCTAAGGACACCTCAACAAAATGGAGTCATGGAACATAAGAATAGAGTGCTCACTGAAATGGCTAGAGCAATGTTAAATGAAAAGAATGCATCTCAAGTGTTTTGGGCTGATGCTATGAGTACAGCATGCTATATTTCAAATAGAGCCTATACTAGAACAAAACTTAGAAAGACACCATACGAGCTATACAAAGGAAGGAAGCCGAACATTGCTCATCTACACATCTTCGGTTTTAAGTGTTTCATTCATAATAATGGTAAAGATAACTTAGGAAAATTTGATTCTAAAACTAATGAAGGAATTTTCCTAGGGTATTCTAACCGAAGTAAAGCATATAGAGTTTTCAATAAAAGAACATGTGTTGTTGAAGAATATATTCATATTGTATTTGATAAATTTGAATCCTCTGACAAAACCAATGATGAAAAATAGGAAATTGTTTTAAATCAAGAAAATGGTCAATCTATTTCTAAATCTCTTATTCCAGAAGTTGATGAAACCAAGAAAGAAGAGCAATCACCAGGACAACCTAGAGCCTGGAAATAATATAAAAGTCATCCCTTAGATCAAGTCATAGGAGATGTGAATGAAGGGATCAAAACTAGAAATAAAATTTTCAATGAAGTAAGTTTTTCTGCATTCATTTCTAAGATTGAACCTTCTAACATTGATAAAGCCCTATCAGACAATGATTGGGTTATAGCAATGCAAGAAGAACTAAATCAATTTGAAAGAAATCAAGTTTGGGATTTGGTACCCCGACCCAAGGATCATCCGATCATTGGCACTAAATGGGTATTCAAGAACAAACTCGATGAATCCATAATTATTGTCAGAAACAAGGCAAGATTGGTGGCCAAAGGCTATAATCAGGAAGAAGGAATTGATTATGAGTAAACGTATGGTCCAGTAGCTAGATTAGAAGCTATACGTGTACTCTTAGCTTTTGCATGCATCAAAGGATTCAAACTCTATCAAATGGATGTAAAGAGTGCATTTTTAAATGGATACATCATGGAAGAAGTATACATAAAACAACCTCAAGGTTTTGAAGATGTAACTAAACCTGTCCATGTTTTCAAACTCAAAAAGGCTTTATATGGTTTAAAACAAGCTTTAAGAGCTTGGTACGTAAGGCTCAGTAAATTTCTTATTGATCAAGGTTTTGTACGGGGAAAAGTTGATACGACACTTTTTATAAAACAAAAATGTGATGATATTTTAATTATTCAAATATATGTTGATGACATTGTTTTCGGTGCTACTAATGAATCTTTGTGTAAGGAATTTTCTGAGATAATGCAGGGAGAGTTTGAGATGTCAATGATGGGAGAATTGAATTTCTTTCTCATTTTGCAAATCAAACAAAGAAAGAATGGAATCTTCATCTCTCAAACAAAGTACTTGAAAGAGCTATTGAAGAAGTATGGAATGGATGAAGCAAATGGAAAGGACACACCTATGAGCTCAACTACGTTGCTTGATGCTGATGTCAAAGGGAAAGACTACAATATCATAAAATACAGAGGAATGATTGGATCATTACTCTATCTGACGGTAAGCAAACCGGACATTCAATTTAGTGTTGGTATATGTGCAAGATATCAATCTACACCAAAGGAATCACATGCCGAAACTGTCAAACAAATCTTTAGATACCTTACTGACAAACCAGAATTGGGTCTGTGGTATCCCAAAGGAAGAAGTTAATATCTTATTGCATATTTAGATTTTGATCATGGAGGATACAAGACAGACAGAAAGAGCACCAATGGATAAAGTCAATTTCTTGGAGGATCTCTTGTATCATGGTTCAGCAAGAAACAAAATACAGTGTCTCTTTCGTCAATGGAAGCCGAATATGTTCCAGTCTCAAGTTGTTGTGCACAAGTGATATGGTTAAAACAACAACTACAAGATCTTGGTATTTATCTCAAAGACATACCAATCTATTGTGACAATACCAGTACGATAAGCTTGGCAAAGAATCCAGTTCAACATTCTAGAACCAAGCATATCGATGTCAGACATCACTTCATCAGAGATCATGTCCAAAAGAAAGATGTGAAAGTGATATTTATTCCTACTCATCTTCAGCTAGCTGATATCTTCACCAAACCTCTTGCAAAAGATCAATTTCTATACATTAGAAGAGAATTGGGAATGGTAAATCCCAATGAATTGTAAGTTATTTTAGTTTCTCATAATGTTAGATAAAGTTATTTGATAATGTTTCGATGATTACTAATTTAAGCATTGGAGTATGTAGAAACTTGTTTTGTAGGAAGATTGAAACTCTATTCTGAGAAATAAAAACAGAGGTTATCAGAGGACACCATTACTGGAGTGCCAACTTCAAGTAATGACTGACAGTGTAGCTTTACCCGAGGAACAACTTGAAGTAAAAGAATACTTTACTCGAGTAATGGTCTTCCAAAACTGGAAGTAACGTATCAAGTTACCTGGAATTTAAATCAAACGGTTAATTTGGTGAGAAATGAACAGTCAAAAATAGAGAAGACAGGTTACCCAAGGGACGCCTCGAGTAAACTTGAAGTTTACTCGAGTAAGGACTCGAGTAACTGCAGGTCCAGATCACAAACTCGATGAGAATCAACTCAAATCTGGTCTTAAACGATTATCAAATGATCGAGGGAACATACATGGATAATTACAATATTATTCATGCCAAGTACGTAATTTAAATGAATTATTTTAGAAATTTTTATATGATCACTCGAGTAGGGACTCGAGTAAACATGATATTTACTCGAATAAGGCCTCGAGTAACGTCAGGTTCTAGGTCTTTATCTATCGCAAACTTGGTCAATTCCACAAAATATCCTCGAGTAAATCACCCGTCCTCTCACAAAAACTTTTCGCAATCTCTTCCTTACTTGATTTCCATCAAAACCCATCTATTCTTAGCTCCAAAAATCTCCTATTTTGTTCAGATTCTTCCTACCCTAACTCACGACTTCTCACTCTGTTTTCTGAGATTTCAAGGTTTTCACTGAATCAAAATGGTTAGAACCAAAAACCTTACTCCTACAGATTCTTCTGGATCTCCACAACTCACTGACCCTCTTTCTTGTCCTCCTAGAAAGAGATGAAAACTTACTCCTAGATCCAAAGCTAAAATCCAACTCAAACCTCAACCGAAACCAAAAGAGAAAGGTGTTGTGATTAAAGAGCCAATGCTTACAAGGGCTCAATCCAAGAAGAGCACCTCTACTGGGAGAGGCAAAAGTGTCAAATCTCCTTCTCCTCCACTTTCTGATTCCTCCACTCCCTCTTTCACACCAAAACCCTCCTAAAAGCCTAAATATGATGTAAATGTGGCTAAAGCAATGGCTGGAATTCTTGACCAACTTGAGAAGGGCAATCTTTAAAGAAGTCAGAATTTCCAGAAGAGGAGATCACTAAACCTCCAAAGGGGTTCAATGTCAACAATTTGAAAGACTCTCAGAAGTACCTCACACAATTTTCAAGAAAAAAAGTCTGCAAGACTCACTGTGTGGACCTCAAAGTACTTCAGGAGGTATTGAAGTATGATCTTAGTCTCTTTCTGGAACCTTTTATGCCTTGGCTATCTATTAGACTTCCTTTTTGCACAAAAGTAGTCACACACTTTTACTGCAATCTTGAGATTCTAGATGAACCCAATAGAAATTCTGCAGAGGAAGAGATGACTACTACTATTAGAGGCCAGAAAATACTTATCTCATCTTCTAGGATCAATGTGTGGTTAGGAATAGAGAACCCTCCAGATGACATTTACTCAAAACTTGACCCAAACCAAATTTTCTCTGTTCTTAGACCTGGTGAGCTTGTGGGGCCTCTGAATTTCAATCCTAATGACACGTGCGATCATCATAAGGTTCTATGGTATATATACTCTAGATCCCTTGTGAACAAGGCCAACGACTATACCCACTTTTTTGATTGGGACTATAGATGGTTTGCTTCCTTACTACTGAAGGAACAAAAGGATTTGGGGGAATACATATTTTCTGAGATGAAGAGGTACAGAGTAGATGGGAAAGCCACTACATCTATGCCATATCCTCATATTGTTTCACTCATCCTGAAGAACAATAAGATATGGTACTTGGAGAGTAAAGAGCACATTGAGAGAGTTACTCTAATTGGGAGAAATCAAATTGGGAAGCTCAATATTAAAATTCCTCTCAAGGGTCCTCTAGAGTCTAGGTCTAAGAAGAAGAAGAAGACAGAGATAGAGACGAGTAAAATGGATGACACTTAGTCTTTGGCTCCAGCTGCCACTACCTTTTCACCCTCTTTCCTCAATGCCACACTCCAACACTTCATGGAGAATATGCTCAAGGGATTTCATTTAGACATAGCCAACACCAATACTGAGTTGATAACTCACATGAATAACAAGATGGCTGAGATGGTTGAGCGGATGGATAAAAGGCACGAGGAGTTGTTAGCTGAGCAACGTGCCCAGGGTGAGACTTTGAGGTTGATCTTAGCAAGACTGGACTCTTTGGGTCCTGGACCTTCTGCTGGTACATCATCTGCACCTACGGTATTCTCCTCTCCAGAGAATATACCATCTCCAGAGAATAACCACCACCTCCAGAGAACATTCCATCTGATCTTCATCATACTGAGGTTGAGCCAACTATTCCTGAACCTTCAGTCTCTAGTCCACCTGAACCAAGACCCAAAGATATCCTATGCTCAGTGGACAATCCTGAAACAAATGAGACTATTCACATCATTATTGAGGATTCACCACCCAGACCTCAGCATGAACCCTTTCCTACACCTATTCCTTCTCCTACTCATACAGAGGAGATCTCTCCCTCATCCTCTGATCATCATACTCTAGTTGCCACTGAAGAGGTTAAGACCACCACTATGATTATCTATCAGCCCCTTCCTATTCCTCCAAGAGATGACATTCATATCCCTCTACTTAATCTTCCTGAACCAGAATCTTCCAGCTCTTCATCTTTTGATTCTTCTGGTTCAGATGGTTCTTTAGTTCTTCATGTGAAACCTATTTCTATGGTCAAGCCTTCTAGTCCTCCACTTGATTGATGAAGACAAAAAGGGGGAGAAGAGCTTGAGTGTGATTTTGTGGAGTTTCTGAGTTTCTTTTAAGTTTTTAAGTTTGTCTTAGGTATATGGGTGTACATGGGATTTAGGGAGCTTTTCAGCTTATAACGTTTTCATCTTGTAATGCAATTTTTAAGTTCAATACAAGCTTCTTTAAGTTATAATTTCATTTTAAGTCCATTTAAGTTTTTAAGATATAATACATTGTGGGACTAATGAGTTTATTATGTATGCAAGGTAAATATGTTATGTTTTCAACATTTTCCAAAACACTTTGAATTTACACTTAAGAAGTTATTTCAAAAAGGTTTTCAAAATTATCATTGAATTCAAGAAGTGTTTATTTGAGAACTTAATTTCAAAAAAAAAACTTTGTTCAAAATCACCAAGTTTTGTCATCATAAAAAAGGGGGAGAATGTTAGATCTCTCATGTTTTGATGATAATAAAGGATGTTATGAAAAAAGATTTGATAAACAAATAAGTTTGAACAAAGTAATAATAGGGCAAATCATCACTTGAAGTAAGCTTTGGAGTAATGAAGAAAGGCCAAGAGAAAAAGCTGAGAAACTTAATCACTGGCAAGTTTTCTGAAGGGTTACTCGAGTAAGCAGTTGAGTTATGAGACAGAAACTTGAAGTAATCAGATTCAACCTTCAAGTAACCTGCCAACGTTACTCGAGTAAGCACTCGAGTAATAAGGTATATGACTTCCAGTTGCTCTCGGCCTGCCAACGTTAAACTAGTAACTACTTGAGTAACCAGGTAAATCACTTGGAGTTGCTCTCGGCCTGCCAATGTTACTCGAGTAAGTACTCGAGTAACCATGTAAAAGACTTCCAGTTGCTCTCGGCCTGCCAATGATACTCGAGTATGTACTCGAGTCCCCTACTTCAAGAAATATGTTGCTCTCGGCATTTTCTATCCTCCCATTGTTACTCGTGGAGCTACTCGAGTAACTCACTGTGGTAAGCAAAACCTGAAGGTAATACTCGAATAACATGAAATGCTTTTATCACACTTCACTCAAGGAACTACTCAAGTATGCAGGTATTTAATCACTCACTTAAATTGGATTACTCGAGTTAGTAATCAAGTAATATGCAGAGTTATTTACACAGAACTTGAAGTTCCTACCCAATTAAGCTATGCAGAAAATTGATATTTACTCGAGTAAGTACTTGAGTAATAAGGTAAGCAAACTTAAAGTGATCTCGGCCTTGTAATCCTGTCGATAATAGCTACGCATACTCCAACGGGTAAGAAGAAAATGTTCCAACAGTTGCTACCAACACACACACAGATATATATATAGGAACATCTAAATAGAGAAAACAACAAGAACATACACACGAACGTATTATCAAGTTCACTACTCTGTTTTACACATATTTGTAATTCTGTACTTCAGTTATTCTCATTCCCTCTGTGAGAGAGATATTTCATTCAAACTCAATATTTGTTATTAAGGTAACTTAAGGTTGTGGAACCTTGAGTTGAGATTGGATTACAACTTGTAAGGGGGAGCGAGTGTCCAAGCGAAGGAACTTGCTTGTACTAAGGTTCCAGGAACCCATTGAATCTTGGAAGTTGTAGTAAAACTCTTAGAGAAGCTCTGAGGACTGGACGTAGGTCAAAGTGGTTGTGGCCGAACCAGTATAACTTCCGGTGTACACTTCGGTGATATTTCTCCTTACTCTTTACTGCTTTATATTCACCGTCAAGTTTTATATTTGCAACAAAATTTTTTGTATCACCCAATTCACCCCCTCTTGGGTGAAATGCTTGCTCTAACACAATCTTCATACTTATCCAACTTAATTAAATCATTCCTTTTAAATTATAAATGAGCTAAACTATTGAATAATAAACTAATTAAATTAGTTAAACTACTAAAATAATAAACTATTTAATTTAATATTAAAAAATGGAAACAAATAATTGTATATATTTCTTTAAAATTTTACAAACATTTCTAGCGGTTCTATAACCGCTACTAATAAAGGCGCCATTTTAAAACATAAATTAAATTTTTGGCGCAAAATTTGAATTTCAATAAAATTCGTAGCGGTTATAGAACCACTACTAATGTTTGATGCCATTTTTTAATTCAATTTAGTAGCGGTTTTTGAACTGCTACAAAAAAGGAGCCAAGTTTTCATTTTTCATTTCCCACCATCCAAATTTTATGGGTTGACATTTGTAGTGGTTATATAACCACTACAAAGTTCCCAGAAAACTTGTTCTCCACTTGAGAATGTTGCAACGATTGGAATGAACCGCTTCAAATATAGTAGCGATTGGTATGCTTGAGTAGTGGTTAAAAATAACCTTTACAAATGTCAACCCATAAAATATAGTAGTTGTTAAGTCTAGCATAAGGAAAGATTATGATTATAAAATATTCCCTTAAAAGATTGATAGAGGTGATAGCTCTCTTATGAAATGAGAGATAGAATTGATCTGCCTACTATTCCACTAACTTGAGGCTATATTAGGAGTCAATTGGTAGATGGCAAACAATTTGATAAAAGGTATGAGTAGCAGGGATACCAAGTAAATTATAACCCAGGAATCAAGTATTAAGTTTTGATTCCATGAAAATTTGAAATGGCTCAGAATGATTTAAGTTTAAAAGGGCCAAGAACTAGTATAAAGAAACACATATTTCTAGTGCAGTCAGGTGTTATAGGGGGTTCCTGTGGAACTCCTATTAAATCATCCCAATGTTATTAAAGCTAATATGAGGAGATAAACATCAGAGTGCATAGCGAAAGTCTACAGCTCTGTATTGATTACAAGAAGTTGAATAAGGTAACGTTGAGATCAAGCACCCTCTTCTTGGAATAGATGATTTGCTCAATCATTTGCCTTGTTCCTGTGTGTTTTCCAAAGAAAAAAAATGAGTTGAGATTTGGGTATCACCAGCTTGAAGTAAAAGAAGAGGATGTACCAAAAACTGCTTTTAGGACCAGATATGGCCATTGTGGTTTCTTGTAATGTCATTTGGGCTTACCAATGTACTTGTCATGTTCATGAACTACATGAATTGAATTTGTCGTTCGTACTTGGACTACTTCATAGTAGTCTTCATTGATGATATTCTGGTATACTCATGGAGTAGAGTAGAACACGAGCAAAATTTGAAAATCATATTGAACATACTGAAATCTAAGTAACTCCATGCCAAGGCTAGCAAATGTGAGTTTTGGCTTTCATAAGTTAGACTTTTGGGCTGTATAGTCTCATAGCAAGGGATCCTGATGGACCCTGGTAAAGTGGAAGCAGTATTAAACTGGAAGGGCCAAGGGCTATGGTTGTGATACGTAGTATTCTGGGTCTTGATGATTATTATGAGGGGTCTATATCGAATTTCCTTAGAAACTCAACATTATGAGTGGGATGATACTTGTAAGAGGAGCTTTATAGAGTTAAGACAGAAATTTATTATAGCACCAGTACTAAAAATCCCAAATACAAGTAAGCATGGATTGGGATGTGTTTTGATACAAGCTGAGTTGAGTGTATGAATCTTGTAAGCTGAAACTTCATGAATTGAACTATCCCACCCATGATTTTGAGTTGATAGTAATAGTATTTGTATTGAATCTGGAGACGTTGCCATTATGGCGTAACCGTAGAGTTGTACTGTGATTACAAATGTTTGAAATATTTGTATGATTAGAAAGAACTAAATATGAGATAGCGCAGATGGATGGAGCTGCTTAAAGATTTCAACCTGGAGGTAAAATATCACCCAGGAAAGGCTAATGTTGTTGCTGAAATATTGAGCTATAAAATAGTGCAGGTGGTAGCCATGATGATTTGTGAGCATAAACT
The DNA here is from genome assembly GCA_963855925.1 of Inga laurina. Lineage (NCBI taxonomy): Eukaryota > Viridiplantae > Streptophyta > Magnoliopsida > Fabales > Fabaceae > Inga > Inga laurina. The sequence goes on along the minus strand of OY979709.1, from coordinate 29,870,141 downwards.
AATTGAGGATTTCAGATATCTTAGTTCGTTTAACCAGATTTTAATTAGTGGTAATAATGCCAGTGAGACATATGCGTAAGCAATACTTGAAGTTTATGGCTATGTGTGTGTAGCAAATTTCAAGAATGAAATTTATTTAAGAGGGGGGAACTATAACACCCCAAATTTTATTCACCAATATGCTTTGTAACTATTTGTGGCATTTAATGGAATGAAAGGGTAAATATTCATGAGCTTGAAATTTAAGAAGCTAATAAATTTCCATTTTCATGAGATTTGGACTAAAACAAGTTATGGAATTAATTTTTGGGTATTTCAAAAAGCCCATTATTAAAGCCCAAAATGGAATAATAAATTAGCATTATATTTGGCCCAATAACAAAGGATAATTTCAGCCAAAGGAAGGAAGAAAAGGAATAAGCTTAAAATAAATCCAAGAATGTAAGGGCAAAATGGTAATTTGCCAATAAAACACAAGATTGATTATTTTCCCAATTAATTGAATTTAATTTCAGTTAATCAAGGAAATAAAGGATATATGTATAATTGGAACATTATTGGTCAAATAAATCAAGGTCTGGTTGATGATTTTATAAATTTGGGATGTTGAAACCCTAAGGTGTTATGCTCCCCAAATTTCCTCAAATCATGTCTAATAAGTGTTTAAGAGGTTTAACAAGTGATTATGAGTGAAAAGAAAGGAGCTTTAAGGGTTAAATCAAGAAATCACAATTTTTTCCTTTTTCTTTCAAGTTTTGGCCAGATCAAGAAATGAGAGAAGGAGCTAGAATTTCAACCATTTGATGATTCTATTATGTTAAGAAGGGAAAATTGTGTAGAGTTTATGTTGATCATGAAGTGTGAAAAGCATTAGAATGTGAAATGTCAAATATACCCCTAAAACCCTAAGTTAGGGGCTGCTAAGGGTATTTTCATCCTTTGGCAGTGAATTTGGTAATTTTAAGGTCAAAAATAGATTCCTTACACGAAAGTATGTAGGAATAGCTCAGATCATAATTTTTGGAAAAGTATAGTTAGACAGAGTAAAACAAGACTTAAATCAGGTCCCTAGGGGCATTTTGGTAATTATGCATATTTAGACTTATATAACCAACAAAATGAGTTTAAAAGAATTTAGAGTAGTACATGAATAGATATTAACTTAATTTTGTAAACTTGGAATTTTAGGACTAGACTGTTGAGCCTGAGCCGATTCAAATTAAGGACTTATTTGGACATAAGGTAGTAGCACTATCTTTCATATACTATGTAATTGTCTGTATGCTTTGTATATGCCATCTTTTATGATAAGAATACTATTTTGCCGAGTAGGGCAATTGTGTGTCGAGGCCCACCTGCCCAGTTGTGAGCAAGAACCTAACTGAGGTGTTTACGGGGGGTGAGGAACCAGCCTTGACTCATGTGCACATGCCATATTCTAGCTGTGGTGCAAAAAGTGTATATGAATCGCCCGATGGGAAGTTTTTATGTACCATTCGGCCAAGTAGAGACCCGGCTATGAATTGTTTGTGTTATGTTATATTACATGGTGTAGGGCATACTTAATTGTTGCATTTTATATGATTGGTTGTATGCTACTACTGAGATTCTTTTGAATCTCACCCTTTCTATAAATGTATAACGTTTGTAGCAGCATAAAGTTGCTCTGATGGCAAAATCATATTTACTGGCGATTGAAGGTTTCAGTCAAGATCAAGAGAGGACATTAGTTATCTGAAGAATTTTTAGTAAGTTTGAATGTCTATAATTTATTGTACAATATCCTGTATGGGGCTTATGTAACCCCCTAACTTTAAACACGTAATTATAATTCGATAACACATATTTAAATCGGATTAGAGACCATTGGATGCTTTAACCTTGTTTTAAACTTTCTGTCTCACAGTAAAATTTTTACAAAACTTTCAAAACTCTTTTTCCCATCCATGTCTCAATTTCAATATTCGAATATAATTACCTGTGCAGTTAATATACATTCAATCATATCAGAGTGTATAACCGCATCCCCGGCAACTCCCAGGTTCTATGCATAAAAACCTGAAGGTTTATAAGTATACACTAGGGGATTACACAACCAAAATCGAATGTAGTATTCCTGATTCAGAATATACAGTAATCCCGAGTTCAAAATACATAACCAACATTTCCAATTCAACTATATACCCCCAAGGGTCCTAATTGCTCCGGGTTGGCCGCTTCTCCTTTGAGCCACACGCCCTGTTTACTGAAGTGCCAATTCTGCCAGAATTTCTAGAATTAGTGTCTAGGTGAAGGAACTTACTGTGTACTGAAGTGCCAAGAACCCACTGAATCTTGGAGAATATGGTGAAACTCTCAGAGACGCTCTAAGGACTAGATGTAAGTCAAAGTGGTTGTGGCCAAACCAGTATAACTCCCAGTGTACACTTCAGTGATATTTCTCTTTGCTCTAAACTACTTTAAATATTCTGTCAATTTTCTTATATGGAACGAAATTTCTGGTATCACCCAATTCACCCCCCTCTTGGGTGAAACACTTGTACTAACAATATGTTCATAAGCCATATTGAATTTGAAGCAAGCAACAAATTAATTAATACTGGACTACTAACACCATGACATATAACACATATCAGACACTTCTCAAGCTCTTCATACTCTTTTCTATACATTATGCAATTATTAGGGCATATGCAAATATTTTTGACATTAAAATGAATAGAAATTCACATAAAATAACTACAACAACCACAAAGAATATCGAGTTAGAAGAAATATTTTTTAGACTCAAGCCAAGAACATACAAATAGGCAACATTCTTGTAACTTATGTGGGTGTAAGAAAAAAAAGCTAAACTTTCAGTCATGGTTTTGACAAATAATGAAAAGGAGTAAGCATCAGTGTTTAGACAAAAAAGGGAGTAAGTATCAGAATCAACCGAATAAACATCCATGTAAGCAAAGACAATGGAAGAGAATACTTATAGAACAGGGCTAGCGAGGGTTTGTGAAAGCCAACGATTTTCGTTGAACATGAGACTATAACAATGACAACAGAGAGAGTGAGCTCGACATAAAGGAAGACCAAGCCATCCTAATGATGGAGAGAGAGAGAAAGAGCATAGAGGATAGAGGTGGTGGAGAGAGGAAGAGCGCGCACGCGACTCTATGAAGCAAGAGATGAAGTCTGAACATAAAAGTGCATATAAATACAAGGGCATACCTTTTTAGAATGGATCTCCATAAATTTGGTCTAAATATTTAAAAAATATATTTATTTTTTTTGCCTACTAAAAAAATATATTTTAATATTAACTGGATCTGCATTGTCACTGAATGAACTATCTTGCCTTGGTTGGTGAAGCAGCTTATCTAAATTATGACAAGCAAATATCTATAGGTCTCATCAGACAAGCCAATATAGTTCATTCAGTGACAATGCATATCTACCTAGAACTTTGATGTGCAGACTTATGTTCTTTATGCATGATTTATACCTTGCATATATATGATGGAACAGTGAGATCGAGTATAAATCTTAAATGATCTAAGTTAAGATTACATTTACTACTAGACATGAGGATGAAGATTACATTTATTGATGTGGCTTTAAATTTCAAAGAGATGCGTTGGGAACTTTACTTTGAAAGCTAAAGAAACCCTAAAACATTTAAGACCAGTTGTAAAGAATAGATAGTCTCTAAAAGGATGTTTAAACATGATGTATTAAGATTACATTTATTAATATACATGATGGATGAGATTACATTTATTGATATGGCTGCAGATTTTGAAGAAACAGATTGGAAAGTTTACTTTGGAAGCTGAAGAAACTTTGAAACATTTAAGACCAATTGCAAAGAAATGACAGTCTCTAAAAGGATGTTTAAACAAGATGTATTAGTGACCGGTCTAAAAAGAATTTAGATTCTTAAATTTTCATAATATTTAATACTCATATAGACTACAATAAACTATAATCAATCTAGAAAATATTATTTAGATCGGGCAAAAGCACGACCGATCTTAAGTTGTATTATTATTTACAAAAATTCCACTAGTCATAGTTTTCAAACCGTATCTCCTATAGAGGCTAAGAAGTGGCAGTCTTATAGGCCTTTTTTCTAGTAGTGATACTCTAATACACATTTGAAATATCTCATACCTACTTGAAAGTCGACTCTTTATACTCCACTGAACCATACAAGTAAGGTTTAAATTACCAAGTCTTACTTAACTCTACATTCTTGTTCATTAAGATTTCAAATTGGAAAACATCAATATAATATTCTGAAAACATTACTCTTAATAGAAAAAATATGAATAAATAATAAACTAGTGGAAACATCAACAACCCATTAATCATTCAAACACAAACTTAATACATAATGCATCATCTGACTTTAACTTTCCTTCTTTTATAGTAAGGTGGTTAAAAAAGCAACAATGATTCTTTAGGTTATACAATAAGAGCATAATAACCCTAAAAATAATACCCCCTAACCTCACACAACCCTTATTTATTGGTAGCATTCAATCTCTTTCCTAGGAAGTTGCAAACAGTGTGTTCATAAAGCATCTTTTAGGAAAGATTTGATTCAAAAATCATCCTCCTAGAATAGACCATATTCTCAAATCTCGCCTTTCCTCCCATTATCTCCTCTTTTCTTGCTTATCCTTTACCCATCTCAGAATCTATTCTTTTTAGCACATAATTATTTCAAGTTGGGTACTCTATGGTATTTTCCCTCTATTTGTGCTTGAGAAAAATTAAAACAAAACATTGAAATATATAGACGGAATTTGTAAAAAATATATAGCATTTAAGTGCTAGGTTATTAAAGAGCTAAAGTTCAAGAATTATACTACATGCATTGCAAGCCTACTGAAACATCTTCTAAAACAAGGATGAAGATCAATCTTCTGAGTAGTTGACTAGATTGGAGACATTTCTTACCACATAAAGTTTCATCGTTGATTGGTAGGAATAACCTTCTAGCTGATCATCTTCATCTCTCCAGCAACACCAGCTCTAATTGAATTGAGTTACATGAAGAAAAAATGAGCCAGTGTATCAACTTATTCAAAAATTGAAAAAAACGGATGAGAAGTGAAAAGAGTAAAGCAACAATAATGGCTAGACCAATCCAGTAATAAAGAAATTAGGGGGAAGGTTGGATGTGAAATAGTCCTTCGGCCTGAGTAACAATAACAACAAACACAATGATAATGTAGATGTGATTTCTAGCCATAAAACAGAGAAAAAAAAATCACAAGTGGCTTAATAGATTATATATATTTTGGTGTGACATGCATAAAAAATTGTTGTGAAGGCCATCTTTGATCGGTGTATAATGGCTTTGTGGGCGGATTGTATGGCATGAACCCGAGATGACTATTGCCCTATTGATATTTGATGTTGGATTTGTGGGCTAGATGGTTTACCTATTTATCATCATTGTTGCTTATATCCTATGTGATTAAATCTTGTTGACGATTTTAGGTTTGTTTGTGTAGTGGAAATCTTTTTCTAATCATGATAGATGTTTGTGATGACATTCTTTCTTTTTTTAATGCATTAAGGTGCAAATCTACCCCCAAAGTTTTCGCTAAGGAGCAATATTGTCCTGGAAGTTTTTCCTAGTTCAATGTCACCCCGTAAGTTTTAAAACATAGCAATATTGCCCTATTTCATAAAAAAACTAACATTAACCATTAAAAATTAACATTGACCATTAATCTTTAAAAGAAAATGGGCAATATTGCTCTGTTTTAATACTTTCTGGGCCAACATTGAACTTAAAAAAACTTTTAGAGTAACATTGGTCCTTAGCAAAAACTTTTGAGGCAAAATTGTATCTTAACCCGTTTTAATCATGGTTAGTCTTATTTGTTTTTTTTGGTAAAGTAGAGGCCTTAGAGACCTAAGAAACATAAATAAACAAGGAAAACTAAAGAAAATAGAAAACAACAAAAACTAAAAAAATCAACATCCTCAGCTGTATCATTCCAAAATCATGGCTAGTCATATTTGGCACCTCACGAGCACATATTAACATGTGTGATTAGTTGGATAGCTAGTTACTAAGGCTTTTGTCTCATCTGTTGCTCTTAACATTTTTTTCAGGTTATAGTTCCTGTACTAAGACATCGGGGAGAGTTAGTCGGCATAGATATCTATGCATATCTCTATATAGCCTCTTTTATTATATTTGGGTAGATTAATGTATATTGCCACTAATATGACTCATTTCGTATACTATGATTTAACTATAGTTTTTGATTGAACTGCTGCTAGCTAATAAGCTTGTAAAAGGCTAAAGGTCTTTAGACATTTTTGTAAATGCTGTGGATCCACAGATACATGTTTTGGATATTTTCTTATGTTGGAAATGTGATTTGGTATTATGTAGAAGTTAGTTTCATAACTTTGGTGTACGGTTGAACATTATATTATGGGTTTTGAGAACCTCAAGGCCCAAGTGTTGTGATCATTTATGGTAAAGAAGAGTTTTTGGTTGTGAAATTATTAGAAACGAGTATTACTATCTATGATAGCTTTTAAATGTTTAGCTTGTTTCCTTTCTATTATGGATAAATTAACTATATGATTTTAATCCTTTTAACCATGATAGGTGTTTTCAAGTAATTTAGTTAAATTCTTTTCTATCATGGTTAGCTTTAATTTGGAAGACAATTTTTTTATAACAATATTTGATGTTCAAAAAGTTTATATGGAAACTTTCTAATATGGTAGACCTTTAAGTTCAAATCTTTCATGTTTTTCCATAGCACTATTGATTATCTTGAAATTTTTATTGAAGTATTTAGGTGATAGAGTTTTGAGGAACAGATTTTACAAGTTCCACTATAATTCTAAGATTTACTGAGCTCTTGGTGCCTTTGTACAAGCAAACTTCTCTCAAAGACAAACTACTCCCCTTTACACTTTGTAATCAATACCCACTCAAGATCCCTCTATTTTGAGCAACTCACTATAAGTGTAATAAATAAGATATCTTAATCTCTCTCAAAGAGTAAATGTTATAAACACTAAAGTATAAGAATATCAGAAAAGCAGAGCACAAAACTTAGAGAAATAATTACATAGTAAATGTGCAACGTTGGTTGTTAGCTCCATCTTGAATGCTCTTTTATTTATAGGATGGAAGAATTAAATGATTATTGAAGCTAGCCATTGGAGTCAAATATAGCTAGTAGAACTCAAGAAGCATTTAGATCGGTTGACGCTACATTGCACTTAGTGCTGTTAGATATGAATAGTTTTACTGATGTCAAATACAGATGTCAAATATTAAGAGCAAAAAGTTTGCATAATATACTTATCTTCTCCACTGACTAACTACTATACTTAATATTGTATATCATGTAGATTAATCATATACCAGATAGTGGCTTGATATTATTTTGCTTATAATACCTCATAAATAGAGAATGATCATCTAGAAGAAAATCAAGAGGCAAGGGATTGAAAAAATAAGAAATTGTAAGATCTAATGGGAATACCAAGATTCAAGATTAATCAAGCCAAGAAATAAGAAGATTGAAGATATTCAAGAAGACATCAATTGGGTTATGAAGAATGATAATCAATTCAAGAAAATGTCTAGTTGGGTTATGAAGAATGATCATCAAGTGGCAAAACAAGAAGAAAGAGATTAAAAAAAAGAAGAACTTGCAAGATCACATGAGAATATCAATATCCAAGCTATTAGAAGTGATATCGGAGGTTTCTATGGTCAAACGGAAGTTGGAATGGCTTAATACGAAGCTAAAATGATGTATATGGAAGTTATGGTACCTCTGGGGATGATTACTCGAGTAATGACTCAAGTAATATGGCACTACCTCATTTTGGAGGTGATTACTCGAGTGGCTACTCGAGTAATCTGCAAAGTTACTTGAAGATTACTCGAGTGACCACTTGAGTAATGGCAATCTGTTTTCATGCCGTAGAATAGAGATTTGGTATTTTGATGATATCTCTCCAACCATATGTTGGATTGAACTGAAACAAATGGCATATGAAACTAGACTCCCAACATGAACTATGGACACCAAGATCAAATTAAAAGGAGTTTAGATGAGAGAGATATGATCTATTGAAGTTGACACATGAATCAGCATCTTTTACCAGAACAAGGTTTGATATTTTGGACATAACTCTAAAAAAACAAATCGGATTGAGACGAAACTAGTGCCGTATGAAGCTAAACTTAAAGACCTTTCCATGGATATATACTTTACCATATTTTAAGTTATATACAAAGAGCTATGCCTTCTAGAAGTTTATGCTCGTGATTTCACACTTTGTCTAAATGCAGAAGATATTCTTTGTATCATAACTTTCTGTACAAAATGAGTTTGAAGGTGATTCTTGTTGCATTGGAATGTAGATAATGAGGGCTTTCTAATGATATATGATTTGCCATGTTTCAAATCAAAATCTAGAATTCCCTTGAAGGGCTTACTCGAGTAATAAGCATTGGAACCTCACTCAAGGAACCACTCGAGTAATGCAGTTGGAAATCTCTCAGCCAAGATTTAAATAACATTGCTCGAGGGACTACTCAAATAATCTACAAAGTTATTTAAGATCTTACTCAAGGGATTACTCAAGTAAATAGAGAAGAAATTATCCAGTAGCTCTCGGACAAGAAATGACAGACTTTACTCGAGGGACTACTCAAATAACTAGATATAGAAGAGTGCATTACTTGAGGAATCACTCGAGTAATCTGCAGAGTTATTTGATCCATTACTTGAGGAATCACTCAAGTAATCAGAGAAGCAAAGAAGTGGTTACTCTCGACCAGATTTTGAACGGGATTACTAGAGGGCTCACTTGAGTAATTACCCAAGCTTACTTGAGTGACCACTCGAGTAATGCTTCCCAGGAGAACAGAACAACATATTCAAGCTTTCGAAAATTATGGGAATAATTATGAAACTCATTCTTCTTGCTTTCAATCACTCTTATACTTTATTGTATTAGTGTTTAATGCCTTTCTCCAAGAATATAACGAAGAGATGATGTGAAGAGACAAAAGTTGACTTTACGGAAGGGGAGCATTCACCAACCACAATGGCTAGTGTTCAAAATCGAAGAACAGTCAAACAAAGCTACACCATTCTAATAGACAAGTTGAAATGCTTCCGACGGCTATCACAACTCATATAAATATGGGAACATTCAACGAAGAACAACACCAATGAAAACACAACGACACAAACATGCTCATATCATAAGCTATCCATCTCAACCCAAACACTCTATGTTCTTATCTGTTTTCTATATCGTGTATATTTGAGAGAGAGAGAGATTATTTGTATTGTACTTCAGTGTTCATTATATTCACTTCTGAGAAAGAAAATTGATTATAATCTTGCATCATCAAAGTTGTACCCTTACAGGGTGTGTAAGGGAGAGTAACTCGATTGTAACCTTACGGTGTGTAAGGGGGAGTAACTCGATGAGAGATTTGTAAAAGGCTTCTCAAGTGCCTGGCTAAACTTCTGGGTTGTAAAGGCTTTTCTTGTGCCTGGATTAAACAAGAAGATAGTGGATTTAAAAATCTTAGGAGGAGCCTGGGGATTAGACATAGGCCATCGCAGATTGGACCGAACCAGGATAAATCATAGTTTGCATACTCTCTTCCTTAAACTCTTATATTTACAGCATATATTAATAGTTGATTTATGATTCATTACTTTCATATTTATTTCTAACTCCAAGATGAAAAAAGATTTTTAAAGTTCTTAAGATTTTTATCTTACACCCAATTCACGCCCTCCTTGGGTATCGGCCAGTTCTAACATTTGGTATCAGAGCTAGACTCTTGTTTAAAGGACTTAACCGTCTCAAGAGCTTATAATGGCTGATTTTGGGTGTTATATGTTTTTCGAAGGTTTTGACTATACAATTCCAGCTATATTGAAAGATATTGATTTTTGGTTTTGGAAAGCTATAATGACTAGTTTTATAAAAGAATCTAATTTTGATATGTGGAATGTTTTTAAAAATGCCTTTGATTTCAAACCGAGAAAGGATTGAACAGAAAGAGAAAAGAAAATGTTTTCATTAAATATTAGAGCAATGAAAATTTCTATAGTGCTTTAACCGAAAATGATTTTAAGAAAATTAGATTTTGCTTTACTACTAGAGATATTTGGGATACTCTTGATTCTATATATACTTATAACAAATGTGTTGAAGTTGAAAGTATTGATAGTTCATGTGAAACTACAAGTTATGCATCTATGGTGCATGAACAATTAAAAGTTGATAATGAAGAAGGAGAAATCATAGGACACTTCCATACAGTCAACATGGATAGACAAGAGGAAGAGGATTTCCAAAAAGAGCTCATTGTAGACGGACATGAAAAATCACTCTCCAAATCTCAAGATGAACTTAAGGTAAAAAGTTCTAATTCTTCTAGTAATTCGCGTAAAACTGATTTTCAGAATCTACATAAGATTGTTTTTCAACCAATTGTTGATTCTATTGAGAAAAGCAAAAATGTTTTCAAATACACTGGAAAGTTTATTAGGAAGAAAGAATGTTCAAATAAAATTCATTCTAGTTTATACTCTCATGACCATTTCAATACTTGGATAAAATCTCATAATGCATATCATTCTATTATTTGTAATTATTATGGTAAATCATGTCATATTTCTCGCACATGCTATATTTGAAGAAATTCTAATATGAGAAATAAATTTGTTTGGATTCCTAAAACGCAAGTGAGTTCAAATGCTAACGTTCAAGGACCCAAAGCAAAGTGGGTACCAAAATGTCCATCTAGTGTTTCACATGTACAGATTAATCCTAGAAAAAATGGACAAAAGGGTACGGAGAAAATGAAGAAGATTCCAAGAGTTCTTAATGCATCTAAATGGAGATTCACATCAATTAAGAGAACTCTCAGATCACCCATTACTGGAACTGCAAAGTTTAATCACAAAGAAAGGCAATGGAGAAAAGGAGTACATTCTACCTCAAGAATGGACTACCATAAAGTATCGTTCAACTATCTTGATAAAAACAAGAAAATTAGGATCTCTCAAGTATCAAATAAAAGACTCCTGGAGTCTATGTATTTTGAGAGAAGATTGCCAGCACCCAAAACAAGATATTCAAAGTATTAACATCATAGAAAGATGTAATGGGTAAGCAAAAGTAATCCTCCAAGTATTTAAGACAAAGGTATATAATGATAAAGCCTCCTATGCTATTGTCTGTAATATTTATTGAGGTTTTATATTTTGGAACCTTAGGAATGAGCATTGCAAATGATTTTGAAATTATGTTTCCGTATCCCTTAAAAAGCCATTTAATAGATTTATTTATAAAGGGATTGTAATGCTCAACAAGTTAATTCTTTATGCATATATAATGATTTGAAAAGAGAATATTTCTTTTATGTATAAAGACATGTTTAATTTATTATGCTCAATTGCCTTGAATTGATTATATTCTTAGAGTATATGAATTTTATCTTGTTTACTATAAGTTAACAAGAAATGGATCCAAACAAGGTTGGATACCATGAAGAAAAAGAAATTATATAGTTTTGTAGGATAAGAAAAAGCTTCTCAAGACTATAGACACACTAAAACAAATTCATATCTGAATGATACTGAATTATGGAGTTTGGATTTTGATGCTGTGTGTGCAAAGAAGGAAAATCAATATTATTCCACCAAAACCAAGCAAGCTATCGCAAGGACAAGAAGAATTACGGTGATATCTAATCCTTACTCTATATCTTTTCATATCTTGTGCTTATATGAACTAAATTGGGTAATGAATACTTGCTCATTATTGCATACCATTAGCAATCAATCATTTATGGTTTCAAATTGTTTTTGGATTGCTAAATGGATTGAAAGTGAAATTGTGCATAATCATTCTATGTATTTCAAAATGCACATTTAAAAAATGTACTTAGATTCCAATTCATATTGTTTATAAAAATGCATACTCATTATTTAAAAAAATTTTATATGTTGTTTGCATTCAAATCCATTTCAAAATTGGAAGTTAATATTTTTGTATACTGAAAGTCATAAATACTGTGAATTCATCACCAGAGTAATTCCTCATCATTGACATATTGATCATTGATCTTAAATGTGCTATACAATGCTTGAAACCTTTAGTCTTTATTCTCTAACACGTTAGACCTTACATCTAATAAGTTAACTATCTACATGAGGTTCAAGGGTATTTCTCATAAAAGAATTCAATATGTGAAAGCCTTATGCTTAATGCATAAATCTTTGGTTGACCATGTTATTCCAAGTATTATGAATGTTTATTAGTGCATTGAATCTTAATACATTAACCATTATAGTGGAATAACTCATTACGATAATATTCTAGTACTCTAGGCATTTGGTCCAATGAGTATGTGATTAATCATTCATAATTCATTTCCACTCATTTTGTTGCTCAAATACATAATGTAACCCCTACCTTAATTAGCATAATTAAAATTCGACAATGCACAATAAAATGGAGTAGAGACCATCAGATGATTCAAAATTCATTTCAACTTCCTACCTTATAGTAGGGTTTTCACAAAATCTTTCAAAAACTTCTCTATCTTGGTCTCAAGTTCAAATATCAAATATAATTACCTATGTAGTTATATCACATTTAAACATATCAGAGCGTATAACCTAATCCCTGGCAACCCCCAGGTTTCATCTATATATATAACTATAGGGTTTCATTTCCCAATTAGGGGATTACACCACCATGTATACAAAACTATTCACAACTGAAAAATATCTTACAGTAATCCCTATCCAAAATGAATAAACAACGTGAACTGACTCAAATGTCCCTATAAGGTTCTAACCGCTCCGGGTCATTCACTTCTCCTTGGAGCCACTTGCCCTGTCTGAAATGTTAGTCAAAGAAAAGAATGAGATTCAAGAGAATCCCAGTAGTAATAAATCATTCATACCACACATAAGCACACAGCATGTACCCATAACCGACTTGGAGGAGAGAGGGAAGAGAAAATAAGTTTGAAATTTTGACTTTGATCCAAAGGTCCTTATGGTGACACTTGGCAAAATCTTACTTTTCCTCAATGATTTCTCATGCATCCATTAGCATAGTATTCCACCCCTAGGATCTTTAAATCCTAGCTATTGATCCCTTTGACTTTCAATCACAACCATTGATCTTCAAGTTACCAATGAGTTTCTTCTTCGGTAACTGACCAATTGGTAAGTGAATTTCCTATTTCACCGTTGATTAACATAACTTCTACCAAATCATCATCAAACATACATATAGGCTTCACCATTGTTTACAACACATTTACATTAATTAAGAAATGATTACACCATTAGGGACATCATTAGCCCTTACTCACAAGTTGGGTCATTACACATAAACTGTTAGATCTCATGTTTTGATGATAACAAAGAATGGTATGAAAAAGACTTGAGTAATAAATAAGATTTAACAAAGTAATAACAGGGAAAAGTATTACTAGAAGTAAGCATTGGAGTAATGAAGAAAGGCCAAGAGAAAAAGCTGAGAAACTTGATGAGAAGCAAGTTTTCTAAGGCATTACTCGAGTAATGAGACAAAACTTGAAGTTACCAGAGATACCTTCCAGTAACCTGCCAACGTTACTCGAGTAGGTACTTGAGTAATAGTGTAAATGTTTTTAAGGTGCTCTCGGCCTGCCAATGTTACTCGAGTAGCCACTCGAGTAACCAGGTAAATACCTTGGAGTTGCTCTCGGCCTGCCAACGTTACTCGAGTAGTTACTCGAGTAACCATGTAAAAATATTCTAGTTGCTCTCGGCCTGCCAATGATACTCGAGTATGTACTCGAGTTACTCTATTTCAGAAAATGTGTTGCTCTCGGCACTTTGTACCACTGCCAATGTTACTCGAGTAGCTACTCGAGTAACTCACTGTGGTGAGAAAACCTGAAGGTAGTACCCGAATAACTTAATTTATTTTTTTATCATACTTCACTCGATGTGCTTCTCAAGTATGCAGGTACTGAATGTTTCCTTTTAAGTGAATTACTCGAGTATGTACTCGAGTATCCAGAGTTATTTTTAAAGAAAAACCTCAAGTCCTTACCCGAGTAAGTGATGCACAAAAGGTAAGTTTACTCGAGTATGTACTCGAGTAACAAGGTAATCAACTTGAAGTGCTCTCAGCCTTGAAAACCTACCAACATTATTGGAGTAAAGCATCGAGTAACATAAGTTTATTTGAAGGTTACTCGAGTAGGTACTCGAGTAAACAAGCATTTCCAAAGGTTTGATATTTTGCTTATTCCATGCACTACCCGAGTAATCTTATATTTATATGTTAACTGGGAGTCCATCAAAGATTTCACGATGATACTCGAGTAAGTACTCGAGTAAACTTTAATGAATACTGGAGTAGCTACTCTAGTATGGAAACCCAGAAAGGTTGAAATCATTCCAGCGGTCATTGTTTTGTTTCCTATTTGATTACCTTTTCATTATATTAGTATTCTTAGCATTTCAACAGATAAATAATGAAGAGATCTTACCAAATAAGGAAAGTCAAAAGCAACGCTCAAATGTCACCGACTGTCACCTACCGCAAACGTATGTTTTTCAAAAACTGGAAAAGTCTATAGTGGCTGCGCACGCTCCAACGGACATGAAGAAATATGTTCTAGCAATCATTATGAACGTATCTATATATATGGGAACATCTAAATAGAGAAAAAAACAAGAACACACACAAACGTATCATCAAGTTCATTACTCTGTTTTACGTGATAATTGTATTTCTATGCTTCAGTGATTCTTATTCACTCTGTGAGAGAGATATTTCATTCAAACTCAATATTTGTCATTGAGGTAACTTAAGGTTGTGGAACCTTGAATTGGGATTGGATTACAACTTGTAAGGGGGAGCGAGTGTCCAGGCATATTAACTTGCTTGTACTGAGGTGCCAAGAACCCACTGAATCTTGAAAGTTATAATGAAACTCTCAGAGAAGCTCTGAGGACTGGATGTTGGTCAAAGTGGTTGTGGCCGAACCAGTATAACTCCCGGTGTACACTTCGGTGATATTTCTCCTCACTCTTTCATGTTTTAATTTCAACGTAAAATTTTATATTTGCAACGAAATTTTTAAGATCACCCAATACACCCCCCGCCGCTTGGGTGAAACGCTTGCTCTAACATTTGGTATCAGAGAGTAGGTCTTCTTGTGAAGGTATAACAACCTAAGAAGGATCCAATGGCAAGTATGGGTGAAGGAATTCTTCCCGACAGTGCATCCATCACTAGACCTCCAGGTTTCAGTGGCGAACACTTTTCTATCTAGAAAGCAAAGTTCAGAGTATTCGTCATGGCTACTGAATATGGGGTATGGGATGTGATTGAGAGTGGAAACTATCAACCTACAAAGATTGTAGATTCTCAGAAAATTCCCAAGACGCCAGCAGAATATGATGAGAATGACAAGAAACTTATCACTCTCAACAGCAAGGCAATTCTGATGTTACAAAGTTCCTTGAGTCAAAGTGAGTATTTCAGAATTTGCACACTTCCAACAGCAAAGGAAATGTGGGAAGCTCTGGAAATAGCTCATGAAGGAACTTCGGGAATAAAGGAGAATCAGATCAACACCTTGGTCACTGAATTCGATTTACTTCGAATGAAATCAGGTGAATCAATATCTGAATTTGAACTTAGATATACTCATCTTGTTAATCAACTTGCAGCTCTTGGGAAAGTCTATGATCAACATACCCAAGTACGAAAGATTCTAAATATTCTTTCTAAAGAATGGGAGGCCAAAGTCACTACGATAGAAGAAGCAAAAGGAGAATCAATGAGATCAGTTGCTTCTCTATTTGGAAGTCTTTCTGAATATGAAAGCAAACTAAAGTTCAAACGAGAACTAGATGACATAGGTGACAAGAAAAAGAAAGGTCTTGCACTAAAAGTAAAAGAAGAAAATCAAGATGAGGATGAGGAGTTTGACGATGATTAAATGGGCCTAATCATAAAATGATTCAGAAAGTTCTGCAAGAAAGGACAAGGATTCAAACACTTTCAAAAAGGTAGAACTAGCAGCAAAGATCATATCATTTGCTACGAATGTGGAAAACCAGGACATATCAAATTAGAATGTCCATAACTGAATCAAAAGAGCAAAGAAAAGAGAAAAGGAAAATTCTTCAACAAAAATAAGGCCTTCGTATCTGCTATACGGGGTGATAGCTCCTCTGACGAAGAAAGTGATGAGGAAGAAGTAGCTAATATATGTCTCGTCGCTCAAGAAGAAACAAAAGAGGAGGTAAATGATTCTGATCCTACCTATGATGAATTACTTTCTGAATATAATGCTTTACATTCTGAATTCATCAAAGTAGTTAAAGAATTATTTGTTTTCAAAAAGAAAAACAAAGCTCTTGAAATTGAACTTAAAGAAAGTTCAGAAAAGGATTGTGAAAATTATTCTTCTTTGAAAAAGAAAAACACTGATCTTATAAAAACTCTTGAAAATTTTACTCAAGGAAGTGAGATGCTAAATGTTATTCTAAAAGCTCAACGATTTGTAAATGACCGATCTGGGATTGGATATGATCCAAAATCAAACAAAAGGAAAGGAAGAAAGAAAGCAGGAGGTAAGTCATATCTGAATTATTTCCAGCATTCTGTGCATACATCGAATCCGTTTGCATTTTGTAATTACTATAATAGAAAAGGTCATTATACATCTTCATGCATTCATAAGAAGAAAGGAACAATAGGAACCTACAAATGGGTACCTAAAGGCTCATATGTTCAGAAAATTATCTGTACTAACCCAACAGGACCCAAAAAGATGTGGGTACCTAAGACCTAGTCATTTGATTGTAGGTATGTCTCAAAGCATCCAAAAATAGCAAGTGGTACATAGAAAGTGGATGCTCTAGACATATGATCGGAGATTTCGAAAGTTTTACCACATTGCAACCTAAGGAAGGTGGAAAGGTAAAATTTGGAGGAAATCAATCCGGAAAGATAGCAGGAATTGGTGAAATCAAAAATGAAAAAGGAATACAAGTCAAAGATGTATATTATGTTGAAGGCTTGTGTCACAATTTGTTGAGTGTAAGTCAAAGTGCAGATAAAGACAACTGGGTAATATTTGACTTAGAAGAATGCTTAATTATCAACAAGAATGATTTACAACTTGATAAGAAGAATATCAAGGCTAAGCTCAGAGCAAAAAGGGAAGGTAACTGCTATACTCTAGATATTAGTAGAAATGAGTCTGAAAACTGTTTTCTGAGTAATACTGATGAAAGTTGGCTTTGGTATAAGAGATTGGCTCATGTCAATATGCATCAATTAGGAAAACTACTCAAAAAGGATTTAGTTCTTGGATTACCCAAAGTAACTTTCAAAAATGACTTGATTTGTGACGCATGTCAAAAGGGTAAACAAACTAAATCATCTTTCAAGTTAAAAAATGAGATTTCAACAAATAGACCACTACAATTATTGCATATAGATTTAGTTGGCCCAGCAAGAATAAAGAGTCTTGGTGGAAACTTATATTCATTGGTTATTGTTGATGATTTCTCTAGATTTACATGGGTTATTTCTCTATCATCAAAAGATGAAACCTTTGAACAATTTATTGTTTTTGCCAAGAAAGTGCAAAATGAGAAAGGTATGTCCATTGCAGGTATTAGGACTGATCATGGTGAAGAATTTGAAAATCAAGCCTTTGAAGATTATTGTGATACTAATGGCATTGATCACAATTTCTCTGCTCAAAGAACGCCTCAACAAAACGAAGTTGTGGAACGCAAGAATAGAGTGCTCACTGAAATGGCTAGAGCAATATTGAATGAAAAGAATGTGTCTCAAGTGTTCTGGGCTGATGCTATGAGTACAACATGCTATATTTCAAATAGGGCCTATATCAGAACAAAACTTGGAAAGACACCTTATGAGTTATACAAAGGAAGGAAGCCAAACATTGCTCATCTACACATCTTCGGTTGTAAGTATTTCATTCATAATAATGGTAAAGATAACTTAGGAGAATTTGATTCTAAAACAGATGAAGGAATTTTCCTAGGATATTCTAACCGAAGTAAAGCATATAGAGTTTACAATAAAAGAACATGTATTATTGAAGAATCAATTCATATTGTATTTGATGAATTTGAATCCTCTGACAAAACCATTGATAAAGAACAAGAAGTTTGTTTAAATCAAGAAAATGGTCAATCTATTTCTAAAACTCTTATTCCAGAGGTTGATGAATCCAAGGAAGAAGAGCAATCTCTAGGTCAACCTAAAGCCTGGAAATACAATAAAAGTCATCCCTTAGATCAAGTCATAGGAGATGTGAATGAAGGGATCAAAACTAGAAATAGAATTTTCAATGAAGTAAGTTTTTCTGCATTCATTTCTGAAATTGAACCTTCAAACATTGATGAAGCCCTATCAGACAATGATTGGGTTATAGCAATGCAAGAAGAAATAAATCAATTTGAGAGAAATCAAGTTTGGGATTTGGTACCTCGACCCAAGGATCATCCGATTATTGGAACTAAATGGGTATTCAAGAACAAACTTGATGAATCCGCAATTATTGTCAGAAATAAGGCAAGGTTGGTGGCCAAAGGGTATAATCAGGAAGAAGGGATTGATTATGAAGAAACGTATGCTCCAGTGGCTAGATTGGAAGCTATACGCGTACTCTTAGCCTTTGCATGCATCAAAGGATTCAAACTCTATCAAATGGATGTAAAGAGTGCTTTTCTAAATGGTTACATCATGGAAGAAGTATATGTAGAACAACCTCCAGGTTTTGAGGATGTTACCAAACCTGACCATGTTTTCAAACTTAAAAAGGCTTTATATGGTTTGAAACAAGCTCCTAGGGCATGGTATGAAAGGCTCAGTAAATTTCTCATTGATCAACGTTTTATACGAGGAAAAGTTGATACAACACTTTTTATAAAATGAAAACGTGAAGATATTTTAATTGTTCAAATATATGTTGATGACATTGTTTTCGATACTACTAATGAATCTCTGTGTAAGGAATTTTCTGAGATAATGCAGGGAGAGTTTGAGATGTCAATGATGGGAGAATTAAATTTCTTTCTTGGTTTGCAAATTAAACAAAGAAAGAATGGAATCTTCATATCTCAAACAAAGTATTTGAAATAATTGTTGAAGAAGTATGGAATGAATGAAGCAAATGGCATGGACACTCCTATGAGCTCAACTACGTTGCTTGATGCTGATGTCAAAGGAAAGGACTACAACATCACAAAGTATAGAGGAATGATTGGATCATTACTCTATCTCACGGCAAGTAGACCAGACATCCAATTAAGTGTTGGTATATGTGCAAGATATCAATCGGCACCAAAAGAATCACATGCTGAAACGGTCAAACGAATCTTTAGATACCTTGCTGACATACCCGAATTGGGTCTGTGGTATCCTAAAGGAAGAAGTGAATATCTTGTTGCTCTTGGAGGATCTCTTGTATCATGGTTCAGTAAGAAACAAAATACAGTGTCTCTTTCGTCAACGGAAGCCGAATATGTTGCAGTCTCAAGTTGTTGTGCACAAGTAATATGGTTAAAACAACAACTACAAGATCTTGGTATTTATCTCAAATAAATACCAATCTATTGTGACAATACCAGTATGATAAGCTTGGCAAAGAATCCAGTTCAACACTTTAGAACCAAGCATATCGATGTCAGACATCACTTCATCAGAGATCATGTTCAAAAGAAAGATGTGAAAGTGATATTCATTCCTACTCATCTTCAATTAGCTGATATTTTCACAAAACCCCTTGCAAAAGATCAATTTCTATACATTAGAAGAGAATTGGGAATGGTAAATCCCAATGAGTTGTAAGTTATTTCAGTCTCTCATAATATTAGATGAAGTCATTTGTTAAAGTTTTGATGATTACTAACTTAAGCATCGGAGTATATAGAAACTTGTTTTACAGGAAGATTGAAACTTTGTTTTGAGAAACAAAAACAGAGGTGATCAGAGGACACCTTTACTGGAGTACCAACTTGAAGTTATGACTAACAGAGAAGCATTACCCGAGGAACAACTTGAAGGAAAGAAGCACTTTACTTGAGTAACTACTCGAGTAATGGTCTTCAAAACTGGAAGTAATGGATCAAGTTACTTGGAATTTAAATCTAACGGTTCAGTTTCAAAAATGAACAGTCAGAAGTTGAAAAGACTGGCTACCCGAGGCGAACCTCGAGTAAACTTGAACGTTACTCGAGTAAGGACTCGAGTAACTGCAAGTCCAGATTTCCAAATTGATGAAAAATGATCCAAATCTGCTTCAAATTGGTTATAAATGATCGAGGGAACAATCATGGATAATTACAATATTATTCATGCCAGGTACGCAATTTAAATGAATGATTTTAGAGATTTTCGGTATGATCACTTGAGTAAGGCCTCGAGTAAACTTAAAGCTTACTCGAGTAAGGCCTCGAGTAATGTCGGGTTCTAGGTCTTTATCTGTCGCAAACTCGGTCATTTCCATAAAATCTCCTCGAGTAAATCACTATACACTCTCTTAAAAACTTTTCACAATCGATTCCTTGCCTCATTACCGTCAAAACCCAACAGATTTCATCCCCAAAAACTTCCTATTTTGCTTAGATTCTCAGTGCCCTAAACTCGCGACTGTGACCCTGTTTTCTGAGATTCTCAAATATCTGTGTTTCAAAATGGTTAGAACCAAGAATCTCAATTTCACAGATTCCTCTGAATCACAACAACACCCTGATCCTCTTTCTTCTCCTCCCAAAAAGAGAAGAAAACTTACCCCGAGATCAAAAGCCAAAATCCAACCTCAACCTCAATCTCAACCGAAGCCAAAAGGGGTTGTGATTAAAGAGCCTATAGCCACAAGGGCTCAATCCAAAAAGAGTACATCCACCGGGAGAGGCAAGAGTGCCAAATCTCCCTCACCTCCTCCCTCTGATTCCTCTACTCCCTCTTTCACACCAAAGCCTACTAAAAAGCCTAAGTATGATAAGAACGTGGCTACGGCTATGGCAAACATCATAGATTAAATGGAGAAGGGGCAATCTTCCAAGAAATCCAAATTACCAGAAGAGGAGATCACCGACCCTCCAAAGGGGTTCAATGTCAACAAGCTTGTGGAATCCCCAAAGTACCTATCTCAGTTTTCAAGAAGGAAAGTGTGCAAGACACACTATGTGGACCTCAAGTTACTTCAAGAGGTAGTGAAGTATGATCTTAGTTCCTATTTAGATCCTTTTATGCCTTGGCTTTCGATTAGATTACCTTTCTGTACAAAAGTGATCACACACTTTTACTATAATCTGAAGATCATAGATGAGCCAAACAAAACCTCAGCTAAGGAAGAGATGACCACCATAGTAAGAGGCCAAAAGATTCTCATATCACCCTCTAGGATTAACTTGTGATTAGGGATAGAGAATCCCCCAGATGATATTTACTCCCAACTTGAACCAAACCAAATATTTTCTATCCTTAAATCGGGTGAGTTAGTTGGCCCTCTAAATTTCAAACCCAGTTATATGTGTGATCATCACAGGGTCCTATGGTACATCTATTCTAGGTCCCTTATGAACAAGGCCAACAATTATACCCACTTCTCTGATAGGGACTTTAGGTGGTTTGCTTCACTTCTCCTGAAGGAACAGAAGGATTTGGGTGAGTATATTTTCTCTGAAATGAAGAGGTACAGAGTGGATGGAAAGGCTACCACACCAATGCCATATCCTCAGATAGTATCACTTATTCTAAAAGAGAATAAGATATGGTATTTGGATAGCAAGGAGCCTATTGAGAGGATGACTCCGGTTGGGAGAAATCAGATTGGGAAGCTGAATATTGACACCCCTCTCAAAAGCCCTCTGGAGTCTGAGTCAAAGAAGAAGAAGACTATTGAGACTGAGACCAGCAAGATGGATGACACACAGTCATCGGCTCCAGCTGCCACCACTTCATCACCATCCTTCCTCAATGCCACTCTCAAGCACTTCATGGAAAACATGCTTAGAGGATTCCATGTTGATATCGCCAACACGAATGCTGAACTGATAACCAACATGAACTACAAAATGGGTGAGTTGGTTGAGAAAATGGAAAAGAGGCACGAGGAGTTGCTAGCTGAGCAACGTTCCCAGGGTGAAACACTGAGATTAATCCTAGCACGTTTGGACTCATTGGGTCCCAGACCTTCTGCCGGTCCATCTTCTTCTGCACCACCACCACCTCCAGAGAACCCCCTTCTGATATTCCTCTCTTTAAGGCTGAACCTTCTATCCCTCCAGTCTCTAGTCACCTGAGCCACAAGCCAAAGACATCTTATATTCAGTGGACAACCCTGACACCCATGAGATCATACATATCGTCATTGATGATTCACCTTCCAAACCTCAGCCTGAGCTCGCTCCTAAACCTATTCCATCTCCTACCCACACTAAGGAAATATCTCCCTCCTCCTCCTCTGAACATCATACTCCAGAGGCTGAGACCACTCCAGAGGTTCAGACCACTCCAGTGGTTCAGACCTTTACTATGGTTGTCTACCAGTCTCCTCCTATTCCTCCCAAAGATGACATCTACATTCCTCCACTTCATCTTCCTGAACCTGTCTCTTTTAGCTCTTTTGACTCTTCTGGTTCAGATGATGGCTTAGTTCTTCCAACGAAGCCTATTTCCGTAGTCAAGCCTTTCGATCCTCCTCTTGAATGATGAAGACAAAAAGGGGGAGAAGAACTTGAGAGTGATTTTGTGGAAGTCTCTGAGTCTTTTTGGGTATTTGGGTGTATATGGGTTTTAGGGAGTTTTTTGAACTTGTTAATCTTTTATCTTGTTATCTTGTAATACAATTTTTAAGTTTAATGCAAGTTTATTTCAAGTCTATTCAAGTTTTAAATTATGATTACATTGTTGGACTAATGAATTTGTTGTGTATGCAAGATGCATATTATGATTTCATTCACTTTACACTTTGAATCTAAACTTAATAAGATTTTCAAAATAATCTTTGAATACAAGAAGTATTTAATTGAGAATTCACTTTCAAAAAAAAATCTTGTTCAAAATCACCAAGTTTTGTCATCATCAAAAGGGGAAGAATGTTAGATCTCATGTTTTGATGATAACAAAGAATGGTATGAAAAAGACTTGAGTAATAAATAAGATTGAACAAAGTAATAACAGGGAAAAGTATTACTTGAAGTAAGCATTGGAGTAATGAAGAAAGGCCAAGAGAAAAAGCTGAGAAACTTGATGAGAAGCAAGTTTTCTAAGGCATTACTCGAGTAATGAGACAAAACTTGAACTTACCAGAGATACCTTCCAGTAACCTGCCAACGTTATTCGAGTAGGTACTCGAGTAATAGTGTAAATGTTTTTAAGGTGCTCTCGGCCTGCCAATGTTACTCGAGTAGCCACTCGAGTAACCAGGTAAATACCTTGGAGTTGCTCTCGGCCTGCCAACGTTACTCGAGTAGTTACTCGAGCAACCATGTAAAAATATTCTAGTTGCTCTCGGCCTGCCAATGATACTCGAGTATGTACTTGAGTTACTCTATTTCAGAAAATGTGTTGCTCTCGGTACTTTGTACTACTGCCAATGTTACTCGAGTAGCTACTCGAGTAACTCACTGTGGAGAGCAAACCTGAAGGTAGTACCCGAATAACTTAATTTGTTTTTTTATCATACTTCACTCGATGTGCTCCTCAAGTATGCAGGTATTGAATGTTTCCTTTTAAGTGAATTACTCGAGTATGTACTCGAGTATCAAGAGTTATTTTTAAAGAAAAACCTCTAGTCCTTACCCGAGTAAGTGATACACAAAAGGTAAGTTTACTCGAGTATGTACTCGAGTAACAAGGTAATCAAACTTGAAGTGCTCTCGGCCTTGAAATCCTGCCAACATTACTGGAGTAAAGCATCGAGTAACATAAGTTTATTTGAAGGTTACTCGAGTTGGTACCCGAGTAACCTATGAAGAAAAGAGTACATTACTCGAGTAGGTACTCGAGTAAACAAGCATTTCCAAAGGTTTGATATTTTGCTTATTCCATGCACTACCCGAGTAATCTTATATTTATATGTTAACTGGGAGTCCATCAAAGATTGCACGATGATACTCGAGTAAGTACTCGAGTAAACTTTAATGAATACTGGAGTAGCTACTCTAGTATGGAAACCCAGAAAGGTTGAAATCATTCCAGCGGTCATTGTTTTGTTTCCTATTTGATTACCTTTTCATTATATTAGTATTCTTAGCATTTCAACAGATAAATAATGAAGAGATCTTACCAAATAAGGAAAGTCAAAAGCAACGCTCAAATGTCACCGACTGTCACCTACCGCAAACGTATGTTTTTCAAAAACTGGAAAAGTCTATAGTGGCTGCGCACGCTCCAACGGACATGAAGAAATATGTTCTAGCAATCATTATGAACGTATCTATATATATGGGAACATCTAAATAGAGAAAAAAACAAGAACACACACAAACGTATCATCAAGTTCATTACTCTGTTTTATGTGATAATTGTATTTCTATGCTTCAGTGATTCTTATTCACTCTGTGAGAGAGATATTTCATTCAAACTCAATATTTGTCATTGAGGTAACTTAAGGTTGTGGAACCTTGAATTGGGATTGGATTACAACTTGTAAGGGGGAGCGAGTGTCCAGGCGTATTAACTTGCTTGTACTGAGGTGCCAAGAACCCACTGAATCTTGGAAGTTATAGTGAAACTCTCAGAGAAGCTCTGAGGACTGGATGTAGGTCAAAGTGGTTGTGGCCGAACCAGTATAACTCCCGGTGTACACTTCGATGATATTTCTCCTTACTCTTTCCTGTTTTAATTTTAATGTCAAATTTTATATTTGCAACGAAATTTTTAAGATCACCCTGTTCACCCCCCCTCTTGGGTGAAACGCTTGCTCTAGCATAAACCATTGATATCATATATCTCTGAGTAACTAGTGTCTTGAATTTGAATGTTTAAGAGTCAATATTGTCTCTTGGTCAATAGCAAGTCATTGTGCTTATATATATATTTGTCAAATTAAGCCTTTTTGGCTAATTCATTTTCAATATGACTTTTGCTCTTGGGAAAATTCTCAAACATGTTAAAATCCAATGTATAACATGTTATTTAACTTGTCATCTAAAAGAGAAGCTTTCTGGTATATGTATATTTAAACTGTTGACTTCCACCATTTTTAACATAAGCATCAATTGTAAACATGTTTCAAAGATGAGTTTTGCATATATTCAAAATCTCTATTTCATAATGCACTATTATGATTTGAAATCACATATGAGATTTGAAACAATTTGCATATCTCATTATCATTCTTGAAAAACTTGATTTCATTTATGATTTATCATTTCATAACAGTTGGTCATATGAATAGATTTTCAACTCTATTTGATCTGACTTATATCGATTGCATGAAAATCTTATTAATGACATATTTTTCTATACAAAGCATATTTTCATACTATTATTGAGAAAAAGTTATTCTTGGTATCAATTGTTTACTATTCTTTATGACATGAATTATTTGGATGACAATATAATTTCAATCTTTGTTGATTTAATACACTCTTTGCTCAAATATCATATGATTCAATTGTATAATAGCATAAGAGTTATAATGTCTAATACTATATGGACCCAAGAAAAAGTTGGGTACCGAAGAGAATATACTTATACTTTTGCAGGAATTGATCAAAATGCTCTACTTTTGGATATAAAGATCAGAGCCTAACAGAGGAGGCGTGACTAGCAGTGTTGCAGTGAGCAGAATCTAAACCTATGGTATCACTCAAGTAATCAATCGAGTGACAGCCTATCATTAGCATGTAACTAGCTAGTGATACAGTCAAAGAAAGTGAAAGAAGAGGAAGATCTCTTAGTAGCCCCGACTGAGTTCAATTCAGGGCCAAGAATAAGTCTAGCCATTATGTGCTTCCATTGTCTACCTATCTTCCTTATCATCCTAAGATGATCATACATTTCTACTGTAATATAGAGCCAACAAAGATGTTCAGAGGAAGACACTATGATGGAAGAGACATTGGAGATAACAATCAGAGATTAGAGGGTCATCATCTGAGCCTCAAAGAGCAATAAGTGGTTGGGATTCAATAACCCTCCCCTTAGACCTTTCAAGAACTTCAACGAGCCTGAGAAGTATAGAATCATCAAACTATGAGAACTAATGAGGATTCTCAACTACCATCATAGCTCTATGTCTAATGTTCACAAAATTATATGGTACATCTAAACTAGAGCTATAATGAACAAGGCCAACAACTTCACTCACTTCATCGAGAAGAATTATCACATAATGTCCTACATTATAAGCAAAGAGGAGAGGAATATTGGAAAGATCATGTCTGTCAGAGAACAAGAGGTATATATATACTTCTACAAGACTTACTCCAATTAATCTGAAATTACTTCAAGTAATCTACAATTACTTCAAGTAAACCTTTAAGTAATCGGCAATTACTTCAAGTATATCTTCAAGTAATCTGCAATTTCTTCAAGTAGACCTTCAAGTAATTCACAATTACTTCAAGTTTGAATCTCACTCTAAGTTAACACAAGAGGCATAGAGGATGAGAACTAGGACTTCAAGAATAGATGAGATCAACATTTTGTTAAAGCTGGTCTCCTTGGTCCATCTATCTAGGGCTATTTAAGGGAAGAGCTTCAACAATCACACAGAGCTTGCTACAAACAATATTGAGCTCATCACCTCTGTGAATGGTGAGATTAGACAACTCTATGACTTGATCAACTAGAATCCGAAGGCCTTATCCTGAGCTCATCTTGGTATCCTAAAGTGCTTATAGAAGACTATAATTTAGAATCTCTCAGTATTGATCACATCATCAGACAGTGAGTATCCAATGATGCATCAACAGATTTTAGAGGATTATGGCTCGAGTGATTATGATATTACTTGAGTGAGGTAATGTATTCTTACTTAATTAAAATTCTAAGTTTCATCACTCGAGTGATGGTTAAGTGGAATTACTCGAGTAACTACTCGAGGGATACAGGGTTACAACATTAAAACCCTGAATAGCATCATCATTTTCAAAACTTGATTTCTCTATAATCTTCATATTTTCATACTCATCTCTTTATAAATTTTCCAATGATTTTACAAATCCAGGAGAGTTATTAACTTATTATTTATCAATGATTTTCTTTTAAGCCATGCATTCATTAAGGTGGAGTTTCGCATTCACATGTGTTTTATATCTTAAAAGCTCATCTTATTTATTGAAAGAAAATCCTTTTAACATATTCAACTGAATTCACTGTCTTTTAATTAGTTTTGAGGATGAGTTACTCTTATATTTTCCTTTCATGATCTTAATTTTTAACATATCAAAAAGGATGACTTTGATTTGTGCAATAAATTTAATACTTGATTGCACTAACCATTCTCCTTGCAAGAATGCGTTTAATTATAGCAGGAGAATTTGCTCTATGCAAGATCGTTCCTCAACACACTAAAAGGAGAATATATCAACTTTGAGGACATATGCTTTAACACTCAATGAAGGGACAACCACATTTCAAGCAACAAGAGTTTAGACGCCACTTGAGAAGCAAGTACTTCAGTTCCCTTTCACATCTTAGAGGCTATTCCTAAGCTTTCTATTGAGCACACTTCTAAGCCTGCCATTGAGCCAGCCACAGTTAATTGGTGAACCTGATAACTGTGGTGAACCTGATATCTTGGATCTAACACATCAAGAAACGAAGCCAATAGGTTTGATGGATCAATCATCAGCTTGCTAAATCCAAATGAGCATTTCTAAACCCTCTCTTTATATTTTGAGAATATTTTTCATATATTTGACTTTAATTTTCTTTGATTATGAAAGTTTTCTTAAAAATCTCTCCAAATTGTTTCAAATTTATTTTCATGAAAACCATTTTTCATTTGCATCAAGTTACCTTCAAAATAGGGGAGAGAATACTACTTTCCTTACATATTTATTTTGATTGACAAAGAGAAAGGCATTTCTAATTCAGTTTTATATTTGCTTCTTTAAGAGCATTTCCTATCTATGCTTCAAACTTTTTGTTGATGTCAAATACAGGGACAGAAAGGCAAGAAAAATAATTTGCTATTACTTAGTTTTTATAACTCATACATATTTTTCTTGAAGGATTTGTCATCATCAAAAAGGGGGAGAATGTTAGATATGAATAGTTTTGATTATGTCAAATACAGATGTCAAATATTAAGAGCAAAAATTTTGCATAATACACTTATCTTCTTCAGTGACTAACTCTATATTTAATATTGTATATCATGTAGATTAATCATATACCCGATGGTGGGTTGATGTTATTTTGCTTATGATTCCTCATAAATAGAGAGTGATCATCAAGAAGAAAATCAAGAGGCAAGGGATTGAACAAAGAAGAAATTGTAAGATCTAATGGGAATACCAAGATTCAAGATTAATCAAGCCAAGAAAGAAGAAGATTGAAGATATTCAAGAAGACATCTAATTGGGTTATGAAGAATAATAATCAATTCAAGAAGATATCTAGCTAGGTTATGAAAATTGATCATCAAGTGGCAAAACAAGAAGAAAGAGATTGAAAAAACAAGAACTTGCAAGATCACATAAGAATATCAATATCCAAGCTATTAGAAGTGATATCAGAGGTTTCTATAGCCAAACGGAAGTTGGAATGGCTTAATACGAAGCTAAAATGATGTATATGGAAGTTATGGTACCTCTGGGGATGATTACTCTAGTAATGACTCAAATAATATGGCACTACCTTATTTTGGAGGTGATTACTAGAGTGGCTACTCGAGTAATCTGCAAAGTTACTTGAGGATTACTCAAGTGACCATAGGTTTGGTATTTTGATGATATCTCTCCAACCATATGTTGGATTGAAAGGAAACTAGTGGCATATGAAACTAGACTCCCAACATGAACTATGGACACCAAGATCACATTAAAAGGAGTTCAAATGAGATAGATATGATCTGTTGAAGTTGACACATGAATCAGCATCTATTACCAGGACAAGGTTCGGTATTTTGGACATAACTCTGAAAATACATATCAGACTGAGAAGAAATTAGTGCCATATGAAACTAGACTTAAAGGGATTTCGATGGATATATAATTTACCATATTTTAAGTTATATACTAAGAGCTATTCCTTCTAGAAGTGGATGCTCGTGATTTCATACTTTGTCTAAATGCAGAAGATATTCTTTGGATCATAACTTTATGTACAAAATGAGTTTGGAGGTGATTCTTATTGCATTGGAATGTAGAAGATGAGAGCTTTCCAATCATATATGATTTGCCATGTTTCAAATAAAAATCAAGAATTCACTTGGAGGGCTTACTCAAGTAATATGCATCATTATTTGTAACCTCACTCGAGGGACCACTCGAGTAATGTAGTTAGAAATGCTCTCGCCCAAGATTTAAATAACATTACTCGAGGGACCACTCAAGTAATCTACAAATTTATTTAAGATCTTACTCTAGGGATCACTTGAGTAACCAAAGAAGAAATTATCCAGTAGCTCTCTACCAAGAAATGACAGACTTTACTCAAGGGACTACTCGAGTAACCAGATATGGAAGAGTATATTACTCGAGGGATCACTCGAGTAATCTGCAAAGTTATTTGATCTATTACCCAAGGGATCACTCGAGTAATTAGAGAAGCAAAGAAGCAGTTAATCTCAGCCAAATTTTGAATGGGATTACTCGAGGGCTCACTCGAGTAATGACCCAGGCTTACTCGAGTGACCACTCGAGTAATGCTTCCCAGGAGAACAGAACAACGTACTAAAGCTTTCATAAATCATAGGATTAATTATGAAACTCATTCCTCTTGCTTCCAATTACTCTTACACTTCATTGTATTAGTGTTTAATGCATTTCTCTAGGAATATAGTGAAGAGATGATGTAAAGAGCAAAAGTTGACTTTACGGAAGCGGAGCGTTCACCAACCACAACAGCAAGTTCTCAAAATCAAATAACAGTCAAACTAAGCTATGCCACTCTAATGGATAGGTTGAAATGATTCCAACGGCTATCACAACTCATCTATAAATATAGGAACATTCAACGAAGAACAACACCAACGAGAACACAACGACACAAACATGCTCATATCATAAGCTATCCATCTCGACCCAAACACTCTATGTTCTTTTCTATTTTCTATATCATGTATATTTGAGAGAGAGATTATTTGTATTGTACTTCAATGTTCATCTTATTTACTTTTGAGAGAGAACATTGATTGTAATCTTTCAGCATCAAAGTTGTACCCTTACGGGGTGTGTAAGGGAGAGTAACTCGGTTGTAACCTTACGGTGTGTAAGGGGGAGTAACTCAGTGAGAGATTTGTAAAAGGCTTCGCAGGTGCTCGGCTAAACTTGTGGGTTGTAAAGGCTTTTCTTGTGCCTGGATTAAACAACAAGATAGTGGATTTGAAAATCTCAGGAGGAGCCTCGGGTCTGGACGTAGCCATTATAGATTTGACCAAACTAGGATAAATCACAGTTTGCAGACTTTCTTCTGGAAACACTTATATTTCCAGCATATATTAACTGTTGATTTATGATTCATTACTTTCATATTTATTATTTCCTCTAAGATGTAAAAAGATTTTCAATGTTCTTAAGATTTTTATCTTACACCCCCCTCTTGGGTGTCAGCTGGTTCTAACAAGTGCTTCTGACACAAAAGTGTTTTTTGTGATTTTAAACTTTATCCATGTTTAATCACTTGAAACTTGATCATAAAGATTATTAGTAATGTATGGATTATTTAGAAGAAAAACAAACAAGTTTTAAAATGATTTGAATGAGTATAAAAAAATCTAAGATGTTGTTTTGAAACCAGGGTGACTATCACTCGATCGAGTGCTCATATGAGATATGTAGTCTTCTAGGACTAATGTCACTAAGGAGTCACTAGCTAGTGGTTTTTGTAATATGTGTACACAATGCATCACTTGAGATTGTGATTGCCTAGTGATAACCAAAATGATTGTATCACTCGAGTGATTCTTTGGTATTTTCAAAAGCTACAAAATCTAGTAATTGGCATCATTCAATTGATCTTTTAAAATTTTCAATACCAATTTATCATTATCTATTGCCTTGCTAATTGAAGAATGATACATCACTCGAGTGTTCCTGTTTAACAATGGATCACTATCCAATGACAACTTAGTAATAGGATTTTCTTAAAGCATATTAGGGTGCTCACTCCAATGATAGGGTAAAATTTTCAAAACATGTTATATCACTAGCAGTTGTCTTGCAAGTGATGAAAATTGGACTCATTACTTGAGTTACGTACGACTCAAGTGACTTGTCTAACCAAGTCTCTTCACATCACTAAAGCTACCACTCAAGTGATCGGCCTTAGTAATCTTTTCAAACATGATCTAAGTTTTCAAAATACCTTTTCTCCTACAAAACAATACTCCTAAGGATTGTAATTATTAAAACTTTGGTATCTAACACTTTGTAAGCACCGATAAAATATATTGTCTCCTTAACTTCCTCATAAGTAACTAACCTTTTTATTTCCAAACCTCCTCACTTATTTTGGGTTAGGTACCCACAAATTCAATCTCCCTCCTATATGTCTCCATCTTCATCAAACAGCCCTTAAAGAACTCCTCTACTATCATTTTCAAAATGATAAATCATATACTCAATTATCTTAATCATTTTTCAACATAGCAGTTTTATTTCTTCTTCTTGTTATTGTTTTCATGTTGTAGTACCTTGTATTTTTGTCTCCATCATTAATCCAATCCCCTTTAGATTTTTGAAACCACAAAACTTCCTCTTGCTTTTAGCACCTCCTAGTTCTCCTTGTATCTTCTACTCTAATTTCAACAACTAGAGTGTGCTCCCCCGTGCGTTGCACGGGAAGCTTGTAAATCCAGAGTAATTACAATAATTTGGAGTTATTGTTATCATTTAATGATTTGAGATACTTTAATAACCTAAATTATATATAGACTTTCTTTAAATTCATGACCAAGCATGTAGTAATAAAAGACATTTGAGTAACAAACCCAACCCACAATGGTTTATAGATTGACCAAATATAAAACTGCATTCCCCCAACTGGATAAAAGAGGTCAATTTCTGTTAATATCTAAAATATGAAATTTCATATTGCAAACATGTGCATCATTAAAAGAAATCATCATTTAGTATAAGATATTCTACTATGCTAAAATTCTAAAACTTTTATTATAGCATATTGTATTATTCAACCAATAACAATAATAATTAAATATAATTAGTTATTAATTATTTTGAACAAAAGCTTATATCTTCATCTTCATATACTAATATTGGAAGAATATTGCAATTTGCGAATATGTTAACAGAAAGACAAAGTGAAAATGACTTGAAATAATAAAATGCAAGATGAAATCATAAAGGGTGAAGTGTATCCCTAACAGTTATCTCACTCTTCTTTTAGCTTATTGGTGATATATAACAATCTCATCATGATATAATTGGTCAATGGGGATTTTAGTAAATAAAACACAATAATAAAGGCTCATGAAAATTCAACTGCTTGATTTTGTTTATGGGTAGGTGATAGAACAACTTTTCTAGTGATACTATCCCTTATGTGTTGAACATGAAATTTCAAATTGGTAGTTGATTATGACATATGCATGGTGGCGTCCAAGAAGTCAAACATTACATGCCATTATGTTATGGCAATCATAATTATAAACTTCTTTATATTACTATCTTTAATATGATTTATTCTGGATTGGAGTTATCGCAAAAGACTTTGTCTTGTGCATCTGTTTATATGTACATTTGGCAAAGTAAATTTATTCAAAGAAATGATAACCCTACCAAATGAATACGTCTTTTTTTAATTCCATGCAAATATATTCTATCATTTTTTTCATATAGTTGAGCAGGACACTAACCCTTTTTATCCTGATATTTTCATCATATTCTTTTTGAGTACTTTTTTTAGAATGGTGCAAACAATTTTCGTGTGAAACCAATTTTCATATGAGAATCTATCTGAGAACAAATTTTGTGTGAAACCAATTTTCATATGATAATCTATACTATTCATTTACTTCATTCTAATTGTCTTACCCTCCCTGCACATTCATTACCTTTCCAGTTCAAGGTTAAAACTATCGTCCCCTACTGAATCAAATATTCTGACTTTTAAAACATCTGCTCAATTTGTGAGTAGAGGAAAGGGTTTTTGGGAATGGGGCATTAGAGAATTAGGGAAAAGACAAAAATAAAGGAATTCAAGTGCTTTGATTTAATATAGGAAAGTTATTATCGCTTTTTTAATTTGTCTCAGATCACCCAGAAGGACACATCACCTAGCCCAATGATTCACGTGGCCACTATAATAAAGAAATTCAAGAGCTTTGCTTTAATAAAGGAATTCAAGTGCTCCTACTCAAAGTCTTTCTTCCGCTTTTGTCCGTCCCTCCCTAATTCAAAGTCTTTTGCCTTTATTAAATCATATTTAGCTGGAATAATTATAATAATTTGGATTTATTGCTATCATTTAGTGATTTGAGACACTTTAATGACCTAAATTATATATAGACTTTCCTTAAATTCATGATCAAGCACCTAGTTTGAATTTAAAGAAATTGGAGAAATGGAGTTATTAAATTTTGCTAAACAGAATATGTAAAATAAAAGAGTAAAAAAAATTAATTAAAGAATTTTAACCCCATTTCTCTAATTGTTTTAAATCTAACTTAAAAATTTTTTTTCCTCTGCTCACTTTCCCTCCCCTCCCCTCCCCTCCCCTCATATCAAACAGCCCCTAAAACTCTATCATCATTCTTAGACAACAGTAGATAGATCCCAGGATTAGAGATTCATTATTGTTACTTTTAATCATTATTTGTGTAGAGGATTAACTCTTTTCTTAATTTAACTGATTTCAATGAATACATTTATCAAAGTATTATTTTTTACTTCAATAAGTTAAATTTGTAAATTAATGTTAAAAATATTTAATTCAACTTATTTTTATTTTAAATTAAAGAAGATTTTAACTCAGTTAATCAAGTACATGGAGTGGGAAAAAAGTATGTATGGTTGTTAATTGACATACTGGGTAAAACAATTGTTAATTGACAAAATTGAGTATACAAGAAATATATTTTATTATATAATATATAATGTAGGGTCATCTCCTCGTTAAAATGTAATCTTATGCTTTTTTTTTTTTGTCGAAAGTAATCATATGCTTTTTGGTCATAATAAGTTAACAACTTTAGTTAAAAAAAGCTGTCTAAAGTTTTAACAAAGAATATTGACTTTCTCTTAAACCCATAAAAATAATAAAATATTGTGATTAACTATATAAAAAAATTATTGGTCATTATGTAAACTTCTCTTCTCCACTGTATGCACCGTAAAACCGAAAAATATTTGGAACAAATCAAATAGCATTTTTTTTTTACCGAAATCAAATAGCAATTTCTTTTCGATCGGCAAAATGAAATAGCAATTTCACTCCACCAAAAGTGAACTGAAATCATTGTGTTTAGGAAATTATAGTTGAACCCCAAAACATTTATAAAGTTTTACTTGTATCCCTTCAGAAAAGCTTTTATCCTTTCACTTAAGTCCTTTGACCAAGGAACTTTCTTTTTCTTTTGTTACTTTCGGTGGGCAATGATTGATGGATGTTGTTGTTTTAAAAAGAAAACATAGTGGAGATCTCTGAAAGGCATACGAAATTCTGATAAAAAAGAAAAAAAAAAGGCATACGAAATCATCATCCCACCATATTTCGCTTCCTTCATCATCATCTCAACTACCTTCTTCTCCTCCCTTTTTTCCTCCTTTGAAAATCATAATATCATCATCTGAACAGCATCTTCATCTGTCCTGCATCACTTCTTACTCCATTACGCTTTGGTCTTCTTTCTCCCTACCACTGCAGAGCACCAAATGCTTAACACCACCGCTGTCAGTTTCGGAGTTGGAAACTGCAAGCTGAGAACTAAGAACTTACTTCTCACTTGGCCCTTATCACCAGCGGCGTCAACAACCACCGTCATCTCCACCTCCGTTGAGTCACCTCCTTCGCAGCCACCGCGCGTCTTCTTCATCATCGGAGATTGCGACTGCTGTCGTCGGAGTTCCGTTCGTCATCACCACAGTGTCATTCAGCGAAAAAACTAAGGATCGTAGAGGACCCTTGTTGCATCAGAGAAGGACCTTGTGGTAGGAACACCTGCTTTAAAAAAAGATAAGGAACTATGTGACTGTAATGAAGTGAAGCAGGAAGAATGGAGAACAAAACCAACAGACATGCAAGAAGAATGAAATGAAGCACAGAGAGAGAGAGAGAGAGAGAGAGAAGCTCATCTGTTCCACCATTGTCGCCGGCGACGTCTTTTGTTTTTTTCCTTCACCCTCCAGCACAACTGAGAAGACAGAAGCCAAAGCTCCAGATTGCGCCTCAGCAACACACCAGAATAGCTTCGACCTTCTTGAACCAGACCAGAGGCACCGCAGATCAGAGCAGAGAGAGAGTGGAGAAGCTTCAACCTGGAGCATTGTTTGGCTCTCGGTATCACCACCGTCCTTTCCCTCTTCCTCTCATCGACCACCACCGTCACCACCAGAATCTCTCAGCCGCCTCCTCTGTTCTTTCTCTCCACCATTTCATCCTTCTCTATCTTCTCTCCAACCACGATCGCCAACCACGATCGCCTTCTACTTAATTCTCTTTACCACCGTCAATCACTGTTGTCGTTCCTTCTCCGTGATTCTCCGGGGAGCTCCTTCCCCCACTCTTTCTTCCGTCAGCCACCCCCTCTGCTTTCACAGCATTGGCACACACACACACTCTCTCTCCACCATCTTCATCAACCGTTTTCCACACTTAGTCACCTTCGCCTTGCTGCCATTTATTCACACCTGAGCACAAAGGGGGAGGCGTTTTGGTGAGAGAAGATAAATGGAAAGAGCAATCAAAAAGTGTTTTTATTTGATGTCAATAACCCGTGGCGCATCTCTTAAGGGATGATTCATTTGAATTTCAAATAAGGGCGGGGATTGCAAATGAAAAACAGCTTATACACGCAGCCTGATAAAATTTAATCGGCTTATGAACAGTAAAATGTGAGAGGAGCGGCTTACAATGTGAGAGGAGCTGCATGTAAGCCGTTTTTGTGAATGGCTTGAGGGAATAGATTTTATATATATATTGATATTGATAATATTGATATTGATTGTTCATGCGGCCTATTAGAGTTACTTATCTTATGTTGCACTCCCTCTATCCTTGTCATCAACCATCACTTTGTATGCTAAATATTGAGATAAACTTCCTTATTCCACTTAACAAGCTTCCCTCTTAAACTTTCCAGATTCTCTTTCACTCCTCCTCCATCCTTCTAACTCCCTAAAACCTCATTTTCAAATAAGTCATATAGCAGCCAATCTGATTCAAAATGAAAAGGCTTTTCCCCCAACCTTGCATCCCTTTTTCAAGCTTACTAGTCCCTTAAGAATATATGATTATGATGAGAGTGTCTTAACCATGCTAGAACTTCCATAAATGCCTAAGGGAATCTGAATCTCTATTCCTAGCTACATAGCTCGTGTCTAACCATTCATTTTGTTAGGATCGGTAGGGTCAACAAAAGAATTTTAAAAATTTTCGCCGATCCTAATTGAAGATCTATCAATGGCATTTAAACAGAGTTAGAAGGATTCGTACCTTTTTCAATTCAGGGTTTTTGATCTCTAGGAGCCAACACGTCAGGTCAGTTCCCTCTACCGATATCCACACGGACTGCGTGCTAGCGCCTCCAATGTCTCCTAGGGTTTCCCTTGCGGCTTTGAATTCTCATGCATGTATGAGTATACCTGCTCTATCAAGTTTATAACTTATGAGGGCTATATTCAAATTTCAAATTAATCTTCATTAATTTTGAAATTAATTAACAATTAAATATCTTGATGAGCTAATTAAATAAATTCAGTTTAAATTAAATCTATCCAACAGTTTTAATTTAACCTATTTATTTAACCCAAATAAAGAGCCATTAGATTTAAGTTATCTTCATATATTAAATCTGAGATACTATATCTCTATCATGTTAGTTATTAAATTTAATATATCTTAATAGATTAAATTTAAAATTAACACAATATAATAATATCATATAATATATATACCCACATATATATATAAGATATTTATTTCAAAAATATATATCTATATAATATTATTAATGAATTTTATATTATATATATAAATATAAAATTCGTCCACCCTAAATTAAACATTATCTCATGTTGGGCCATTCTTTTGCGTGACCCTGTAGGCCCATATGAAGTTATAGTGGGCCAATAACTGTACTAACCCAAAAGTCACAAGTGGCCTCTAGTAAGACATTATGACAACCCAATTCATATGAGGATCGTTAACATGATGCAACCTGTCATACAACCATGTCATGTCCTTTTTTGTCACACGATATATCGATCAAGGATAAGGCATGGATAATGTCATCCTCTTGTTCATGACCATTATTTTCTTGATTCCTCAGTAGCCTAACAATAGAAATGGAAACTCCTTTTCATCACAGTATGGCCATACATTTCTCAAACTCACTCATCAAGGGGCCCAGTAATATCTCTGTTTTAATGTGAGGGACAAATTCCTTCTTGATCATTCATATTCCTCTGCATGAAAAACCACCAAGCCCGATCGTAGCCTTTATCATCACCTGGTCAAAAGTGACTTTTGACTAGTTCAAAGCTTAGCAACTCTCATGTAGGAATCCATGATAACCTCAGGTCTAAGGGCATTGTGACGTGGTTATACATGAGAAAAGCTTATGACTTGATCCATATAGCTTTCTCATAGTGGGTCAGTCCAACACCTTGTACTCTTACAAGTACCTAAAACTTTGATACGTATCTCTATATCTTATCAAAGTCATACTGGTCTTGTTTTATCTTTGCTCCCACATAGATGACCGACTAGGGACATTTTAGGATAATCTTTATGATTTATCCAATGATACAATTATCACAATTAAAATACAAATAATATGATAACAGAATGGAGAAATTTCATTAAATTAATAATGTTCAAAGTACAATGATTGGCCTTTTGGGCACAATTTCCAACACATATAATCTCTGATGCGTGGGTATCAAAGGACCTCTCCAAGTATGATGATTAGCCCTAAGAATCAATCTCTAACAATCGCATTTATTAATTCCTTTATAACAATTCACATCTCTTGAGATTCCCTAGGGCCCCACCTTTCTTTTCACGTACACCCCAAATATCATTCAAATCTCCTAAAATCATCTAAGGTTCATGAACCTCCCATACTATGGACTTTATCTCAAGCCAAAAATCCCCTTTCTCCCTTTCCTATAGGGTCACATAAGAAAACACAACCCTCTATAGTTTGTCTTAATCAAACTTAATTCTAAAACAACTATACTATTACTGCAAGCATTTTACCTAAGAGGGGGTGAATTGGGTAATTAAAAAAATTTAAACTTAATGACAACAAGTAACAAAAATTAAGACAGTTGTGAGTTAGAAAATTTCACCGAGGAGTTCACCAAAGATTTATACTAGTTCAGTCCTAATCTCTTTGACCTATGTCCAGTCCTTATAATACCTCTAAGATTTTCACTATAGCTTCCAAGTTTCAGTGGGTTCTTGACACCTTAATACAATAAGGTCCTTCTCTAAACACTCAATTCCCCTTGCATGATGTTAACCAACACCCGACTTAAGGTCCTACTACCTTAACTAATCTCAAGAAAGTGTATAGAGTTTTTGATGAACTTCTTTCTTAAAGAGTAAAAGTATAAACACTGATGTATGGAGTACAAAAAAGAATAGCAATGAATGAAAAATAGAGTACTTAAGGCAGACTTGAATGATTTTGTAGTTCGGTAGTTGATCATCTTTGGATGCTTCATTTTTATATTTGTAATGAAATAAATGACTGTTGTGAGTGTTTCGTTTGGACATTAAACATATGCTTCCTTTAAACATTCTTTGTGTATGGTAAAGTAGCCGTTGGAGCAGAGAGAATATCTTCGTTCAAATATCGCTCGCATTAAATGCTTCTGATAGAAGTTTACTTTTTCATATCCTTACTACATCTCTTTATCTTTTACATGAGAATGCTTTATATACTAAAGAAATAAGATATTAGACTAAAAGAGAATTAAATATAATCACTTATATCATCTTCTATTGATTTTTGAAAATTAACAAAAGGTGCTCTGCTTTTCTGGAGTCTATCACTCAAGTGTTATGCTAGTGATCCAAAAATTACATCACTTGAGCGATCTATAATGGATCACTCGAGTGCTCTACTAGTGATCCTACAAATTGTATTACTCGAGTGATCTGTAATAGATCACTTGATGTTTCACTTGAGTGTCATGCTAGTGATCCTCTACTTGATATATCACTTGAGTGATCTGCCAGTGATCTAAGAAATAAGATCACTTGAGTGGTCACTTGAGTGGTCTGACCTTAAAAAAGTTTTTAATGGTGGATCACTTTCAGTATCACTCTAGAATTATGCTAGTGATGCTTTTTTATCTCATCACTTCAGTGGTCACTAGAGTGATCTAAGGCCATTACTCGAGTGATCCCTTACAAAACTTGATAGAGAGTATCACTGAAATAGAGTAGCTTTTCGTATGTGATCACTTCAGTAATAGTACTATATGCCTCATAAAACTTAGCTTGATTGTTTAAAAATCTTTTGTTCGTTGTAACATCTTCTGTTATTCTCAAACTATGAGATCTAACATTCTCCCCCTTTTTTTATGATGACAAAAACTTGTTGATTTTTAATCTAATCATTTTAAGAAAATACTTTTTTATGCAAAGATGAGTTTATTTTGAATTCAAAACTTATAATGCTTAAACAAATATAAGAACTGTTTTATTGAGTCTAATTTGAATTCAAAAACTATAATACTAGAATAAGTATGAGAACTTAAACATATAAAAAAGTTATAACCATGAGAGAACAAAAGCTAGAGATGGGTGATAAAGATAGGTTAATGGTTATGATAAGAGTGGTTGGGATAGGAGAGGATGTATCATCATGAGTGTTACCTTAAAGTGTACCAAAGGTTGGTGAATCAGAGGGAATAGACTCTGGAAGGTGAAGTGGAGAGACATGCACTAGATCATTTAGATGAGATATATACATGGGAGTGTGTTGAGGTGGTGAATGTGGTAGCTGAGGATAAGATGAAACCACTAACTCCTCAGTATCATCATCAGAATGTTGAAAGTAAAGAGTGAAAGATTGAAGGTGTAGCTCAGTAGCTGTTGGTGAGGTTGTAGGGGAAGGCATAGAGCTAGGCTGGACTAGAATAGGTTCATCTATGGTGATATGAACCTGTGTGGATGATAAAGGGTTAGCCTTGGTGAATAGGATATTGCTAGGAGGAGGGTCAGAGGCTGGAGTAGAGGCAGGGGCATAGGTTGGAATAAACATAGTAGGAATGGAGAAGCTTGGTATCAAGGCATCAACCTTCTTATGTAGAGACTGGAGAAGGTTGGTAATCTCAATCAGTATACTAGTATGATCCTTTTACTGAGCCAATACAGCCTTATTGGTGCTTGTTCATATGTTCAACCATTTCTCCCATCTTGAAGTTCATATAGGTTATCAGTTCTGCATTGGTGTTGGCAATTTTCACATGAAATCCCTGAAGCACTTCTTTCAGATATGTCTAAATCATAGAGCTAAAGAAAGAAGGTACTGTGGTAAACATAGGAGTAGAAGACTAAGTATCATCCATCCTACTAGTCTCAGCTTCTAGTGTGTCTTCTTCTTCTTGGAAGTAGAGCCCATAAGACATTGTAGAGGCAGTTAATACCCAATTTCCCTATCTGATTCCTTCTTATAGGCAACAGTCTCTCAACAGGCTCATTAGGCTCCAAGTACTATATCTTGTTAGCCTTAAGAAAGAGAGAGATCAACTGAGGATATGGCATTGTGTGTGGTTTGGGTACCAGAGAACCGATACCTCTTGATCTCAGAGAACATCAACTCTCCCAAATTCCTCTTCTCCTTTAATAGTTGGAAGCCATAAGCCTGTAGTCCCGATCAATGAAATGTGAGAAGTTCTTGACTTGTTGATGATTTCCTGGGAGTATATATACCAAATAATCCTATGTAGGTCATACATATCCCTGGGAGTGAAGGTAAGGGCCCTACTATACCACCAGGCCTCAAGATACTAAAGATTTGGTTGGGTGAGAGCTTAGCAAGGTTCTCTTTTGATGGCTTTTTGGTTCCTAGCCACTTATTGATCCTAGAGGCCGAGATAAGGAATTTATATCCTCTTAGTTTTGTCTTAAGCTCTTCCTTTACAACCAAACCTCCTTTGGAACAACCTTTAACTGACTCTAGGTCATAATAGAAGTGTCTAACAATCTTGGTGTAATAGGGTAGGTTCACAAACAATTAAGGCATGAAATGATCCAGGTACTCCCTTAGATCAAATTTGATTGCTTCAAGTAAAGTATGCAAACCCACATAGTACATCTTATACATTTTTCTTTGAGAGAAGAACCCTGTGAATTTCTTGGTGTTGTCAAGTTTATCTGAAATGAATCCTTTGGGAGAATCAGTGATGTCTACTTCTCCTTCGTCACTTTCCTTTTCTTGCTCTTCTTATTCTACTTCTTCATCTGATTCCTCTTACTGAGATTTGGTAGGCTTGGAAGAGGATCCCAATTTTGGTTAACTAATTCCTTTATATTACAAGGCTTGATCAAGTATTGTAGTGATGACTTTTGCAATCCAAGTATTGTATTTCTCTTGTTAAATATCTTTCTCTATCCAAGAATGCGTATCGGAGTTAGAATCTAAAGGTGGAGAACTAGAAGGGGCTTTGAGTTTACCTTTCTCTGGAGTAATTGCAGCCTTAGTATTTGATTTAGTAATCATGGGTTCTTGAATCACAGCACCTTTGGCTTTGGGTTATGGTTCTGGTGGTGTTTTCTCAAGGACCTTTAGTTAAAGATGTTTTGATGACTTAGACTTCAAAGTAGAGGATTGCTTTTGTTTCTTTGATGGATGAAGTGGTGGAGACTCAAAAGATCAATCCCGATTATTATTTGTTCTTGCCATTTGGGAGATTTGAGCACAAACTGAAAATTTCCCTTTTCTAAGTTGCAATAGATAGAGGTTTAAGGCATAGGCATCAGAGGGATTTAAGCTATTTTTGGAGGTGAAATTTAGAGGGTTTTGTCGGTAATTGAGTAGGTGAATATATGAGAAAAGTTTTGGACAAAGCACCAAGAGAGTCATTGGAAGTGATTTGGTGAACATGACAGTGCCTACTT
Organism: Inga laurina; assembly: GCA_963855925.1. Lineage (NCBI taxonomy): Eukaryota > Viridiplantae > Streptophyta > Magnoliopsida > Fabales > Fabaceae > Inga > Inga laurina. Next base: position 29,827,604 of record OY979709.1, on the reverse strand, counting down.
ATGTAACCTAGTATGCCCAACATCACTCAGTGGTCACTCGAGTGATCATGCCAAACATTTAAAAAATAAAGTAATTTAAACCATACCTGCCATGAATAATATAGTAATTACCCATGAATAATTCCTTGATGATTTATAGGCTCTGGGTTGTAGAATTAAACTGAAACTTGATTGAATTTTCTTCTATACTGATTATCACTCAAGTAGTTACTCGAGTGATTCTGCCTCATCACTCGAGTGGTTACTCGATTAATATGTCCTTTCAAATTCTACCTTTCCCATTCCAACCATTATGCCATTTCAAATTTAAATTACTTCAACTTCCTTGACTATTCAGTTCATCACCTGAGTGATTACTTGAGTGATGATCTCATCACTACTATACATCACTCGAGTGATGTCAAAATATTAATCACTAGAAGTGGTAACTCAAGTGATGTCGTGGTGACCAACTTCTCTATTTAGCTCTGCTTTCATTACCACATAACAGAGTATCATGGTTCTGCAAAAACAAATTACAAGATACTTCGATGCTTAAGTCAGTTATCATCAAAACATAATCAAATTACATTTTCTAACATATCACAACTTATAATTTATTAGGATTTACCATTCCTAATTTCCTTCTTATAAATAGAAATTGATCTTTCGCAAGGGTTTTGTGAAGATATTAGCTATCTGGAGATAGGTAGGAATGAAAACCACTTTGACATCCTTCTTTTGGTCAAGATCTCTAATGAAGTAGTATTTGACGTCAATGTACTTAGTTCTAGAATGTTGAAATGGATTCCTTGCCAAGCTTATCATGCTAGTGTTGGCACAGTAAATAGGTATCTCTTTCAAGTAGATGCCAAGGTTTTAGAGTTGTTGTTTTATCCAAAGCATTTAAGCACAATAACTTGAAGCAGTAACGTACTCAGCTTCCATTGATGATAGAGATATGTTCTGTTTCTTACTGAACTAAGATACCAAAGAACCTTCAAGAAATTGCTATCGTCTACTGGTACTTTTTCTGTCAGATTTATATCCTCCATGGTCAGAATCTTAATATGCACCCAGGTACTCATTTCTTCCTTTGGGATACCAAATGCCTAACTCAGATGTGTCAACAAGATATTTAATGATTCTTTTAACTGTCTTAGCATGTGATTCCTTTAGAGATTACAATTTCTTTCCTACATTCCAATACTAAATTGGATGTCAGGTTTACTTGCCATGAGATATGTCAGACAACTGCTCTATACAGGCACCAACCTGTTAGCCCTTTCTGGTAGCCATCTAAGGTAACCTCAGCAGCTTGTTCAATGCCATACCCCTTAACCAAGGATTGGCGCTTCACATTGGCCCTTATACACCTGGTCAACCACTCTAATCAGGTCAACAATAGGTTGGTTGGCCACTATGCCATATCGGGGTAAGAGCCAATGCTTCACCATAGATCACACTGTAAGAACCCCTGATCATAGTTGTGAATTAAGCCATCTTAATAACTAGCTCTGATACCAAAAAGGTTAAACAGCGGGTCCACACAGATGCCAACCTAGTAGCCCTTTTTGGTGGCCATCTAAGCTAACCTTAGTAGCTAGTTCAACGCTCTGCCTCTCAACCAAGGACTGGCACTTCACACAGGCGCCTATACACCTAGTCAGACCCTCCAGGCAAGGTAATAATAAGGTGGCTAGCCCCTGGGCTGTGTCAGGGTAAGAGCCAATACTTCACCATAGATCTCCCTATGAGAACCCTTAATCATGAGGTTAACTAACAAGCTTAATGGGTTGCTTTTCTACTTAGGGCAAATCATTGTAAGCTATATAGTCTATGTCATAGTAGACCACAAGGGTCCAATCATGACTTAGGATGATCAACACTAGTACAAATATCAACCTCTCCGTTCACCTCAAAATTTGAACATCATTTTACTAGGCTTCCATTGCCCGTTCTGATGTTTATCTCCTCATATGAGCTTTAATAATGCCATGATGTTTTAATAGGAGTCCCACAAGAACCTCCTATATCACCTAACTATATCACACAATATATGTTTCTTTTTGCCAGTTCCTGGCATGGTTTTAGATCCTATTTGACTTCCATAGTAACACACGATCGTTCATAGAAAATTTGAAAATACATATACCATGCACCATATTATGTGAAATGATAGAATGTTGTGTGCATACTATTTAAGGCCAAACGATATGTTTGCAACCCTAACTTAACTTGTGTCTAAGGTTAAACGACTATTTGAACCCTAGCTTTACTCGTGTCTATGATCAACTGACTATTTAGACCCTGGCTTAACTCATGTGTATGGTCAAACTCTTAGAATCCAAGTTTTGATGATAACAAAGGTGATTATGTGTTTTGGTAAGAAACTCAAGTTTTTGAGAAGTATAAACATTGATTCAAAATGTTACCAAATACATTTCACAAAGTTTAGAGGATAATACTGTGATTGCAATCGTGTAAGAAGGAGTTTTACACTCAAGCACATCAAGTGTCAGACTGAAAATGTTTTATAAAAGTAGTCTTCCAACTGAAGATTACAGGACAACTCAAGTGATTAACCTAGCACTCATGTGATGACCACATTTGCACTCAAGCGTAAAGGCACACTCATGCAAGTGTTTGATAGAGAGACAAGTTAGAAACAGGAAATGGCAGCTGCACTCGAGCTCTAAGACAGAACTCGAGTAAGGACCAGAAGCTCACTCAAGTCTAGCGAGTAAAGCATAGAAAGTTCTTGCTTGAGAGTCAACCAGAAGTGAACATTGGGAGTGCATCTGTTGAGGTCTTTGGTACTCGAGCAAAGGTTCAACACCCGTGAGTAAGATAAATCACTTCCTCTAATATTGTTACAAGTACTGAGTAGAAGGTTGCCTACTGCAAGAATATGTTGATGCACTCAAGTGAGGACACATACACTCGAGTGAGGGCCCATATCACCTGCAAGTATAAAATCACACTCTTGGAAAACTTGGTGTGAGTGTTGTCCAGAAGCAAAGCCTGAAGCTGAAATACACTAATACACTCGAGTGAGAAATTATCACTCGAGTAGGAACCCACATCACCTGTAAGTGTAAAATCACACTCTTGAAAAATAAGTTATAACTGTAATCTAGAGACGTGAGTCCATAATGCAAAATACATGGTCACTCGAGTGAGCCATTATGCACTTAAGTGAAAGGTCTCTATTAATACAAGCATTTCACCCAAGAGGGGGGGTGAATTGGGTGATTAAAAATAATTCGTTTTGTATATAAAAATTGACTGGGAATTTAAAGCAGTTAAGAGGTACAAGAAATATCACCGAACTATACACCGGGAATTATATTGGTTCGACCACAACCACTTTAAGCTACGTCTAGTCCTCCAAGCGTCTATGAGAGTTTCACTATATCTTCTAGGATTCAGTGGGTTCTTGGCACCTCAGTACACATCAAGTTCCTACACTGGACACTCGCTCCCCCTTACACGTTGTAATCAAATCCCCAACTCAAGATTCCACACCTACAAGAGAAATTATCACTTGAGTTTGTAATGAAAATCTCTCTTGTAGAGCAAATATATAATCACTGAAGTATAGAAATGAATATTAAAAAAAATAGAGCACTAAGAATATGTTGATCTATATATGTTCATGTATTCTCAGTTGTTATGTTTGTTCTTCATTTAATGCTCCCATATTTATAGTTGAATTTGTAGTAGCCTTTGGAACCATTTCAACATGTTTGTTAAAGTCACACAGCTTTGTTTGACCATTCTTCAAATTTGAAAATTAGCTGTTTGCGGATGATATGATTGACTTTTCTCTCAACTCATTATCTCTTCATTTTTTCTCTGTAAATATACTCAAAATACTAACATATTGAAAAATTAATCATATAAATAACAAATCAATAAGCAACAGATTAAAATCATGATTTCTAAATTTTATTACTCGAGTGGTTATTGAGTAATCTAAATCCATCGCTCGAGTGATTACTCGAGTGATCCATTGAAAAACTTGGCAGAAAGTAAGTCAACGACTCTTGACCTTATCACTCGAGTGGTTCCTCGAGTAATTCAGAGGCATCACTAGAGTGGTCACTCGAGTAATCCCTTCAAAATTTAGTAGAGACCTCATTGCCTCTTTTCTGACCTGGTCACTCTAATGGCACTCGAGTGATCTGTTGTCATTACTCGAGTGATCCTTTAAGTGACATCATGCAAATCTTGGCAAAGAGCTTCTGGAACTATTTGACACATGTTACTTGAGTGGTCACTTAGGTAATGAAGGATTATCACTCGAGTGATCACTCCAGTGATCTCTTCAGAAATCTGCCAATGATGCTTTCTCCTATTCTTTGACTTCCAGTTCTTCTTCATTACTAGAGGACCTACTCGAGTGATGGCTTTACCTGCCACCAAGAACTCAATTACTTTGTTTAAAACTCTTTTTCTGATTATCAAAACCTTTTATAATATTAATCCAATCATTGTTTTTATCAAAACATATGGATATAACATTCTTCCCCTTTTTTATGATAACAAAACTTGGTGGTTTTTTAACAATATATTTGAAAGCATTTTGAAAAATTAACCTTCAATTAGGATCATATGACTTTAAAATACTTGACATCTTTCCATTAGTCCAGACTAAACTTGGATATTTCAAAACTTCTTTTAAATCAATGATTTTGAAACTTGTATTTTGAAATTATTTTGAGTTCAGACTTAATAACTATGAAACTTTTAACATTTGAAACTCCTTTGAATCTAAAACCAATGATTGTGAAACTTTGATAAATTGAAATCATTTTGAATTTAAATTCAGTGACTTTGAGATTTTTGGCCTTTGAAATCATTTAAACTAATATCTTAGTTTGAATTGAAACTTGTAATCTTCTGACATACACAATGAAAAGCTCATTATTCCATAATAGAATTAGATTGTTGAATTAATAACTTGAAGTAAATTCAAGAAAAATATAAATATGTCAAAAGTTTCTCCCTAAATCCCAATACACCCATATCACAAAAACTCTATATCAGTGCAACATCATTGTCAATTTTCAAAAACACCTTCTAGTTCTTCTCCCCTTTTTTGTCTTCATTATAAAGGTGGGAATCAGTCAAAAGAAGATCTAGGGCTAAATGGCTGGACAGAGGGATGGGAGTGATAGGGAGAGGTGTGGGTCCAAAGTCATGTGAGTCACTCTGACTGGAGGTATCTAAAGATGATGGTTCTAGCTTAGGTAGATTTACTAGAGGTATCTGAAGAAGATCCTTTGGAGGATTCTGTCGTGTAAGGATTTGAGAAGTAACTTCTACCTCCTCTGTACCATTAGGGGACTAATGATTACTAGATGAAACAACCATCTCCTTAGTACCTACAAGTAAAGCAATAGGTATTATCACTAGCTGGGGTTGGACTAGCTGGGCTTGCTGGATAGGGTTATCGATAGTGATGTGAACTGGCTTGGATGTGGATGGATCAGGCATAGCAAAGAGAAAGTTATTGGGAATGGTGATAGGTATAGAAGGAAGAGGAATAAAAGAAGGTCTAGACTCATAAGTTGGTACTGATTCAGGTGTAGTAGTAGGCATAGATGGACTGGGAGTGGATTAGCTAGGTGCCATGACATCAAGTCTGGCATAAAGTGATCTCAAGAGGTCAACTTGGGCTTGTTGTTCTACCAACATTTTCTCATGCCTCTTATTCATAATCTCTACAATCTCTCTCATCTTGTTATTCATGTGAGTGATGAGTTCCGCATTGGTGTTGGCTATATCCACATGAAAGCTCTCAAGAACATTTTCTATAAATGTTTGCAATGTGAATCCAAAGAATGTTAGAGGAGTAGTAGAGGCAAGAGCAGAAGACTGTGATTCATCCATCTGACTTGTCTTAGTCTTAGCCTTTTTCTTCTTCTCAAGGCTAGAATTAAGTAGCTTCTTCAGGGGCATTTCAATATGTAATTTCCCAATTTGATTTCTTCCCACTGGGGTTAGCCTCTCAATAGGCTCATTCCTCTCCAAGTACCAAATCTTATTCATTTTCAAGAATAAAGATGTAAGCTGGCGAAAAGGTATTGGGGTGGTCATTTTTCCATCGAACCTATATCTTTTTATCTAAGCATATATAAGCTCACCCAAGTCTTTTTACTCTTTAAGGAAAATGGAGGCAAATTTTCTGAAATCCCTCTTAATGAAATGAGTGAAATTGTTGGATTTATTTACTATGGCTCTAGAGTAGATATACTATAGGACTCGGTAAAGATCACACATATCACTTGAGTTAAAATTGAGGGGTCCTACTATCTCACCGGGCCCCTGGATTGAAAACAAATAGTTTGAGTCAAGGTTAGGATGAATATCTTCAAGAGGGTCCTCTACCCCTAACCAGGTGTTTATTTGGATGGTGAGATTAGGATTTCTTTCTCCTAACCTTAGAGACCATTTCCTTTTCAACAGAATCTCTAAGGGCGTCATCTACAAGTTCTAGATTGTAGTAAAAATGTCTAACTAATTTAGTGCAGAAAGGAAATCTAATAGATAACCAAGGAATATAGGATTCAAGGTAGAGAGTGAGGTTGAATTTCAATACCTCTTAGATAAGATTGAGGTTTATATAGTGCATTGTACATACTTTCCTTCTTGAAAAATGTTCTCTGTACATCTGTGACTCCTCTAGCTTTTTCACATTAAAACCCTTGGGAGGAAATGTAATTTCTTCTTCTTTTTCTCCCTTTCCTTCATGAGATAGTGACTTAGAGGATTGTCCTTATTTCCCTCTTATAGACTTGGATGCCTCATCTAACATACTTGCCATTTCTTGGGCAAGTTTTTGTCATACTTGGCTCCCTTAAAAGGTTTCCCAGACTAAGAGGGAGTGTCAGATGAATCTAAGGAAGGCGAGGATAGCACTTTGGTTTCCTTGCCTCTGCTAGGAGGAATAACCTTCTTTGTTTGAGTCCTTGTAGTAATAGGTTCCTTGATTACAACCCCTTTGGCTTTTGGTTTGGCTTACAGCTTCGGTTTGGCTTTTGGTTTGGGGGATCATTTCTTTTCTTGGTTGGTGGAGATGGAGGAGATTTATATGGTTATTAAGGATCAAAAGAACCAGAAGGAGTGTTAGAAAGAAGAGTTTTAGTTCTAACCATTTTGAAGAAAAATATTTCTGGAAAATCTCATCCGATAGTCGCGATTTAAGGCTGAGAGATTTGAGAGGTTTTTCACAAGGAGTTTTAGTAGGTTTTGACATAAATGAGGTGAGGAAGTGTTTGTGAGAAATTTTTGGAAGAGCACTAGGAGAATCACTCAGAGAGATTTTGTGAAAAATGATTAAGTTGTGATAGATAAAGCCTTAACGCCCGACATTACTTGAGTGATCTTGAGGCATTACTCGTATGGTCACTTGAGTGATCATACAAAAAATTCAAAACTAATCAAATTTAAATGTGTACCTGGCATGCATAATATTGTGATTACCCATGTATATTCCTATTGTGATTTGATGGCACTTAATGGTAGATTTGTGCTGAAACTCAATTGATTTGTGATATGCATTAATGTTACTTAAGGGCTCACTTGAGTGTTTCTTTGACATCCCTTGAGTGCTTACTTGAGTGAATAGTCTCCTCAACTTCATATTCAATCGTTATATCATTTCTTTTGAATTTATTTAACTTCAATGCTCTCTACAAACTTTTATAGGTCATCACTTGAGTGGTTACTCGAGTGATACATACCATCACTTCTAGTTATAACTCTAGTAATATAGATTGCTTGAAGTTGTCCCTTGAGTGATATGGTACTCTATTAACCTCTGCTTTTCATGCCCTAAAATAGAGTTTTAAGATCCTACAAAACAAATTACTAGAAACTCCGAAGCTTAAGTCAGTAATCATCAAAATACAATTAAATTACACTTTCTAACATGAAAAACAACTTACAATTCTCTAAGATTTACCATTCACAATTCTCTTCTTATATATAGGAATTGATCTTTCGCAAGAGGTTTTGTAAAGATATCGGTTAGTTGAAGATGAGTTGGAATGAACATTACTTTAACATCTTTCTTTTGAAATTGATCTCTGATAAAGTGATGTCTAACATCAATATGCTTGGTTCTTGAATATTGAACTGTATTCTTTGCTAAGCTTATCAAGCTAGTGTTGTCATAGTAGATAGGTATCTCTTTTAAATATATACCAAGATCTTATAGTTGTTGCTTCAGCTACAATACTTGTACACAACAACTTGACACTGCAACATACTCAGCTTTCGTTGATGAAAGAGATACTATGTTTTGTTTCTTGCTAAACCATGACACAAGTAAACCTCCAAAAAACTAACATTATCCACTAGTACTCTTTCGGTAAGTCTTGTATCCTCCATGATCAAAGTTTGAGTATGCAACTAAGTATTCATTTCTTCCTTTAGGATACCAAAGACCTAATTCTGCTATATTGGCAAGAAATCTGAAGATTCTTTTGACAGTTTCAGCATGTGATTCCTTTGGAGCTAATTGATATCTTTTACACATACCAACCCTAAATTGAATGTTAGGTCTACTTGCAGTAAGATAGAGTAATGATCCAATCATTCCTCTATATTTTGGGATGTTATAATATTTTCCCTTGACATTAGCATCAAGCAAAGTGGCTGAACTTATAGGCGTATCCATACCATTTACTTCATCCATTCCGTATTTCTTTAATAGCTCCTTCAAATACTTTGTTTGAGATATGAAATTTTCATTCTTTCTCACTTTGATTTGAAAACAAAGAAAGAAGTTCAATTCTCTAATCATTGACATCTCAAACTCCCCCTACATCATCTCATAAAATTGCTTACACAAACTTTTGTTAGTAGCACCGAAAACTATATCATCCATATATATATTTGCACAACTAAAATATCATTTCATTTTCATTTTGTAAAAAGTGTTGCATCGACTTTTCCTCATACAAAACTTTGATCAATGAGAAATTTACTAAGTCTTTCATACCATACTCTCAGGGCTTGTTTTAAACCATATAAAGCTTTTCTTAGTTTAAAAACATAGTCAGGCTTAGTCACATCTTCAAAATCTAGAGGTTGATCTACATACACTTCTTCCATGATGTAGCCATTTAAGAATGCACTCTTTACATCCATTTGATACAATTTGAATCCCTTGATGCATGTAAAGGCATATAGCTTCTAAGCTAGCTACTGGAGCATATGTTTACTCATAATCAATTTCTTCTTCCTGATTATATCCTTTGGCCACCAATCTTGCCTTGTTTCTGACAATGATTACGGATTCATCAAGTTTGTTCTTAAATACCCATTTTGTGTCAATGATCGGATAATCCTTAGGTTGAGGTACCAAATCCCAAACTTGATTTCTTTCAAATTGGTTTAGTTCTTCTTGCATTGATATTACCCAATCATTATTTGATAGTGCTTTGTCAATGTTAAAAGGTTCAATCTCATAAACGAATGCAGAAAAACCAACTTCATTAAAAATTCTGTTTATGGTTTTGACTCCTTCATTCATATATCCTATGACTTGTTCTAGGGGATGACTCTTGTTATATTTTCAGACTCTAGGTTGTCCTAGTGATTGTTCCTCTTCCTTGGCTTGATCATTTTCAAGATTGTATGGTTTAGGATTAGGTTGTTCATTATCCTGATTTAATACAATTTCCTGCTCATTATCAATAATTTTGTCAGAGGATTCAAATTCATCAAATACAACATGAACTGATTCTTCAACAACACATGTTTATTTATTGAAAACTCGGTATGCCTTACTTCAGATAGAATAGCCTAGGACTAATCCTTCATTAGTTTTAGAGTTAAATTTTCCTAGGTTATCTTTACTATTATTATGAATGAAATACTTACAACCGAAGATGTGTAGATAAGCGAGATTCGGTTTCCTTCCTTTATATAGTTTGTATGGCATCTTTCCAAGTTTTTTTTTCTGATATAGGCTTTGTTTAAAATGTAGCATGCTGTGCTCATTGCATCAACCCAGAAAACTTAAGACACGTTCTTTTCATTTAGCATTGCTCTAGCCATTTCAGTGAGTATTATGTTCTTTTGTTCCATGCACTACTAGAAAAAAGGGTTTTAACGTCCCTTTTTTTGGCCTTTTAACGTTTGAAAACATAGGGACGTCTATTTGAGGGTCGTAGAAAAAAACGTCAATAACGTCCGTAAAACAGGGGACGTGGAAGGTAGACTTTAGACGTCCCCAGGTGGAACTGGGGACGTCTAAAGTGGGACCTTAGATGTCCCCAGAAGAATTGGGGACGTCTAAGGTGGACTTTAGACGTCTAAGCTTCACTTGTTATAGGTGGATTAATTGTGAAAGGTGGTGTGTCATCAAAGTTAAAGGTCAGATCACCATGCTTCTGTTTTTTACTTTAAAGTACAATGGAAATTTTTTTATTTACGGGATCTTTGACATAAAACACTTGTTTCGCCTGGCTTGCTAGAATGAAGGGCTCATCCCTATAACCTACTCTTTCAAGATCAACTGAGACAAATCCAAATTGTTGATATATTACTACAGCATTATTGCTAACCCACTTACATTTGAATAAAGCAACTTTGAACTTGTTGTAAGTGATTTCTCATATCTCTTCTATCACTCCATAATAGGCCATGGATGCTAATATGGGGTTTTTGTCTTTCGAACTGGAAAAGTGCATGGCTTCAGCTTCTACCATCACCCCACTATTTTACATGGTACTTTGGTCATCTTGGTCTTTTATGTAGAAAGAATACCCGTTTATATCATAATCGCTCCAAGTAATGATCTGAAACGAAGGCCCCCAGGCTAGCCACTCTATTGTCTTAGACACACCGGTCTCATGCAAAACCTTTTCCTCAAACCACTGAATGAATGTCTTGTTTTGCTCAATAGTAATCTACATGTCATTCTTCCTCAGATTCATGTTCTTCAATCTCTTTCTGTGTTCGTCTATGTACGGTTGAACTTCTGCCATGTTATTTAGGATATAAAGGTGTGCTTGCAACACCTCTTCACGAGGCATAGTCTTCACTTTCAGTCCTTGTGTTCCCTTGCTCCTCCCCTCTTCATGCCGAGATTGCTCCTTCTTCCCTAATAGATAATTGCTGCAGAAGTCCATAGCCTCTTCAACAACATACCTTTCAACCATTGAGGCTTTTGGTTTATAGGGATTTTTAGAGTACCCTTTTAAGATCTTCATGTATCACTCGAAAGGGTACATCCACCTCAGGTAAACTGGACCATAGAGCCTTACCTCCCTTACCAAATGAACTATCAAATGCACCATTATATCAAAAAATGAAGGCGGAAAGTGCATCTCTAATTGGGACAATATGGTATAACCCTCAGCTTCTAGTTCATCCAGCTTTTCAGTGTCAATGACTTTGTTACAGATAGCATTAAAGAAAACACTCAATCTTGTCACATTGCTTCAAACTTCATCTTTCATTATGCCTCTAATAGCTACTGGTAACAGTTGTTGCATCAACACATGATAATCATGGGACTTCATTCCCACTAACTTCAAATCGTCCATTGACACACACCTTCTCACATTCGAAGAATATCCTTGTGGTACCTTAATTTCATGCAAACACCCACACAAACTTCATTTCTCCGCTTTTGATAGTGTATGCGCTACTGGCTCCTGTACGCCCTCATATCATCATCTCTTAGCTGTGGATGTAACCATTCTCTTATTCCTATATCAACAAGGTCTAGTCTCGCACTAATCCCATCCTTGGTCTTCCCTGGAATGTGAAAAAGCGTACTGACAAGGCTATCACAAACATTTTTCTCCACATGCATTACATCAATACTGTGTCTCATGTCAAGACTACGCCAATATGGAAGATCAAAGAAAATTGATCTCTTCTTCCATATGTTCTTCTCACCCGAAGTCTTCTGATTCTTACCGAGTAAGACATTGATACGTTCAACCCGACTGTAAACTTCCTCTCCGGTTAATGCCTTTGGAGCCATTCCATGCTCCGGCAAGCCGTTAAAATGCTTTCTTAACCTATGATAGGGGTGGAACCTAGGAAGGAATCTCCTGTGACCAAGGTAGACCATTTTTCTTCCATGTTTAAGTTGGTGGAAGTGAGTGTCTGCTTCACAGATCAGACATGCTTTATGCCCCTTCACATTGTACCCTGAGAGGTTTCCGTACGCAAGGAAGTCATTTATCGTAGTGAAAATCATTGCACATAGCTTGAAGGACTCATTCTTATATGCATCAAACACATCTACGCCTTCCACCCACAACTTCTTCAAGTCCTCAATCAAAGGCACCAAGTAGACATCGATATCGTTTCCTAGCTGTTTTGGTCCAGAAATCATCATAGAAAGCATCACATACTTGCGTTTCATTCAAAGCCAGGGAGGCAAGTTGTATATTACAAGGAGTACTGGCCACACACTGTGTGTGCTATTAAGAGTTCCATACGGATTGATGCCATCTGTACAAAGCCCAAGCCGAAGGTTTCTCGGCTCGCTGCCAAATTCAGGGAACATTTCATCTATTTTCTTCCACTGTGGAGAGTCAGCCGGGTGCCGAAGATATTTTTCGTCGGATATTCTATCATCCGAATGCCATCTCAACTTCTTCACTTTTTTTCCAATCCCAAACAAACGATTAAAGCGCGGTATTATTGGAAGATACCACAGAACCTTTACAGGTTGCCTTTTAGTTGTCGCATCGCCACAACCACCATTTTTTCTCACTTTGAATTGTGCAGTTTGACACTTAGGGCACTCACTCAGACCTTCATACTCATTTCTGTACAGTACATAGTCATTAGGGCATGCGTGAAGCTTTTTATACTCCATACCCATCGTAAATAGGATTTTTTTTGCCTCATACATACGATTTGGAAGCACATTATCGTCTGGAAACATATCACACAACAGTTCATGCAGCAATGTGAAACTACTATCGGTCCACCCACAAGTTGCTTTTAAGTTCACCAAATGTAATGTTCCTGTCAGCCGTGTGTATTTACTACCTGGGTACAACGGTGTCTCTGCATCACTCCGCAGGTTGTCATATTCATGCGACTGCGCAAAGGATTCTACCTCAACATCATGAATCATTCTCTCCATTGTATCTTCATCTATGACATCCATAGCTTCCTTCTTGTGCGACGGACAATCAGTTACTTCCTCACCATGCCATATCCACATTGTATATCGAAGATTTATTCCATCACAAAGTAGGTGATCCCTTATAACTTCAACATCCCGTCTTCTCTCATTTAAACAATTGACACAAGGACAAAAATACATGCCATTTCTGGCTGGAGCATTCCTTCTAGCATATTCAATAAACTCTTCAACCCCATTCTCATATTCTTCACTTGTTCTCAAAGCTTTCATCCAACTATGATCCATTTTATTACCACCTACGTCATTCCCATTTACACTCAAGTTAAGAATAATTGTCAATACTAGGAATGCCATTTACTATTTTGTTTTTCAAAATTTTGACAGCATTTCCCCTTAAAAGTGAGACATCCCAAAATCAAAATAACAAACCATCTCAGCTTAATTTAAATGAAACAAAACTTTAGCTTCTAGCACCAAGCACAAACATAATACACTTATATTTTAGCAACCAAATTCTAGCACTAAGTTACATTAAGATTATAGATGTTTCTTCTTTTATTGCAGTCCTATTCATTTTGGAACAGCACATGTCGTGTTAAATTTTTATTTTCTATTCAATCTATTTAAAATCTATTTAATGAAAAATTGTAAAAAAACAAAATGCAAGTACGAGAATATCTTATATTAATGTCTACGTACACTAGGTTACAACAAGATTGCCTAATTCTAGCACTAAAAAAAAATTAATGTGTGTGTCTACAAGATTTTTTATTTTTATTTTTTTCGTTTCTTTTTATTATTTATTCTTTTCTCATTTCTTTTCCTTTCCCTACTAATTAAAAGCATTATCATGTGCCAAATTCTTTTCTTTTCCTTTCCGTCACTTTGATTCACACAGTTTGTGAGATAATCACTTAGGAACCATATGTAAATGTACTAAAATGCAATCTATCTCTGTATTATTTTCAAAGGATTAGCTCACTGTTACAGAGAATCCACAATTGTATAACCAAAGCAAGTGCGAAAATGAACCAATTCTGTCAAATATAAGATAATGCAGAAAAGCAAAAGGTATAATATAAAATAATATAATGATATATATAACTAAAATTATAAAATTAATAAACAAATCCAATACTATCCTAATAACTATCCACCTAATAAACCTCCACATAATAAACCTAATAGTTACCATCATCAACCTAATCATTATTCGCATAGTAAACCTCCATATACTATACTAAAAATATAAAAAAAAGAACTCTAACTAATAATAAAAAAATAATAATAAAAAGAATAATAAAAAAATAAACAGAATAATAAACAGAGTGCTCTTATTTAAAATGCCCTATGATCTTCAATCATTTTTATTTGTTTGAAAGGAGAAAGGGGGAGGTAATATATATCTTTAAATATTAATCTGTATTGCCCATGAATCTCAATGACCCAGAATTGGAAATTGACACGGTAAGGAACTATAGAATATATTGAATATCCCAGAAAGATTGCTTTTTATGAATAAATGAAAGAAATATTAGCGAAAAAGCAAAGAATAATCAAACAAAAAATGCTAACCTGAAAAGTGGTGAAGCTTTGGAGGAGGCCGACGGTGGTAGAGAGGAGATCCAATGGGGAAAAAACTCTTCAAATTAAGAGCAAAGAAGGTGGCCTGGTGACAAAAGTGGTGAAGCTTTGGAGAAAGAAATTAAAAAACCAAGAAAGGGAGAGGAGACCGATCAATGGGGACGGAGTGATGAATTTGGGAGGAGATGCAGCAGGGGAGTGAATGGGGACGGAGAAAGAAGGAAAAAAAGAAGTACAGATGAGACCCAATGGGGACGGAGATGCAGCACGGAAGTGATTGAGTAAAGTGGGAGGAGGAGAGATAGATGCAGCAGGGGAGTAGGAAGGGGTCTGACAAGCTCACATGCACCGGTCATGTCAATTCTGGTGCATGTGAGTGACTTTCAACGTCCCCAGCTGTGCTAGGGACGTCTAAACATACCTTTATACCTCCCCAGCTGAGCTGAGGACGTCTAAAGGCTTTCTTTTTCTTTTTTTTTATGACGTTTAAAGGTCTTCAGACGCGCCAATCTTTATAATTTGAACCTGACCATATTTTGGATGTCCCTTTTTTAAAAAGGGACATCCTTTAGGGTAGTTGTATCTATGTTCTGTAGTAGTGATGACTCCATTTTGTTTAGTTGTCCTTAGAGGAGAGAAGTTATGATCAATGCCATTAGTATCACAATAATCTTCAAAGGCTTGATTCTCAAATTCTCCACTGTGATCTATCCTTGGAGCAGAGAAGTTATGAACACCACCATTGGTGTCACAGTATTCTTGAAATCCATATACGGAAATTGAAGTGGTCTATTGGTTGTGATTGTCAAGACCTTATCTTATTTTCACCTTTATCAGAGTATTTGTGAAAAATGATATGTGGTTCAGTGGACAACACAGGAATAGCATAACTATATTAATAATATATGCATGATTATAGAAATTCCCCGTAGGGCTCGCACATAATAATTACAAACCTTGTAGCCGTATAGGGCTCTATATGCAAATAGCTCAGGCTCTATATTCAATTCTACAATGCCAAATGTACCATTTAGACACTTCTATAGTGTTTCTGGGGGTTATACGAGTCTATATTGAAAAATTACTAAAATGCCCCCAAGGACCCGACTTGGCCTCGCTATAACCGGTTCGACCATACTTTTCCTAAAATTTAGACTAGGGCTATTCTAATATATTTTCATCCAAAGAATCCATTTCTGGATCAGAATTATCAAATTCATTGCCAAAAGACCAAAATACTCTTGGCAGCCTCACTTAAAGGTTTCAGGGGTGTTTTCGTAATTATGCTTTTTTCAGGTTTTTCCAAAAAAGTGACCAACTGTAACCCCACATAATTTTCCCTCCTGAACTTGATAGAAATTTTAAATCACTAAAAACCCAATCCTAATGCAACCCCCTTCCATAATTATATCCAAAGTACGCAATTAAAATGAAATAAAGACCAATAATAATCAAAACTCATTTAATATCCCGTCCTTAAGATAGGGTTTTTGCAAAATCACTTTCGAAATCTAATACACCTGGTCTTACATTTATATTTCAAATACAATTACATTCATATAAATATCAGAGTGCACAACATAATTATTGGCAATCCCGGGTCCATACCTCTACAAAAGGGTATGCAAATTCCCAAATAGGGGATTACACAATATCATCTCAAATACATATCCAAATATATATCAAATATACTTCCATAACCAAATACAGCCATCCCAACATCTATGATAACCAACCACTAAGTCTGCAACTAGAAGAAGTCCTCACCACCCTTGGTTGCTTGCTCCATCCTCGATCCACCTGCCCTGTCTAAAATGTTAGTAGGGGAGGGTGAGATTCAAGAGAATCTCAGTAGGAAAACAATACCAATATGCATGACATGCTTGCATTACATACCTCATGATCACACAATGACATATCTGCGTGCTCAATATTTCAAACAACATATTTATGGCCATAGCATAAATAGAAACAAAGCTTCAAACATTCATATATATATTACACATAATCATGCAAAGTAATAACATGCATCAACACAAATATCAAATACACACAAGAGAGGTAAGTTCCCTACACTTGTTCTTCCACGTATGCTCCAACTCTAGCTACTCATGATCAAGGCGAATATCCAATGCTATAACCAAAACAAAGACATAGGGTTAATCCCTTTCCCAAATGCTTACTTCCATAAAATTTAAAGCTGGTTATCATTTAAAGACCTTTAGGTGGCTGCTCAAAGCCTAAACACATGCCTAAAAGGTTGGGAGAAACTTAACCAAAGATCATCTTTCAAAACCTTGAAATCCCATTTTTGCTGGCTTCACTCGAGTGATGGATGACATACTCAAGTGATGAACAACTCATACCCGAGTGAGGACGACTCACTCATGCGAGTGATTGACTGAAAGAACAAATAAAGATAGAAAGTGATCACAGCACTCGAGTGATACCCCCATACTCACCCAAGTCCTAGCAAGTGAGGCACATGAAGTGAACACCCGAGAGGAACAAAGAACCCAGAGCCAGAAGTGCACTCGAGCACTGACTGTGGTACTCGAGTGATAGCACAAAACTCACGAGTGCTATCTCACACTCTTAACAAATTGACTACGAGTGACAACTTGAGATACGGGCATATACCACAAAGTACACATTCATTGAGTGAGACACCTCTCATTCGAATGAGAACCCACTGCACTCGCAGGTGAGGAATTGCATCCTTGCTTCTTTCACATGCAAGTGTAACCAAAACTGAACAGAAAAGGGAAAATATGATGCTGCACTCTAGTGAGACCCTTGTTCACTCGAGTGAGGCTCAATCAGAAGCCAAAACACAATAGATGTTAGAATTTTCTCAACTCAATCAATATGTTTCCAATAGTCCCAAAACTTGAACACAAAGCTACTCTCACACAATTTTACACAAGGAACACATTGGAAACCTCAAAACACCTAAATTCACATCAAAATAACATTTTCCCCTTTGGTCACACTCATCATACACTTTACCCAATTTCACCACTTTTACTTCCAATGTTTCAAATCAATCTAAATGGCATCAAAACACAATATGGCACCATTTTTGCCACAACACACTAACTAATTCAACCATTTCACAGTTATACCAAAATAAGTGAAAAATTCCGCAAATCACAAAACTCATCTAAAAGTCACAAAACTTAGATCAAAAGACAACAAATACTTACCTCTTCCTCTTCCTCCAGCTTATCCCTTGATTCTTCATCTTCTAAATTTTCTAAAGCTTCAAAACACCTTTCACAAATCTAAAACCATAGCAATGAAGCTTGTTAGAGCAAGCGTTTCACCCAAGAGGGGGGTGAATTGGGTGATCTTAAAAATTTTGTTGCAAATATAAAATTTGACGTTGAAATTAAAACAGGAAAGAGTAAGGAGAAATATCACCGAAGTGTACACCGGGAGTTATACTGGTTTGGCCACAACCACTTTGACCTACGTCCAGTCCTCAGAGCTTCTTTGAGAGTTTCACTATAACTTCCAAGATTCAATGGGTTCTTGGCACCTCAGTACAAGCAAGTTCCTCTGCCTGGACACTCGCTCCCCCTTACACGTTGTAATCCAATCACAACTCAAGGTTCCACAACCTTAAGTTATCTCAATAATAAATATTGAGTTTGAATGAAATATCTCACTCACAGAGTGAATAAGAATCACTGAAGCATAGAATTACAAGTATAATGTAAAACAGAGTAATGAACTTGATGATACGTTCGTGAGTGTGTTCTTGTTCTTCTCTGTTTAGATGTTCCCATATATATATAGATACGTTTATAATGATTGCTGGAACATATTTCTTCATGTCTGTTAGAGCATGCGCAGCCACTATTGACTTTTCCAGTATTTGAAAAACATACGTTTGCGGTAGGTGACGGTCGGTGACATTTGAGCGTTGCTTTTGGCTTTCCTTATTTGGTAAGATCTCTTCATTGTTTATCTGTGGAAATGCTAAGAATACTAATATAATGAAAATTTAATCAAATAGGAAATTAAACAATGACCGTTGGAATGATTTCAAACTTTCTGGGTTTCCATACTCGAGTAGCTACTCGAGTATTCATTAAAGTTTACTCGAGTACTTACTCGAGTATCATCGTGAATTCTTTAATAGATTGCAAGTCACCAATAAATTATAAGATTACTCGGGTAGTGCATAGAATAATCAAAATATCAAACCTTTGGAAATGCTTGTTTACTCAGGTACCTACTCGAGTAATACACACTTTTCTTCATAGGTTACTCGGGTACCAACTTGAGTAAACCTTCAAATAAACTTATGTTACTCGATGCTTTACTCCAGTAATGTTGGCAGGATTTCAAGGCCAAGAGCACTTCAAGTTTGATTACCTTGTTACTCGAGTACATACTCGAGTAAACTTACTTTTTGTGCATAACTTACTCGGGTAATGACTTGAGGTTTTCCTTCAAACATAACACTGCATACTCGAGTACATACTCGAGTAATCCACTTAAAAAGAATCATTAAATCCTTGCATACTAGAGTAATGACTCAAGGAAAGTATGATAAAATCAGTTCAAGTTTTTCGAGTACTACCTTCAAGTTTTTACTTACCTCAGTACGTTACTCGAGTAGCTACTCGAGTAACATTGGCAGTGGTACAAAGGGCTGAGAGCAACACATTTTCTGAAACAGAGTAACTCTAGTACATACTCGAGTATCGTTGGCAAGCCGAGAGCAACTTGGAAACTTTTACCTGGTTACTCAAGTAGCTACTCGAGTAACATTGGTAGGCCGAGAGCAACTTGAAAACTTTTACACTATTACTCGAGTACTTACTCGAGTAACGTTGGAAGGTTACTTGAAGGTATCTATGGTTACTTCAAGTTTTGTCTTATTACTCGAGTACATACTCGAGTAATGCCTTAGAAAAATTGCTTCTGATCAAGTTTCTCAGCTCTTTGTCTTGGTCTTTCTTCATTACTCCAATGCTTACTTCAAGTAATGCTTTTCCCTGTTATTACTTTGTTCAATCTTATTTATTACTCAAGTCTTTTTCATACCATTCTTTGTTATCATCAAAACATGAGATCTAACATTCTCCCACTTTTTGATGATGACAAAACTTGGTGATTTTGAACAAGATTTTTGAAAGTGAATTCTCAATTAAACACTTCTTGTATTCGAAGATTATTTTGAAAAACTTATTAAGTTTAGATTCAAAGTGTAAAGTGAATGAAATCATAATATACATCTTGCATACACAACAAATTCATTAGTCCAACAATGTAATCATAATTTAAAACTTGAATAGACTTGAAATAAACTTGCATTAAAAAAAATTGTATTACAAGATAACAAGATAAAAGCTTAACAAGTTCAAAAGACTCCCTAAAACCCATATACACCCAAATACCCAAAAATAAGCACAGACACTTCCACAAAATCACTCTCAAGTTCTTCTCCCCCTTTTTGTCTTCATCATTCAAGATTAGGATCTGAAGGCTTGACTACGGAAATAGGCTTCACAGGAAGAACTAAGCCATCATCAGAACCAGAAGAGTCAAAAGAGCTAGAAGAGACTGGTTCAGGAAGATAAAGTAGAGGAATGTGGATGTCATCTTTGGGAGGAATAGGAGGAGACTGGTAGACAACCATAGTAGAGGTCTCAACCTCTGGAGTGGTCTCAACCTCTGGAGTATGATGTTCAGAGGAGGAGGAGGGAGATATTTCCTCAGTGTGGGTAGGAGATGGAATAGGTTTAGGAGCGAGGTCAGTCTGAGGTTTGGGAGGTGAATCATCAATGGTGATATGTATGGTCTCATTGGTGTCTGGGTTATCCACAGTATATAGAATGTCTTTAGCTTGTTGCTCAGGTAGACTAGAGACCGGAGGAATAGAAGGTTCAACCTCAGAGAGAGGAATATCAGAAGGAGGGTTCTCTGGAGGTGGTGGTGGTCCAGGAGAAGGTATATGCTCTGGAGAAGAGGAGGGACCGGCAGAAGGTCCGAGACCCAATGAATCCAGTCGTGCCAGAATTAATCTCAGTGTCTCACCCTAAGCACGTTGCTGAGTAAGCAACTCCTCGTGCCTCTTTTCCATTTTCTCAACCAACTCTGTCATCTTGAAGTTCATGTTGGTTATCAGTTCAGCATTCGTGTTAGCGGTATCAACATGGAATCCCCGGAGCATATTCTCCATGAAATGCTGAAGTATGGCAATGAGGAAGGAGGGTGATGATGTGGTGGCAGTTGGAGCCGATACTGAGTGTCATCCATTTTGCTGGTCTTGGTCTCAGTAGTCTTTTTCTTCTTCTTTGACCCAGACTCTAGAGGGCTTTTGAGAGGGATGTCAATATTCAGCTTCCTAATCTGATTTCTCCCAACCAGAGTCATCCTCTCAACAGGCTCCTTGCTATCCAGATACCATATCTTATTCTCTTTCAGAATAAGTGACACTATTTGAGGATATGGCATTGGTGTGGTAGCCTTCCCATCCACTCTGTATCTTTTCATCTCAGAAAAGATATACTCCCCCAAGTCCTTCTGTTCCTTCAGGAGAAGTGAAGCAAACCACCTAAAGTCCCTATCGGAGAAGTGGGTATAGTTATTGGCCTTGTTCATAAGGGATCTAGAGTAGATGTACCATAGAACCCTGTGATTATCACACATATCACTCGGTTTGAAATTTAAAGGGCCAACTAACTCACCGGGTTTAAGGATAGAAAATTTTTGGTTTGGTTCAAGTTGGGAGTAAATATCATCTAGGGGGTTCTATATCCCTGACCACATGTTTATCCTAGAGGGTGATATAAGAATCTTTTGCCCTCTCACAATGGTGGTCATCTCTTCCTCAACTGAGGTTCTGTTTGGCTCATCCAGGATCTCAAGATTACAGTAAAAGTGTGTGATCACTTTTGTGCAGAAAGGTAACCTAATTGAAAGCCAAGGCATAAAAGGTTCTAAATAAGAACTGAGGTCATGCTTCAATACCTCCTGAAGTAGCTTAAGATCCACATAGTGTGTCTTGCACACTTTCCTCCTAGAGAACTGAGATAAATACTTTGGAGACTCCACAAGCTTGTTGACATTGAACCCCTTTGGAGGGTCGGTGATCTCCTCTTCTGGCAATTTAGATTTCTTGGAAGATTGCCCCTTCTCCATTTGATCTATGATGTTTGCCATAGCCGTAGCCATATTCTTATCATACTTAGGCTTTTTAGTAGGCTTTGGTGTGAAAGAGGGAGTAGAGGAATCAGAGGGAGGAGGTGAGGGAGATTTGGCACTCTTGCCTCTCCCGGTGGATGTACTCTTTTTGGATTGAGCCCTTATAGCTATAGGCTCTTTGATCACAACCCCTTTTGGTTTCAGTTGAGGTTGGATTTTGGCTTTTGATCTCGGGGTAAGTTTTCTTCTCTTTTTGGGAGGAGAAGAAAGAGGATCAGGATGTTGTTATGATTCAGAGGCATCTGTGAAATTGAGATTCTTGGTTCTAACCATCTTGAAACACAGAAAAACTGGAAATCTCAGAGAAAAGAGAGTCACAGTCGTGAGTTAGGGCACTGAGAATCTGAGAAGAATAGGAAGTTTTTGGGGTTGAAATCTGTTGGGTTTTGACGGAAATGATACAAGGAATCGATTATGAAAAATTTTTGTGAGAGTGTATAGTGATTTACTCGAGGAGATTTTGTGTAAATGACCGAGTTTGCGACAGATAAAGACCTAAAATCCGACGTTACTTGAGGCCTTACTCGAGTAACCTTCAAGTTTACTCGAGGCCTTACTCGAGTGATCATACAGAAAATCTCTAAAATCATTCATTTAAATTGCGTACCTGGTATGAATAATATTGTAATTATCCATAATTGTTCCCTCGATCATTTATAACTAATTTGAAGCAGATTTGAATCGTTTTTCATCAATTTAGAAATCTGGACTTGCAGTTACTCGAGTCCTTACTCGAGTAAGCTTCAAGTTTACTCGAGGCTCGCCTCGGGTAACCTGCCTTTTTACTTCTGACTGTTTATTTCTTAGTAACTCAACCGTTTTATTCAAATTCCAAGTAACTTGATCTATTACTTCCAGTTTTGAAGGCTATTACTCGAGTAGTTACTCGAGTAAAGTGCTTCTTTACTTCAAGTTGTTCCTCGGGTAATGCTTCTCTGTCACACATTACTTCAAGTTGGTACTCCAATAAAGGTGTCCTCTGATAACCTCTGTTTTTTTTCTCAAAACAGAGTTTCAATCTTCCTGCAAAACAAGTTTCTATATACTCTGATCTTAAGTTAGTTATCATCAAAACTTTAACAAATGACTTCATCTAATATTATGAGAGACTGAAATAACTTACAACTCATTGGGATTTACCATTCCCAATTCTCTTCTAATGTATAGAAATTGATCTTTTGCAAGGGGTTTTGTGAAAATATCAGCTAATTGAAGATGAGTAGGAATGAATATCACTTTCACATCTTTCTTCTGAACATGATCTCTGATGAAGTGATGTCTGACATCGATATGCTTCATTCTAGAGTATTGAACTGGATTCTTTGCCAAGCTTATCGTACTAGTATTGTCACAATAGATTGGTATTTCTTTGAGATAAATACCAAGATCTTGTAGTTGTTGTTTTAACCATATTACTTGTACACAACAACTTGAGACTGCAACATATTCGGCTTCCGTTGACGAAAGAGACACTGTATTTTGTTTCTTGCTGAACCATGATACAAGAGATCCTCCATGAAATTGTCCTTGTCCACTGTTGCTCTTTCTGTCTGTTTTGTATCCTCCATGATCTGAATCTGAATATGCAACAAGATATTCACTTCTTCCTTTGGGATACCACAGACCCAATTCAGGTGTGTCAGTAAGGTATCTAAAGATTCGTTTGACCGTTTCAGCATGTGATTCTTTTGGTGCCGATTGATATCTTGCACATATACCAACACTAAATTGGATGTCTGGTCTACTTGCCGTGAGATAGAGTAATGATCCAATCATTCCTCTATACTTTGTGATGTTGTAGTCCTTTCCTTTGACATCAGCATGAAGCAACGTAGTTGAGCTCATAGGAGTGTCCGTGCCATTTGCTTCATTCATTCCATACTTCTTCAACAATTCTTTCAAATACTTTGTTTGAGATATGAAGATTCCATTCTTTCTTTGTTTGATTTGCAAACCAAGAAAGAAATTTAATTCTCCCATCATTGACATCTCAAACTCTCCCTACATTATCTCAAAAAATTCCTTACACAGAGATTCATTAGTAGCACCAAAAACAATGTCATCAACATATATTTGAACAATTAAAATATCATCACGTTTTCGTTTTATAAAAAGTGTTGTATCAACTTTTCCTCGTACAAAACCTTGATCAATGAGAAATTTACTGAGCCTTTCATACCATGCTCTAGGAGCTTGTTTTAAACCATATAAAGCCTTTTTAAGTTTGAAGATATGGTCAGGTTTGGTAACATCCTCAAAACCTGGAGGTTGTTCTACATATACTTCTTCCATGATGTAACCATTTAGAAAAGCACTCTTTACATCCATTTGATAGAGTTTGAATCCTTTGATGCATGTAAAGGCTAAGAGTATGCGTATAGCTTCCAATCTAGCCACTGGAGCATACGTTTCCTCATAATCAATCCCTTCTTCCTGATTATAGCCTTTGGCCACCAACCATGCCTTATTTCTGACAATAATTGCAGATTCATCAAGTTTGTTCTTGAATACCCATTTAGTTCCAATGATCGGATGATCCTTGGGTCGAGGTACCAAATCCCAAACTTGATTTCTCTCAAATTGATTTAGTTCTTCTTGCATTGCTATAACCCAATCATTGTCTGATAGGGCTTCATCAATGTTTGAAGGTTCAATTTCAGAAATGAATGCAGAAAATCTTACTTCATTGAAAATTCTATTTCTAGTTTTGATCCCTTCATTCACATCTCCTATGACTTGATCTAAGGGATGACTTTTATTGTATTTCCAGGATTTAGGTTGACCTGGAGATTGCTCTTCTTCCTTGGTTTCATCAACCTCTGGAATAAGAGTTTTAGAAATAGATTGACCATTTTCTTGATTTAAAACAACTTCCTGTTCTTCATCAATGGTTTTGTCAGAGGATTCAAATTCATCAAATTCAACGTGAATTGATTCTTCAATAATACATGTTCTTTTATTGTAAACTCTATATGCTTTACTTCGGTTAGAATATCCTAGGAAAATTCCTTCATCTATTTTAGAATCAAATTTTCCTAAGTTATCTTTACCATTATTATGAATGAAACACTTACAACCGAAGATGTGTAGATGAGTAATGTTTGGCTTCCTTCCTTTGTATAACTCATAAGGTGTCTTTCCAAGTTTTGTTCTGATATAGGCCCTATTTGAAATATAGCATGCTGTACTCATAGCATCAGCCCAGAACACTTGAGACACATTCTTTTCATTCAACATTGCTCTAACCATTTCAGTGAGCACTCTATTCTTGCGTTCCACAACTCCGATTTGTTGAGGCGTCCTTGGAGTACAGAAATTGTGATAAATGCCATTAGTATCACAATATTCTTCAAAGGCTTGATTTTCAAATTCTCCACCATGATCAGTTCTAATACCTGCAATGGACATACCTTTCTCATTTTGCACTTTCTTGGCAAAAACAATAAACTCTTCAAATGTTTCATCTTTTGATGATAGAAACATAACCCATGTAAATCTAGAGAAATCATCAACAATGACCAATGAATATAAGTTTCCACCAAGACTCTTTATTCTTGCTGGGCCAACTAAATCCATATGCAATAATTGTAGTGGTCTATTTGTTGAAATCTCATTTTTCAATTTTAAAGATGATTTAGTTTGTTTACCCTTTTGACA
Organism: Inga laurina; assembly: GCA_963855925.1. Lineage (NCBI taxonomy): Eukaryota > Viridiplantae > Streptophyta > Magnoliopsida > Fabales > Fabaceae > Inga > Inga laurina. The sequence goes on along the minus strand of OY979709.1, from coordinate 29,802,028 downwards.
TACATCACAAATCAAGTCATTTTTGAAAGTTACTTTGGGTAATCAGAGAACTAAATCCTTTTTGAGTAGTTTGCCTAATTGATGCATATTGACATGAGCCAATCTCTTATGACATAGCCAAATTTCATCAGTATTACTCAGAAAACAGTTTTCAGACTCATTTCTACTAATATCTAGAGTATAGCAGTTACCTTCCCTTTTTGCTCTAAGCTTAGCCTTGATATTCTTCTTATCAAGTTGTAAGTCATTCTTGTTGATAATTAAGCATTCTTCTGAGTCAAATATTACCCTGTTGTCTTTATCTGCACTTTGACTTACACTCAACATAATATACATCTTTGACTTGTATTCCTTTGTCATTTTTGATTTCACCAATTCCTGCTATCTTTCCGGATTTATTTCCTCCAAATTTTACCTTTCCACCTTCCTTAGGTTGCAATGTGGTAAAACTTTCAAAATCTCCGGTCATATTTCTAGAGCATCCACTATCTATGTACCACTTGCTATTTTTGGATGATTTGAGACATACCTACAATCAAATGACTAGGTCTTAGGTACCCACATCTTTTTGGGTCCTGTTGCGTTAGTACAACTAATTTTCGAAACATATGAGCCTTTAGGTACCCATTTGTAGGTTCCTATTGTTCCTTTCTTCTTAAGAATGCATGAAGATGTATAATGACCTTTTCTATTACAGTAATTACAAAATGCAAACGGATTCGATGTATGCACAGAATGCTGGAAATAATTCAAATATGACTTACCTCCTACTTTCTTTCTTCCTTTCCTTTTGTCTGATTTTGGATCATATCCAATCCGAGATCGGTCATTTACAAATCATTCAGCTTTTAAAATAACATTTAGCATCTCACTTCCTTGAGTAAATTTTTCAAGAGTTTTTATAAGATCAGTGTTTTTCTTTTTCAAAGAAGAACAATTTTCACAATCCTTTTCTGAACTTTCTTTAAGTTCAATTTCAAGAGCTTTGTTTTTCTTTTTGAAAACAATTAATTCTTTAACTACTTTGATGAATTCAGAATGTAAAGCATTATATTCAGAAAGTAATTCATCATAGGTTGGATCAAAATCATTTACCTCCTCTTCTGTTTCTTCTTGAGCGACGAGACATATATTAGCTACTTCTTCCTCATCACTTTCTTCGTCAGAGGAGCTATCACCCCATATAGCAGATACGAAGGCCTTCTTTTTGTTGAAGAATTTGCCTTTTCTCTTTTCTTTGCTCTTTTGATTCAGTTCTGGACATTCTGATTTGATATGTCCTGGTTTTCCACATTCGTAGCAAATGATATGATCTTTGCTGCTAGTTCCACCTTTTTGAAAGTGTTTGAATCCTTGTCCTTTCTTGTAGAACTTTCTGAATCGTTTTATGATTAGGCCCATTTCATCATCGTCAAACTCCTTATCCTCATCTTGATTTTCTTCTTTTACTTTTAGTACAAGACCTTTCTTTTTCTTGTTCTTCTCTGTTTAGATGTTCCCATATATATAGATACGTTCGTAATGATTGCTGGAACATATTTCTTCATGTCTGTTAGAGCGTGCGCAGCCACTATTGACTTTTCCAGTATTTGAAAAACATACGTTTGTGGTAGGTGACGGTCGGTGACATTTGAGCGTTGCTTTTGACTTTCCTTATTTGGTAAGATCTCTTCACTGTTTATCTGTGGAAATGCTAAGAATACTAATATAATAAAAAGTTAATCAAATAGGAAATTAAACAATGACCGTTAGAATGATTTCAAACTTTCTGGGTTTCCATACTCGAGTAGCTACTCGTGTATTCATTAAAGTTTACTCGAGTACTTACTCGAGTATCATTATGAATTCTTTAATGGACTGCAAGTCACCAAACAATTATAAGATTACTCAGGCAGTGCATGGAATAATCAAAATATCAATCCTTTGGAAATGCTTGTTTACTCGGGTACCTACTTGAGTAATGCACACTTTTCTACATAGGTTACTCGGGTACCAACTCGAGTAAACCTTCAAATAAACTTATGTTACTCTATGCTTTACTCCAGTAATGTTGGCAGGATTTCAAGGCCAAGAGCACTTCAAGTTTGATTACCTTGTTACTCGAGTACATACTCGAGTAAACTTACTTTTTGTGCATAACTTACTCGGGTAATGACTTGAGGTTTTCCTTCAAACATAACACTGCATACTCGAGTACATACTCGAGTAATCCACTTAAAAAGAATCATTAAATCCTTGCATACTAGAGTAATGACTCGAGGAAAGTATGATAAAATCAGTTCAAGTTTTTTGAGTACTACCTTCAAGTTTTTACTTACCTCAGTATGTTACTCGAGTAGCTACTTGAGTAACATTGGCAGTGGTATAAAGGGCCGAGAGCAACACATTTTCTGAAATAGAGTAACTCGAGTACATACTCGAGTATCATTGGCAGGGCGAGAGCAACTTGGAAACTTTTACCTGGTTACTCGAGTAGCTACTCGAGTAACATTTGCAGGCCGAGAGCACTTGAAAACTTTTACACTATTACTCGAGTACTTACTCGAGTAACGTTGGAAGGTTACTTGAAGGTATCTATGGTTACTTCAAGTTTTGTCTTATTACTCGAGTACATACTCGAGTAATGCCTTAGAAAAATTGCTTCTGATCTAGTTTCTCAGCTCTTTGTCTTGGTCTTTCTTCAATACTCCAATGCTTACTTCAAGTAATGTTTTTCCCTGTTATTACTTTGTTCAATCTTATTTATTACTCAAGTCTTTTTCATACCATTCTTTGTTATCATCAAAACATGAGATCTAACAAAGCTCTCATTACTAGGAACAACATTAAAGAAGATGATTTGAGCTAAGGAGATCAGTTACCAAGACAAAACTTACCATTTCACTTTCTCTCTCTTCCCTTGCTTTATACGTCCATTGAGGGTGAAGAGAGAGAATGAGCATAAATTTTTGGCTCCCCCACAAGTGATAGCCGACTTAGAGAAGAGATGAGAAAGAGAAGAGCTTTTTGAAACATTGACCAATCCAATGGTCCATATTGTGCCAAGTGTCACAATCTCATCATATCTCCCATGAGCTCACATACACATATATGCATGAGAGGCCACCCTTTGATCTCTTGCACAATTAATCCTAACAGTTGATCTTCAAGTTACCAAGAAACTTCCTTTTCTGTAACTGACCGATTGGCTTGTAACTTTCCCATTTTGCCCTTGATTATGGTAATTCTTTCTGAATTAAAACCGAACACATTTTCTCATTCTTTTTGCCACAATATATCCCTTCCCTATATTTTAAGTCAATTTAGATATTAATCCACAATTGAACTTAAATACAGGGTCTCGACACTACTCATAGCACATTCAAATCCCTATTTTACTTTCTTTAATACCTTAAAGATAGAATAATCATTAGGCAATAAATTTGGGCTCTTGCTAAACCAAGGCTTAGCAGTCCACTTATTTCATGCTTATTCTCTAGCCTCAAATCTCAAAATTCAGGGTATTACACCTAAGGCCCTTTAACAACCCCAGCCAAAATTCTCAAGTTCTCTAAGGAAAATTGGGGTTTTTGGGTTTCAGCTCTGTAAATGTGTTCCTTTCTACTCCGAACCACTTTATTAACTATTACATTAGGTTATAACTACCATTTAGACCTAATTTCAGTAGCATAATAGCCCCACACCCATATTTTCCTTTTCTGTATATAAATTTCTCATACTCTTTAATTCACCATTTTATTCCCTTTAATACCTCAAATATATAATCAATGTTAGGGAATAGATTTGAGACACCTACTAAACTGGAGCTTAGCAGTCTACTTAATTTAAGCTTATTCCCAAGCCTCCAATTCCAAAAATCAGGATATTATTGTGGTCTCATTTTCTGATTTGAAAGATGATTTAGTTTGTTTACCCTTCTGACATGCGTCACAGATCAAATCGTTTTTGAAATTTACTTTTAGTAGACCAAGTACTAAATCCTTTTTGAGCAACTTGCCTAGTTAGTGCATATCGACATGAGCTAGTCTCTTATACTATAACCAACTTTCATCAGCATTACTTAGAAAACAATTTTCAGAAGCATTTCTACTGATATCAAGAGTATAGTAGTTACCTTCCCCTTTTTTCTGAGCTTTACTTTGAGATTCTTCTTATCTAATTGTAAGTCTTTTTAATTTTTTTACAATTAAACATTCCTTAGAGTCAAATATTACCCAGTTATCTTTATCTGTGCTTTGACTCACGCTCAGCAAGTTGTGACACAAGCCTTCAATATAATACACGTCTTTAACTTGTATTCCTTTATAATTTCTTATTTCATCAATTCCTATTATCTTATCAGATTGATTTCCTTCAAATTTTACCTTTCCACCTTCTTTAGGTTGTAATGAAGTAAAAATTTTGAAATCACCAGTCATATATCTGGAGCATCCACTGTCTATAGACCACTTGTGGTTTTTTGGATGCTTTAAGAGATATCTGCAATCAAATATGATTAAGTCTTAGGTAACCACATTTTTTGGGGTCCTTTTGGGTTAATATAAATCATTTCCTGAACATATGAACCTTTAGGTTCCCATTTGTAGATTCCTATTTTTCATTTTTCTTATGAATGCATGAAGTATAATGACCCTTTCTATTATAGTAATTACAATATGCAAAAGGATTCGACGTATGTATAGAATGTTAAAAATGACACAAATACATCTTACCTCCTTATTTCTTTCTTCCTTTCTTTCTGTCTGCCTTTGGATCATATCTAATACCATATCGATCATTTACAAAACGTTGAACTTTTAAAATAACACTTAACATCTCAATTACTTTAGTAAATTTTTCAAGAGTCTTAGTGAGATCAATATTTTTTTCAAAGAAGAGCAATTTTCACAAACATTTTCTGAATTCTCTTTGAGTTCCTCTTTAAGAAATTTATTTTTCCTTTTGAAAACAACTAGTCTTTAACTACTTTGATGAATTCAGAATATAAAGCATTATATTCAGAAAAAAAAATTCATCATAAGTAGGATAAGAATAAGTTACCTCTTCTTCTATTTCTTTTTGAGCAACTAGATAGAAACTAGCTACATCTTCTTTATTGCTATCTTTGTTAGAAGAACCGTCTCCTCATATAGTAGATATAAAAGCTTTCTTCTAGTTGAAGAACTTGCCTTTTCTCTTTTCTTTGCTCTGCTGAATTAGTTCTGGACATTTTGACTTGATATGTCATGGCTTTCAACATTCATAGTAGATGGCATGTTCTTTACTGCTTGTTCCTCCTTTTTGAAAATTTCTGAATCCTTGACCTTTCTTGTAAATTTTCTAAATCATTTTATTATCAATGCCATTTCTTCATCGTCGAAATCTTCATAATCTTCTTAGGTTTCCTCTTTGGCTTTTAGTGCAAAGCCTTTATTTTTCTTGTCACCAATATCTTCTAATTCTCATTTAAATTTCAATTTACTTTCATATTCATAGAGCTTTTAGAATGAGAAGCAACCGATCTCATTGATTCGCCTTTCATTTCCTCCATAGCAGTGACTTTAGCCTTCCAGTCTATAGAAAGTATATTCAAAATCTTTCAAACTTGGGCATGTTGATCATAGACTTTCCCAAGTGCTGCAAGTTGATTAACAAGATAAGTATATCTAAGTTCAAATTCAGATATTGACTTACCTGATTTCATTCAAAGTAAATCAAATTCAGTAACTAGAGTATTTATGCGATTTTCCTTTATTCCCAAAGTTCCTTTGTGAGCTATTTCTAAGGCTTCCCACATTTCTTTAGCCGTTGGAAGTGTTCAGATCCTGAAGTACTCGTTTTGACTCAAGCCACTTTGAATCATTAGAATTGCCTTGTTGTTGAGTGTTCTGAGTTTCTTGTCACTGTCATCAAGTTCTGCTAGTGTCTTACAAACCTTCTGTAAATCTACAATTTTCATAGGTTGATAGTTTCCTCCCTCAATTACAACACATAATTCGTATTCTGTAGCCATTACGAATACTCTGAACTTTGCTTTCCAGAAAGAGAAATATTCGCCATTGAAACATGGCGATCTAGTGATAGAAGCTTCATTAGGAAGTGTTCCTTCACCCATGCTTGCCATTGGATCCTTCATAGGTTCTTATACCTTAACAAGAAGACCTACGCTCTGATACCAAATATTAGTGCAAATGTTTCACCCAAGAGGGGGTGAATTGGGTGATTAAAATTAATTCATTTCATATATAAAAATTGATTGGGAATTTAAAGTAGTTAAAAGCTAGGAGAAATATCACCAAAGTATACACTGGGAGTTATATTGGTTCGGCCACAAGCACTTTGACCTACTTGTTGGAAATTATGCCCTAAAGGACAATCATTGTACTTTGAAAATTATTAATTTAATGAAATTTCTCTATTTTGTTATCATATTTTTTGCATGTTAACAATGATAATTGTATCCTTGGATAAATCATAAAGATTGTCCTACAATGTCCCTGGTCGGTCATCTATACGGGAGCAGAGATGAAACAAGACTAGTATCACTTTGATAAGATATGGAGATACAAATCAAAGTCTAGGCACTTGTAAGAGTACAAGGTCCTTGACCGACCCACTATGAGAAAGCTACATGGAACCGACCCACTATGAGAAAGCTACATGGATTAAGTCATAAGCTTTTCTCATGTATAACTACGTCACAATGCCCCTTTGACCCGATGTCATCATGGATTCCTACATGAGAGTTGCTAAGCTTTGAACTAGTCAAAAGTCACTTTTGACCGGGTGATGTAAAGGCTACGATTGAGCTTGGTGGTTTTTTATGTAGTGGAATACGAATGATCAAGATGGAATTTGGCCCTCACATTAGTAAAGAGATATTACTGGGCCCTACACAAGTGAGTCTGAGAAATGTATGGCCAAACTACGATGGAAAGGAGTTTCCATTTCTATTGTCAAACTACTTAAGAATCGAGAAAGTAATGGTCAGGAACAAAATGATGACATTATCCATGCCTCATCCTTGGTCGATATATCATGTGACAAAAGGGACGTGACATGGTTGTATGACAAGTTGCATCATGTTAATGATCCTCATATGAATTAGGTAGTCAAAATGTCTTAGAGGCCGCTTGCAATTTGTGGGTTAGTACAGTTATTGGCCCACTGCCAACTTTGTATGGGCCTACAGGGTAACACACAAGAATAGCCCAACACAAGATAATGTTTAATCTATGGTGGATGAATTTTATATTTATATATATAATATAAAATTCATTAATTATATATGTGTATTTTTGAAATACATATTTTATATATATGTATATATATATTATATTATATTATATTATTATGTTAGTTTTAAATTTAATTTTTTTAAGATAAATTAGATTTAATAACTAACATGATAGAGATCTAGAATCTCAAATTTAATTTATCAAGATAAATTAAATCTAATAGCTCTTTAGTTGGATAAAATAAATAAGTTAAATTAAAACTGTTGGACAGATTTAATTTAAATTGAATTTATTTAATTAGTTAATCAAGATAATTAATTGTTAAGTAATTTCAAAATTAATAAAGATTAATTTTGAAATTTGAACATAGCCATCAAAGGTTATAAGCTTGATAGAGTAGATATGCGAATACACGGATGACAATTGAGAGCCACAAGGGAAACACTAGGAAACATTGAAGGCACTAGCATATAGTCTGTATTGGAGAGCATTCGTGTAGATACTGGTAAAGGGAGCAAACCTGACACGTTGGCTCTGAGAGATCGAAAACCCTGAAATGAAAAAAGTACAACTATTTCTAACTCGGTTTAAACGTTGTTGATAGATCTTCGATTAGGATCAGCGAAAATTTTAAAATTCTTCCGTCATGCCTGTCGATCCTAACACTACGTCTAGTCTTCAAAGCTTCACTATATCTTCTAAGATTCAATGGGTTTTTGGCACCTCAGTACACAGCAAGTTCCTACACTGGACACTTGCTCCCCTTTACACATTGTAATCAAAACCCCAACTCAAGATTCCACGACCTTAAGTTGTCTTAATAACAGATATTGAGTTTGTAATGAAAATCTCTCTCGCAAAGCAAATATATAATTACTGAAGCACACGAATGAATATAAGGAAAATAGAGCACTAAGAATATGTTGATCGATGTATGTTCGTGTGTTCTCAGTTGTTGTGGCTGTTTTTTGTTGAATATTCCCATATATGTTGTTGAATTTGTAATAGTCATTGGAATGATTTCAACATGTTTGTTAGAGTCACGCAGCTTCATTTGGCAGTTCTTCAAATTTGAAAACTAGCCATTTACCGTAGGTGAGCATTTCAGACATTGCGGACGATATGTTTGACATTTCTCTCAATGCATGATCTCTTCATTGTTTCTTTGTAAATATAATCATATAGATAACAAATCAATAAGCAACAGCTTAAGATCATGGTTTCTAAACTTTATTACTTGAGTGGTCACTTGATTAATCTAAATCCATCACTTGAGTGTTCCATTGAAAAACATGGCAGAGAGTAAGTCAACGACTCTTGACCTTATCACTCGGGTGGCCCCTCGAGTGATTCAGATGCATCACTCGAGATGTCACTTGAGTGATCCCTTCAAGATATTGGCAGAGACCTCACTACCTCTTTTCTTACCTAGTCACTTGAGTGGTCACTCGAGTGATCCATTGTCGTTACTCGAGTGCTCCCTTAAGTGACATCATGCAAATCTTGGTAGAGAGCTTTTGGAACTTTTAACACATTACTTGAGTGGTCACTCGAGCAATGAAGGATCATCACTTGAGTAATGAAGGTTCATTACTCAAGTGATCACTTTAGAAATTTGCCAATAATGCTTTCCCCTATTCTCTAACTTCCAACTCTTCATCACTTCAGGACCTACTTAAGTGATGGCTTTTCCTGGCACCAAGAACTCAATTACTTTGTTCAAAACTCTTTTGTCTATTATCAAAACCTTTTGTAAGATTAATACAATCTTTGTTATCATCAAAATATATGGATCTAATAGTCTCAACATCCGCAAGTGAGAAATCGCACTCTCTCAAATCTACTAGAAAGTGCAACACAGAAGCAAGGGAAGTAGTGAAGAATTGAAGGTGCACTCGAGTGATGCTATGTCAAAAGCCAAAAATAAACCAGACTCAAAGCGTTCAATCCGAATGTGATTTAAATTTATTTATTCATTATGCTTTCACGTATTATTATAAAACTTCATTTAACATATACTTAAATTATGAAACTGGAGATTGGTTGTTTGAATCAAAATGCATAAAGAAAGTCAAACAACGACGGACATAATCATTACTTTCAACATCCACCAACTTACCATGATATCTTGTTCAGAGATTTCAAATGCTCCTCAACATAAGGCTCCACTCCACAAATGGCTATTATTCAATGAACAAGAACAACTGGCAATAAATATAGAGCTTCAGAGACCATTCAAGACATAGGGAACACCGAATGTGAAATTCATACAAGCAAACACATAAGTCTTGGTTTTTCATATTTTCTCTATATTCATATTATACATCAATGTTTATCATTTCTACTCTATAAAGAGAGTTAAAAACACATTTCATTCATATTTCTTGATCTCTAGGTAAGGGGACCTTGAGAGGGTAGATTCCTTACAGGAGAAGCAGTAGAGAATAATAGGAAGGTTATTCTACACATAAGACATGCTGTAAGGGGGAGAGAAATTAGAATATTTCTACTCGTAGTCCTTGAGGGGATGATTGTTGTTTTATGGCGTTCTGAGAGCCCATTGAATCTTGGAATAATAGTTGAAATCTCAGTAGGTCTTGATCTTTAAGGACTGGACGTAAGCCTGAGTTATAGGCCGCACTAGTATAACTCTTTGTGTTCAAATTCTCTCAACTCTACTCTATCTCCATCTATATTCAAATCAACACAACGAGCAAAAATTTTATAACATCACCCAATTCACCCCCTCTTGGGTGAAGCTTGCCTCTTTCCTAAACTACCGTTTAGACCCTAGCTTAACCCGTGTCTATGGTCAAATGACTGTTTGAACCTCGGCTTAACTCTTGTCCATAGTCAAAAGACTGTTTAGACCTGACTTAACTTGTATCCAAGACACTATACTCATGTTATAGAAGATAGCATACACAAACATATAATAACACATAGTGTATGAAAGAAAGAGTTACTATATAGGGCTTTCCAGGATGATAGTCAAATTTTCCCATGATCTGTGTTCTACTTTTGCTGCACCCCTTATAGCTAATTACTATTATCCTTAATAATTGATTATTATTTGATGTTCTGTTAACAAGCCCATGATTTATTGCATTGGGTGAGGTATAGCTTTTTAACCCTACCAAGCATCTGTACCTCTTAATCTCATCATCTTTGTGCTTCACTAAATGGAAACAAAGAAGAAATAAATTCCTTGTAACCACAAGGGTATATTTATTATTTCACAAAGCTTTGGATACACAGGTACTCCTGATATAACAAATAACAGGATGTTTATAGTTGTCAGAGAAAGCCTGCAACAACCTACAGCCACTAAACTACTGCACAATATGTGCTTGCCCTTTTTCATAACATGTCACCACATATAAATGTGACTTCCTGGGGGGTCATCCATCTTGAGATTTTCGTAGGCTGAGCATGCTTAACCTTTGTGTACCTTGGCCAAAACACAAATACTAGCTTTAATCGCTTTCGACCACCGGTATCCTATTACTGCCCTTTTCTTAAAAGTCATGCCCACTATCTTTAGGCATTAAAATATTGTGTATGGACTATGTATCAATGCTGGTGCATAACTCAGTCACATACTTTGTGATATGCTTCTTGAAGTCCACCAAGCTGTGATTCGGATCCCGCTCTATATCCTTATTCTTCTACCGAACCCCAAAACGTAGAATTCAGGAAAGCGTACATCACTATGCGGATCCATATGTCATCCGAGTCTGTAAATCTAGAAACCCTTGCGCATACTATATTGGGATTAGACTGTCTAAGTACCCTATAAGCTGTTATATAGGGGTGTCATGCTTCCAGACAACCTACAGATGTAAAATCTTGACGTTCTCCCATAGTTCTTGATCTACACCCATAACTCTTGTTCCAGTTGCAGCTCATGCAGCACGTGTACTGTTCCAACCCTAGGACTAGTAATGGAATTTGGATCTGATATCGATTCCTCTGCCCACGATTGAATAGTGTCTCCTACTGATGAGCTCACTGTTGATTCTGTTTCAAGATGATGCCCACACACTGCCCTTACTTGAACCAGCAGCCTCGATGTTCGTGACATCTTTATATCACCCTAAACTATCAAACCCTTACTCGATATTGTAATACTTACTACACTTTAGGTATTTGTTGTTCCTTTAGGGCTAATTCATAGAAGGGGATGATTCAGTTCTCTCTTCCCTTTTCTGTGCATATTTCCTTGTACCATATCAATATACTCTTCTTAGCCAAAACTTTTTAGGCTCTGTTCTGTTGACAAGAACCATATGGGCTTCTAGAATCGCTTGGGCTCTCATACCAAATGTTAAGACCCCACCTTACTTATCACTTATTATTGATATTAATCAGAGTAGCAATTGAGCAATTTGGTGGGCACACAAAAATAACATGAAAATACTGATAATAAATGCTTAATTACAAAAATTCTTCACAGGGATTGTACATAATAATTAAAAATGTAAGACCCCACCTTACATACCACTTATTATCAATCTTAATTAGTGTAGCAATTGCGCAGTTCGGTAGGCACACAGAAATAGCATGAAAATATTGATAATATGTACTTGATTACAGAAATTCTTCACAGGGATTGTAGTTAATAATTACAAATGATGTAGCCGCATAAGGCTACTAGGGTGTCTAAACTCATTCCAGTGAGACGCAGACACCTTCCTCTATTTGTTCCACTACTGCATTCCTCTTGTGTGGTTCTTTTCTTTATTCTCAACAAACCACCTGTTTTCACCTGTCTAAATTGTTAGTAGGGGAGGGTAAGATTCGAGAGAATCTCAGTAGGAAACAGTTGCTAAATGAATGCATGATAGATGCTATGTGCATGACATGTTAGCTTTAACTAGATACATGCCCCATAATGACATTTCTGCATACTCAATGTTTCATGTAACATAACTATGGCCACAATATAAATAGAAATAGAGCTTCACTATTCAAATATGCTCTATAAAATCAAGCAAGGCAATCACATACATCACTGCACAAGAAGAAATATCAAATACATACAAATACCTCTTATCTTGAGTCCTCCTCTTGTATTTTTACTCCAACCATTGAAGATGCTCATTCCTTGTCACTTCATGACCCTAGATACCCAATCACATTATTAGAGACATGATAGAGAGTCACTGGAAGTGTATATCAATGTCTAAGAAGTTAGGGAGGCTAAGCCAGTCAACATTTTCAAAAAAAATATGAAATCCTAGAATCTAGGGTCTTGACTGCGGCTAGGAATCCTTTAGCCATGGCCAAGAGAGGTCGAAAACATTTAGGTCGCGGCCAAGAAATCCTTTACTTCTTGGATCAACTTCCAAAAATGATAACTTATTCTTCAAATACCAAATAAAGTGGTTCGAAGTTCTATATGACCCTCTTTAAGTCTACTTTTAGTGAAACGTTCTAGGAAATTCATCAAACTCAAACTGTTATAGATGTTATTCTAGAATTAAGGATAAACTTTAAAATATTATAACTTTCAATCCACTAGTCCAAATGGCATATAATTTAAAGCTAAAGATGTCTACTTTAACCTTGTAAAATTTCATAGCATTTGGACGAATTCTGACTGATCAAAAACTCATTGAAGGTTCTCTGCCTCTAGAAAATGAATTTAGGCATATTTCAACACAACTTCCAAAATCATCATAAATCATCATAAAACCTCTTTTAACCTCATAATCATGATCATATAAACAAAAAACCTTAAAAGGCTCCCTCTGGCTGAAATTGATGGTTTTAACATCTCAAGAAATACTTAACAAAAGCACAGAATTTTCGGTTCAAATCAAAGTATACGCTTACCGGAACTCAAATATGTGATCTATTCTTGATTTTAGCAGCACCTCCTCTGAGTCGACAGAATCAAACACCTCTAATTGGAAATAAAAAACTATAGACATGTTGCTCTTTATGAGAGGAACAATGTTAAAGAAGACTCCAAAAGCTGGAAATGCCGAATTGGGGGTGAAATAAGCTCCAGAACTCAAACATTTCCACTATTTGCTTTCCTTCTCTCTTCTTTCTATTTCCTTATTTTTTTCTCATTTTTTACCTCTATTTTAGGGAAGATAGATGAAATTTAGATGAAAGAGGGAGTGTTGGATAATTATCTTCATTTAAGCAAAATACTAAGCCCCCAATATGCCAAGTGTCAAGAGCCTATGGTTCCTTGAAAAGCAAGTGCTGAATTAATCAACTATGGTTAGTTGACTTAGGTTAAACTTTATTCCACCCTACTTCAGCCAATGTTTCTCTAGATTAAAGGGAAAAATAAATAGTTGCTTGTTGTATTAGTCAAATGACCATTTTGCCCTTATATTTATTTCCATTTTCGCACTTGCTGGAAAATTGGGCAGAATTTTCATCAAAATTTGAAAATTCATAACTATTTGTACAAATGTCCAATTAGTGTGGTTTAAAAGGCTATGTAACCCTTATTAAGTATATTTTCAAGGAAAAATATAGCATTTAGCCAACTAAAAGCTCACAATTCCCATAATTATTGTTTTTCGACATAGCCACTGAAAATCACTGGTTTTATTGAGCTAACTTAAAAAATACATAACTCTTTGTGTACGCTCCAAATAACCTATATGACCTATCAAATTAAAGCTTGATATGCCTACTTTCATAATGGAAGATATCATCGGCATTGGACATCATTTGCCTATTAAAAAATGTCACACAACTAGATTGCCATACTGGAAAAATACACTGCTAGCAAATCCTCATTCCTGGGACTCTCAAACCCCTAATCCCAAAATTTAGGATGTTACAAGATATGTGTAATGATTCAGTCATTCCTCTATATTTGGTGATATTATAATCTACTCCTTTATATCAGCATCAAGTAGTGTGGTTGAGCTCATAGATGTATCAACTCCATTTGCCTAATCTATTCTGTACTTTTTCAGGAGCTCTTTCAGATACTTTGTTTAAGATATGAAGATCTTGTTCTTCCTTTGTTTGATTTGTAAACCAAGGAAAAATGTCAGTTTCCCCATCATTGACATCTCAAACTCACCCTGCATTGTTTTAGAGAATTTCTTACACACAAGATCATTAGTAGTACCGAAAATGATATCATCAACATATATTTGAACTATTAAAATATCATTTCATTTTTGTTTTATAAACAATATTGTATCAACTTTCCCCTTATCAAAACCTTTATCAATGAGGAATTTGCTAAGTCTTTCATACCAAGCTCTCAGAGCTTGTTTTAGGCCACAAAGAGCATTCATTAGTTTGAAAACATGATCAGGATTAGCAACATCCTCAAAATCGAGAGGTTGTTCCACGTAAACTTCTTCCATAATATATCCATTTAAAAATGCACTTTTCACATCCATTTGATAGAGTTTCAATCCATCGATGCACGTAAAGGCTTAAAGTACTCGTATGGCTTATAATCTTGCTACTGGAGCATATGTTTCCACATTATCAATACCTTCCTCTTGATTATAGCCTTTAGCCACCAATCTTGCCTTGTTTCTGACGATGATTGCAAAGTCATCAAGTTTGTTTTTTAATACCCATTTAGTACCGATAACTGGATGATCTTTAGGTCTAGGTACTAAATCCCAAACTTGATTTCTTTCCAATTGATTGAGTTCTTCTTGTATTGCTATCACCTAATCATTATCTAATAGGTTCAAGTTCAGATATAAAAGCAAAGAAGCTAACTTCATTTAAAATTTTATTTCTTGTATTTACTCCTTTACTTACTTATCCTATCACTTGGTCTAGTAGATGACTATTGTTATACTTCCAAGCTCTAAGTTGACTCTGCACAGAAAGTTCATTTTTATTTTTAATTTTCTCAACCTCAGGATTAGATGGATTAGGAGTAGCGTAATTATTTTCTTGAGAAACTACTACTTTTGGTTCATTATCAAAGGCTTTGTCAATGGATTCATATTCATCAAATACAACATGAATTGATTCTTCAACAATACATGTTCTTTTATTATAAATTCTATAAGCTTTACTTCGATTTGAGTACCTTAGGAATATTCCTTCATTAGCTTAGAATCAAACTTCTCTAAGTTATCTTTACCATTATTATGAATAAAGCACTTACAACCAAAGATGTGTAAATGAGTAATCTTTGGCTTTCTTTCTTTGTATAGCTCGTATGGAGCTTTTCCAAGCTTTGATCCAATATAAGCTCTATTTGAGATATAATAGATGATGCTCATTGTATCTGCCCAAAAAACTTGAGACACATTTTTTTCATTCAACATAGCTCTAGCCATTTCTAAAGGCACTCTATTCTTTCTTTCTACAACTCCATTCTATTATGGTGTTCTTGGTACAAAAAAGTTGTGATCAATGCCATTAGTGTCATAGTAATCTCTAAAGGCTTGATTCTTGAATTCACTTATGTGATCTATCCATATGCATGCAATGCACATACCTTTCTTATTTTGCATTTTCTTAGGAAATACAATAAATTCACCAAAAGTTTCATCTTTAGAAGATAAGAAGATAGCCCATGTAAATCAAGAGAAATCATCAATAATTATTAGTGAATATAAATTACCACCAAGATTTTTAACTCTTACTAGTCTAACTAAGTCCATATGAAGTAGTTGAAGTGGTCGAGTTGTTGTGATTTCCTTTTCGGATTTAAAGGATGACTTTGTTTGTTTACTTTTTTTATATGCATCACAGACTAAATCATTTTTAAAGTTTAATTTGGGTAATCCAATAACTATATCATCTTTAAGTAACTTGCCTAGTTGGTGCATATTGATGTAGGCGAGCCTTTTATGCCATAACCAACTTTCATTGGTGTTACTTAGAAAACGGTTTTTAGAGATGTTTTTGCTCATATCAAGAATATAGCAATTACCTTCACTTGTTGCTCTGGATTTTGCTTTGAGATTGTTTTTCTCTATTTGTAAGTCCTTCTTGCTCACTATCAAGCCTTTTAGAATCAAATATCACCCAATTGCCTTTGTCTATACTTAACTTACGCTTAGTAGATTATGGTCCAATCCTTCGCCATTATATACATCTTTCACTTGATTTCCCTTATTGCCTTTGACTTCTCTAATTCCAGCTATTTCACATGTCTGGTTTCTTCCAAACTTAACTTTTCCACCTTCTTTAGGTTCTAACATGGAGAAAATTTTCTCAATCACTAGTCATATACCGAGACCATCCACTGTGTATGTACGACTTGTTTATTCTGGATGCCCTAAAACATACTTGCAATCAAAGATAGTTAAGTAATAGGTAACCATATCATTTTGGGTCCTTTTGGGTTAGTATAAATCACTCTCTGAATATGTGATCCTTTAGGTACTTATTTGTAGGTTCCTATTTTCCTTCTCTTTTATGAAAACATGAGGAAGTATAATGACACTTTCTATTACAAAAGTTACAATGAGCAAAAGGATTTGATATATGTATAGAGTATTGAAAATAGTCTAAATATATTTTTCCTCCCATTTTCTTCCTTTCTTATTGTCTGATTTGGGGTCATATGCAATAGTAGACCGATCTCATTCACAAATTATTGAGATATTGAAATGACATTCAGTATTTCACTCCCTGTAGTGAAACTTTCAAGAGTTTTAGTGAGATTGATAATTTTTGTTTGTAAGAAAGAATTGTTTTCACATGACTTTTCAGACTCAAAAAATTTTTCAAGTTTTTCTTCAAGAGATTTATTCTTCTTTTTGCAAAAAATTAGTTCTTTAACTATTTTGATGAATTCTAAATGTAAAGCATTATATTCATAATGTAATTCATCATAAGTAGGGTCAAATCATTTACCTCTTCCTCTTCTAATTCTTCTTGTGTGACTAGACATATGTTGGCTACTTCGTCTTTATTAGAGGAGCTATCTCCCGGTATTGTAGACACAAAAGCATTCTTTTTGTTGAAGTATCTACTTTTCTTCTTCTCTTTATTATTCTAAAGATTTGGACATTCAAACTTGATATCCCCTAGTTTTCCACATTCATAACAAATGATATGCTCCTTGTTCTCCTTTTGATTGTTGGTTCCTCCTTTCTGGAAGTTTTTTAATCACTGACCCTTTTCGTAGAACTTCTTGAATCGTTTTACTATTAGTCCCTTTTCTTCATCATCGAGATCTTCTGCATCTTCTTGAATCTTTTCTTCCATTATTAGGTTCAGTGCCAGACTCTTCTTCTTTTCGTCATCAATCTCTTTCAATTCTTCTTTGAAATTTAGTTTGCTCTTATATTCAGAAAGACTTCCAAACAGAGACGCCACTGATCCCATTGATTCGCCTTTATCTTTTTTTATTGTTATGACTTTGGCTTCCCACTCTTTTGAAAGAATGTTCAAGATCTTCCTCACTTGGGTGTTCTGATCATAAAATTTCTTAAGTGTACCAAGTTGATTTACGAGATATGTATATCTGAGTTCAAACTCAGCTATTGATTTTTTTGAATTCATTCAGAGCAAATCAAACTCAATAACAAGACTGTTGATCTAGTTTTCTTTTATATTAAAAGTTCCTTCATGGGCTTTGGAAGGAACTTCGGAAGTAGCTCATGAAGGAACTTCAGAAATAGCTCATGAAGGAACTTGAAGTAATCGGATCAACACCTTGGTTACTGAATTCGATCTTCTTCGAATGAAATCAGATTAATATCTGAATTCAAACTTAGATATACTCTTATTAATCAACTTTCAGCACTTGGGAAAGTCTATGATCAACATACCCAAGTACGAAAGCTTTTGAATATTCTTTCTAAAGAATGGGAGGCCAAAGTCACTACGATAGAAGAAGAAAAAGGAGAATCAATGAGATCAGTTGCTTCTCTATTTGGAAGTCTTTCTGAATATGAAAGTAAACTAAAGTTCAAACAGGAACTAGATGACATCGATGACAAGAAGAAGAGAGGCCTAGCACTAAAAGCAAAAGAAGAAAATCAGGATGAGGATGAGGAGTTTGACGATGATGAAATGGACCTAATCATAAAACGATTCAGAAAGTTTTACAAGAAAGGTCAAGGATTCAAACACTTTCAGAAAGGAGGAACTAGCAGCAAAGATCATATCATTTGCTACGAAAGTGGAAAACCAGGACATATCAAATCAGAATGTCCAGAACTGAATCAAAAGAGCAAAGAAAAGAGAAAAGGCAAATTCTTTAACAAAAAGAAGGCCTTTGTATATGCTATATGGGGTGATAGTTCCTCTGACGAAGAAAATAATGAAGAAGTAGCCAATATATGTATTGTTACTCAAGAAGAAACAGAAGAAGAGGTAAATGATTCTGATCCTACCTATGATGAATTACTTTCTGAATATAATGCTTTACATTCTGAATTTATCAAAGTAGTTAAAGAATTAATTGTTTTCAAAAAGAAAAACAAAGTTCTTGAAATTGAACTTAAAGAAAGTTCAAAAAAGGATTGTGAAAATTGTTCTTCTTTGAAAAAGAAAAACACTGATCTCACAAAAACTCTTGAAAAATTTACACAAGGAAGTGAGATGCTAAATGTTATTTTAAAAGATCAACGATTTGTAAATGACCGATCTGGAATTGGATATGATCCAAAATCAGATAGAAGGAAAGGTAGAGAGAAAGCAGGAGGTAAGTCATATTTGAATTATTTCCAGCATTCTGTGCATACATCAAATCCTTTTGCATTTTGTAACTACTGTAATCGAAAAGGTCATTATACCTCTTCATGCATTCATAAGAAGAAAGGAACGATATGAACCTACAAATGGGTACCTAAAGGATCATATGTTTATAAAATTTCCTGTACTAACCCAAAATGACCCAAAAAGAAGTGGGTACCTAAGAATTAATTGTATTTATTTGTAGATGTGTCTCAAAGCATCCAAAAACAACAAATGGTACATAGACAGTGGATGCTCTAGACATATGACCAGTGATTTCGAAAGTTTTACCAAATTACAACCTAAAGAAGGTGGAAAGGTAAAATTTGGAGGAAATCAAACCGGAAGGATAGCAATAATTGGTGAAATAAAAAATGACAAAGGCATACAAGTCAAAGACGTATACTATGTCGAAGGATTATGCCATAACTTGCTGAGTGTGAGTTAAAGTGCAGACAAAAACAACTGGGTAATATTTGACTCAGAGGAATGTCTAATTATCAACAAGAATGACTTACCACTTGATAAGAAGAATATCAAGGCTAAGCTCAAAGCAAAAAGGGAAGGTAATTGTTATACTCTAGATATTAGTAGAAATGAATCTGAAAACTGTTTTCTGAGTAATGCTAATGAAAGTTGGCTATGGCATAAGAGATTGGCTCATGTCAATATGCATCAATTAGGCAAACTACTCAAAAAGGATTTAGTTCTCTGATTACCCAAAGTAAATTTCAAAAATGATTTGATCTGTGACGCATGTCAAAAGGGTAAACAAACTAAATCATCTTTCAAATTGAAAAATGAGATTTCAACAAATAGACCACTACAATTATTGCATATGGATTTAGTTGGCCCAGCAAGAGTAAAGAGTCTTGGTGGCAACTTATATTCATTGGTCATTATTGATGACTTCTCCAGATTTACATGGGTTATTTTTCTATCATCGAAGGATGAAACCTTTGAAGAATTTATTGTGTTTGCCAAGATAGTACAAAATGAGAAAGGTATGTCCATTGCAGGTATTAGGACCGATCATGGTGGAGAATTTGAAAATCAAGCCTTTGAAGAATATTGTGATACTAATGGCATTTATCACAATTTCTCTTCTCTAAGGACACCTCAACAAAATAGAGTCGTGGAACATAAAAATAGAGTGCTCACTGAAATGGCTAGATCAATGTTAAATGAAAAGAACGCGTCTCAAGTGTTCTGGGCTGATGATATGAGTACAGCATGCTATATTTCAAATAGAGCCTATATTAGAACAAAACTTGGAAAAACACCATACGAGCTATACAAAGGAAGGAAGCCAAACATTGCTCATCTACACATCTTTGGTTGTAAGTGTTTCATTCATAATAATGGTAAAAATAACTTAGGAAAATTTGATTCTAAAACTGATGAAGGAATTTTCCTAGGGTATTCTAACCGAAGTAAAGCATATAGAGTTTTCAATAAAAGAACATGTGTTGTTGAAGAATCAATTCATATTGTATTTGATGAATTTGGATCCTCTAACAAAACCATTGATGAAGAACAGGAAGTTGTTTTAAATCAAGAAAATGGTCAATCTATTTCTAAATCTCATATTCCAAAAGTTGATGAAACCAAGGAAGAAGAGCAATCACTAGGACAACCTAAAGCCTAGAAATACAATAAAAGTCATCCCTTAGATTAAGTCATAAGAGATGTGAATGAAGGGATCAAAACTAGAAATAGAATTTTCAATGAACTAATTTTTTTTGCATTCATTTCTGAGATTGAACCTTCTAACATTGATGAAGCCCTATCAGACAATGATTGGGTTATAGCAATGCAAGAAGAACTAAATCAATTTGAAAGAAATCAAGTTTGGGATTTGGTACCCCGACCAAAGGATCATCCAATCATTGGTACTAAATGGGTATTCAAAAACAAACTCGATGAATCCGCAATTATTGTCAAAAACAAGGCAAGATTGGTGGCCAAAGGCTATAATCAGGAAGAAGGAATTGATTATGAGGAAACATATGCTCCAGTAGCTAGATTGGAAGCTATACGTGTACTCTTAGCCTTTGCATGCATCAAAGGATTCAAACTCTATCAAATGGATGTAAAGAGTGCATTTCTAAATGGATACATTATGGAAGAAGTATACGTAGAACAACCTCCATGTTTTGAAGATGTAACTAAACCTGACCATGTTTTCAAACTCAAAAAGGCTTTATATAGTTTAAAACAAGTTCCTAGAGCATGGTACGAAAGGCTCAGTAAATTTCTTATTGATCAAGGTTTTGTACGGGGAAAAGTTGATACGAAACTTTTTATAAAACGAAAACGTGATGATATTTTAATTGTTCAAATATATGTTGATGACATTGTTTTCGGTGCAACTAATGAATCTCTGTGTAAGGAATTTTCTGAGATAATGCAGGGAGAGTTTGAGATGTCAATAATAGGAGAATTGAATTTCTTTCTCGGTTTGCAAATCAAACAAAGAAAGAATGGAATCTTTATCTCTCAAACAAAGTACTTGAAAGAGCTATTGAAGAAGTACGGAATGGATGAAGTAAATAGAACGGACACACCTATGAGCTCAACTACGTTGCTTGATGCTGATGTCAAAGGGAAAGACTACAACATCACAAAATACAAAGGAATGATTGGATCATTACTCTATCTCACAGCAAGCAGACCGGACATTCAATTTAGTGTTGGCATATGTGCAAGATATCAATCAGCACCAAAAGAATCACATGCCGAAACTGTCAAACGAATATTTAGATACCTTGCTGACATACTAGAATTGGGTCTGTGGTATCCCAAAAGAAGAAGTGAATATCTAGTTGCATATTCAGATTCTGATCATGGAGGATACAAGACAGACAGAAAGAGCACCAGTGGACAAGGACAATTTCTTGGAGGATCTCTTGTATCATGGTTCAGCAAGAAACAAAATACAGTGTCTCTTTCGTCAACGAAAGCCGAATATGTTGTAGTCTCAAATTGTTGTGCACAAGTGATATGGTTAAAACAACAACTACAAGATCTTGGTATTTATCTCAAAGACATACCAATCTATTGTGACAATACCAGTATGATAAGCTTGGCAAAGAATCCAGTTCAACATTCTAGAACCAAGCATATCGATGTCAGACATCACTTCATCAGATATCATGTCCAGAAGAAAGATGTGAAAGTGATATTCATCCCTACTCATCTTCAACTAGCTGATATCTTCACCAAACTTCTTGCAAAAGACCAATTTCTATACATTAGAAGAGAATTGGGAATGGTAAATCCCAATGAATTGTAAGTTATTTCAATTTCTCATAATGTTAGATAAAGTTATTTGATAATGTTTTGATGATTGCTAATTTAAGCATCAGAGTATGTAGAAACTTGTTTTGCAGGAAGATTGAAACTCTGTTCTGAGAAATAAAAATAGAGGTTATCAGAGGACACCATTACTGGAGTGCCAACTTCAAGTAATGACTGACAGTATAGCTTTACCCGAGGGACAACTTGAAGTAAAAGAGCACATTACTCGAGTGAGTACTCGAGTAATGGTCTTTCAGAACTGGAAGTAATACCTTAAGTTATTTGGAATTTTAAATCAAACGGTTCATTTGGTGGGATATGGACAGTCAAAAATAGAAAAGACAGGTTACCCGAGGGAAGCCTACTCGAGTAAGGACTCGAGTAACTGCAGGTCCAGATCACAAACTCGATGAGAATCAACTCAAATATAGTCTTAAACAGTTATCAAATGATCGAGCGAACATACATGGAAATTACAATATTATTCATGCTAGGTACGCAATTTAAATGAATTATTTTAGAAATTTTTATATAATCCCTCGAGTAGGCACTAGAGTAAACATGATATTTACTCGAGTAAGGCCTCGAGTAACATCAGGTTCTAGGTCTTTATCTATCACAAACTCAGTCATTTCCACAAAATCTCCTCGAGTAAATCACCCAGTCCTCTCACAAAAACTTTTCACAATCTCTTCCTTACTTGATTTTCGTCAAAACCTATCAATTCTCTCCAAAAACCTCCTATTTTGTTTAGATTCTTCCTGCCCTAACTCATGACTTCTCACTCTGTTTTCTGAGATTTCAAGGTTTTCACTGAATCAAAATGGTTAGAACCAAAAACCTTACTCCTACAGATTCTTCTGGATCTCCACAACTCACTGACCCTCTTTCTTCTCCTCCCAGAAAGAGACGAAAACTTACTCCTAGATCCAAAGCTAAAGTCCAACTGAAACCTCATTAGAAACCAAAAGAGAAAGGAGTTGTTATCAAAGAGCCAGTGGTCACAAGGGCTCAATCAAAGAAGAGCACCTCTACTGGGAGAGGCAAAAGTGCTAAGTCTCCTTCTCCTTCACTTTTTGATTCCTCCACTCCCTCTTTCACACCAAAACCCTCCAAAAAGCCCAAATATGATGTCAATGAGGCTAAAGTAATGGCTGGCATTCTTGCCCAACTTGAGAAGGGGTAATCTTCAAAGAAGTCAAAATTGCCAGAAGAGGAGATCACTAAACCTCCAAAGGGATTCAATGTCAACAAGTTGGAAGACTCTCAGAAGTACCTCACACAATTTTCAAGAAGAAAAGTCTGTAAGACTTACTGTGTGGACCTTAAAGTACTTCAGGAGGTATTGAAGTATGATCTTAGTCCCTTTCTTGAACCTTTTATGCCTTAGCTATCTATTAGGCTTCCCTTTTACACAAAAGTAGTCACTCACTTTTACTGCAATCTTGAGATTCTAGATGAACCCAATAGAAATTCTGCAGAGGAAGAGATGACTACTACAGTTAGAGGCTAGAAGATACTTATCTCACCTTCTAGGATTAATGTTTGGTTAGGAATAGAGAACCCTCCAGATGACATATACTCCAAACTTGAACCAAACCCAATTTTCTCTGTTCATAGACCAGGTGAACTTGTGGGCCCTCTTAATTTCAATCCTAGTGATATGTGCAATCATCACAGGGTTCTATGGTATATATACTCTAGATCCCTTGTGAACAAGGCCAATAATTATACCCATTTTTCTAATCGGGACTATAGATGGTTTGCTTCCTTACTCCTGAAGGAACAAAAGGATTTGGGGGAATATATATTTTCTGAGATAAAGAGGTACAGGATTGATGGGAAAGCCACTACTCCAATGCCATATCCTCAGATTATTTTGCTTATTCTGAAGAAAAATAAGATATGGTACTTAGAGAGTAAAGAGCATATTGAGAGAGTTACTCCAATTGGGAGAAATCGAATTGGGAAGCTCAACATTGAAATTCCTCTTAAGGGTCCTCTGGAGTCGGGGTCTAAGAAGAAGAAGAAGACGGAGGCTGAGACGAGTAAAATGGATGACACTCAGTGTTCGGCTCCGCTGCCACTACCTCTTTACCCTCTTTCCTCAATGCCACACTTCAACACTTCATACAAAATATGGTCAAGGGATTTCATGTTAACATCGCCAACACCAATGCTGAACTAATAACCTACATGAATGGCAAGTTGGCTGAGTTGGTTGAGAGGATGGACAAAACGCACAAGGAGTTGTTAGTTGAGCAACGTGCCCAGGGTGAGACTTTGAGGTTGATCTTAGCAAGACTGGACTCTTTGGGTCCTGGACCTTCTGCTGGTCCATCATCTGCACCTGAGGCATTCTCATCTCCAGAGAATATACCATCTGTAGAGAATATACCACCTCTAGAGAATATACCACCTGCAGAGAACATCCCATTTGACCTTCATCATACTGAGGTTGAGCCAACTATCCCTGAACCTCCAGTATCTAGTCCACTTGAACCAAAACCCAGAGATATCCTATGCTCAGTGGACAATCCTAAAACTAATAAGGCTATCCATTTATCATTGAGGATTCACTACCCAAAGCTTAGCCTGAACCTACTCCTACACCCATTCCTTCTCCTACTCATACAGAGGAGATCTCTCCCTCATCTTCTGGTCATCATTCTGCAGATGACATAGAAAAGGTTGAAACCACCACTATGATTGTCTATCAGCCCCTTCCTGTTCCTCCAAAAGATGACATTCATATCCCTCCAATCAATCTTCCTGAACCAGAATCTTCCAACTCCTCATCTTTTGATTCTTCTGCTTCAGATAGTTCTTTGGTTCTTCCTATGAAACCTATTTCTATAGTCAAGCCTTCTAGTCCTCCACTTGATTGATGAAGACAAAAAGGGGGAGAAGAGCTTGAGTGTGATTTTGGGGAGTTTCTGAGTTTCTTTTAAGTTTTTAAGTTTGTCTTGGGTATATGGGTGTACATGGTTTTTAAGTTTGTCTTGGGTATATGGGTGTACATGGTTTTTAAGTTTGTCTTGGGTATATAGGTGTACATGGGATTTAGGGAGCTTTTCAACTTATAACTTTTTCATCTTGTAATGCAATTTTTATGTGCAATGCAAGCTTCTTTAAGTTATAATTTCATTTTAAGTCCATTTAAAATTTTAAGATATAATACATTGTGCGACTAATGAGTTTATTATGTATGCAAGGAGAATATGTTTTCAACATTTTCCAAAACACTTTGAATTAACACTTAACAAGTTATTTCAAAAAGGTTTTCAAAATTACCATTGAAGTGTTTATTTGAGAACTTAATTTCAAAAACTTTGTTCAAAATCACCCAGTTTTGTCATCATCAAAAAGGGGGAGAATGTTAGATCTCTCATGTTTTGATGATAACAAAGGATGGTATGAAAAAGATTTGATAAAAAACTAATTTTGAACAAAGTAATAACAGGACAAATCATCACTTGAAGTAAGCATTAGAGTAATGAAGAAAGGCTAAGAGAAAAAGCTAAGAAACTTCATCACTGGCAAGTTTTCTAAAGGGTTACTCGAGTAAGCACTCGAGTAGTAAGACAGAAACTTGAAGTAATCAGAGTCAACCTTCAAGTAACCTGCCAACGTTACTCGAGTAAGCACTCGAGTAATAAGGTATATGACTTCCAGTTGCTCTCGGCATGCCAACGTTACTCGAGTAGCTACTCGAGTAACTAGGTAAACCACTTGGAGTTGCTCTCGGCCTGCCAATGTTACTCGAGTAACCATGTAAAAGACCTCCAGTTACTTCTGGCCTACCAACGTTACTCCAGTATGTACTCGAGTCCCCTGCTTCAAGAAATATGTTGTTCTCAGCATTATCAATCCTGCCAATGTTACTCGAGGAGCTACTCGAGTAACTCACTGTGGTAAGCAAAACCTGAAGGTAATACTCGAATAACATGAAATGCTTTTATCACACTTCACTATCACACTTCACTCGAGGCACTACTCAAGTATGCAGGTATTCAATTATTCTTTATCAAGTATTTTAATAAGATTACTCGAGTAGGTAATCGAATAATCTACAGACTTATTTGCATAGCACTTGAAGTATGTACCCGAGTAAGCTATGCAGAAAATTTATGTTTACTCGAGTTAGTACTCGAGTAACAAGGGTAAGAAAACTTGAAGTGCTATCGGCCTTGTAACCCTGGCAACATTACTGGAGTAAAGCATCGAGTAACCTAAAGTTTATTTGAGGGATTACTCGAATAGTTACTCGAGTAACTTATGAAGTAAAGTGTACCATACCCGAATAAGTACCTGAGTAAACAGGTATTTTCAAGGTTATAAATTTGTTTATTGTATGCACTACTCGAGTTGTGTGATGTTCATTCATTAACTTGCTATCATTACTTTCACAATGATACTCGAGTAAACTTTATGAATACTCGAGTAACTACTCGAGTATGCAAGTCCAGAAATTCAGAAATCATTCCAACGTTCATTGATTTGTTTTCTATATGATTAACCTTTATTGTCTTAGTATTCTTAGCATATCCACAAACAAACAATGAGGAAATCTTACTAAATAAAGAAAGTCAAATGCAACGTTCAAACACTACATACAGCCACCTACCACAAACGGATATTTTTCAATTACTGAAAAGTCAACAATAGCTGCGCACGCTCCAACGGATGAGAAGAAAATGTTCCAATGGTTGCTATCAATGTAATACCCCGAATTTTGAGACTTGAGGCTAGAGAATAAGCCTAAGATTAGTGGATTGCTAAGTCCCGGTTTAGCAAGATCCCAAATTGTGATTAAGGGCTAATGACTCCAAAAGTAAATGTCATTAGTGATAAATGAACTCTTTTGGAGAATCTGATGTGATTTGAGATTCGGATGTGATTCGTATGTATTATGCGCAGTGCCGAAACCCTGTATTTAAGTTCAATTATTGATTAACATTAAATTGACTTAAATAGAGGGATGGCGCATAATGTGGTTATATGGAAAGATATGAAGTGTTTGATGGTGATTCAATGGGAATTGCCATAATCAGGGGCAAAACGGTAAAGTGACCGACCGATTGGTAAGTTACCGAAGAGGGAACTCATTGGTAACTTCAAGATCAATTGTTGAGATTGATTTGTGATAGATCAAAGGGTGGAATCCCATGTACTTGTGTGCATGTGAGCTCATAGGAGATGTGGTGAGATTGAGACAAGTTGTAACCCCCTTCCGTAATTATATCCGGATTATGCAATTAAAGTGAAATAGAGACCAATAATAATCAAATAACATTTATAAACCCATATACCAGACGGGATTTTCACAAATACCTTTCGAAATCATTTATAATCTGGTCTCACATTCACATTCTGAATAGAATTACTACACGAAGATAAATCACATTCAATATATCAGAGTACGCAATGTAATAAGTCCGGTAATTCCGGATTCCATTTATTAACTCAAGCTTTATAGGGCACATTCGCCCATACAAGCCCTTACATAGGGATTACACAATTCTCCTCAAATACACATCTCAAATACATATCCGAATACATAATCAAATATTCTCATTCAACATATAACCAAATATACATTCCACAATATATACAACTCATATCCAAATATGAATACAAATTATCCCAATTATGATAACCAACTATCAAAAGATTACAACCCGAACGAGTCCTGTCGCCCTTGACTGCTTGCTCCATCCTCGATCCACCTACCCTGTCTAAAATGTTGGTAGGGGAGGGTGAGATTCGAGAGAATCTTAGTAGGAAACAAATACCTATATGCATGTATGATATGTGTTTAATGCATGACATGCTTGCAATACATAACTCATATTCACACAATGACATATCTGCGTGCTCAATGTTTCAACAACATACTCATGGCCATAGCATAACTAGAAACAGAGCTACAATCATTCATACATGTTTCACATAATCCAGCAAAGCAATACATGCATCAATACACAAACACAACATCAAAGCATACAAGAGAGGTAAGTTCCCTACTCTTTTCTTTCCACGTATGCTCCAGCTCCGCTTACTCGCGATCCAAACGAATACTGAACCCTATATACCAAATCAAGGATATAGGGTCAATCTCAATTCCAAATCCATACTTTTATATCACTTAAAGTTGGTTACCATTCACACCCTTTAGGTGGCTAAAATAAGCTCAACGAAAGCCTAAAGAATTGGGACGTACTAGGTTGGAAATCACCTTTCAAAATCACAAATTGCTGAAAATGGGGGTTGGCTGCAGCCAAGACCCTCTGGCTGCAGCCAAAACACACACAGAAGGTTTCTGGCTGTGGCCAAAACGTACACAGAAACTTTTGCGCTGCAGCCAGGATTTTCTGCTGCAGCCAAGGCAACTTCAAAAATTCATAACTAATTCCACAAAAATCAAAATGAGGTGATGCCAAAGCCAAATGAAAGCTATTCAGGTCCTCTTCATAGGAAAAATATGGCTCATGACTGTAAATCACCACACAAATCCAGATTTACACAAAATCCAACATTGCTCCAAAACAGGATCCAGTTTCGTCCTCAAACTTTGGACAAACATAAATCCCAGTTCACAAAACGAAATGACACATATTATATGTCCATTTTGATGCTTAAGATGTGAACTTAAAGACTGGAAAGTTTCAGAATTTTTAGAGACCATTTGCCCATTCAAAACACTCACACAAACTGACTGTCCAGAACAGAACTTCAAAAGACAGAATTCGACTTTTTGCAATTTGGCTTCCAATGGTCCCATTTTCATATCAAACATCATTCTCACACAAATTTCACAAGGAATCCATTGGAAACACCAAATCAACCAAATTCACATTATATTGACATGTTTTTCCAACAATCACAACATGTCATCACTCAACCATAACACAATTCACAACATTGTAACTCTTCATTCCAAGTTCTCAAACCAATTCCAATGACACCAAAACACACTATGGCATCAATTTAACCACAATTCACCATTCAAATCATCCAATTCGAAAATCACACAAAATCAGGGCAAAATTCAAAATTCACAAAACTCATCCACAAATCACAAAACTTAGATCAAAAGGCTTCAAATACTCACCTCTTCCTCTTTCCCAAACCAAATCCTTGATTCTTCATCTTTCCCCTTTTGCTCAAACAACAAAACACCTCCTCTCACAAATCTAAAATCATAGAGATGAAGCTCTCATCACTATGAATAAGATTATAGAAGGATATTAGAGCATTAGAGGACAAGAAATAAGCCAAATCTCACCTTATTCTTTTCTCTTTCCTCCTAGCTTTGGGATGCCATGGAGAAACAAGAGAGAGAGATGAGATGATGAAATGAAGATGATGAAAAAGGGAGCAGATTTTTAGGGCCAAAAACCGTCCAAATAAGGGAGGAGAAGAGAGAGGAAAGATCTTTGACATGTTGACCCAATCCAAGAGCTCAAAAGATGCCAAGTGTCAAGATCTTGTTCCATCAACCATGAGTTCACATGGGCACACCACATGAGATTCCACCCTTTGATCTATTACACAAATCAATCTCAACCGTTGATCTTGAAGTTACCAATAAGTTTCCTCTTCGGTAACTGACCAATTGGTCGGTAACTTTACCGTTTTGCCCCTGATTACGGTAATTCTCATTGAATCACCACCAACACTTCACATCTTTTCATTTAGCCACAATATGCACCTTCCCTCTATTTTAAGTCAATTTAGATGTTAATCCATAATTGAGCTTAAATACAAGGTTTTGGCGCTGCTCACAGCACATACGAATCACATCGAGTGCCAACTCACACCAAAATCTCCAAAAGGGTTCATTTATCACTAATGACATCCACTTTTGGAGTCATTAACCCTTAATCACAATTTGGGATTTTACTAAACTGGAGCTTAGCAATCCACTATTCTCAGGCTTATTCACTAGCCCTAAGTCTCAAAATTCAGGGTATTACACAAGTGGCAAAATGTGGACCTTTGGATTGGGTCAAGATGTCAAACTCTTCCCTCTCTCCTCTCTTCCCTTTTAGGTCGGTTAAGTGGGCTAATTGGGAGCCAAAACTGATCTCATGCTCTCTCTCCTTCATTCTCCATGGCGCCATGCTTAAGGGAAGAAAGAGAAATCAAAAGGTGAGTTTTTTGTTGGCTTAATGTCCTCTAATGCTTAAACACCTTTCTATAAAGTTGTTCATAGTGATGAGAGCTTCATCTCTATGGTTTTAGATTCTTGATTGGAGGTGTTTGATGGCTTGAGCAAAAGTGGAAAGATGAAGAATCAAGGAATTGATTTGGGAAAGAGGAAGAGGTGAGTATTTGAAGCCTTTTGATCTAGGTGTTTTGATTTGTGGATGAGTATTGTGAATTTTGGTTTTTGCCCTGATTTTGGTGGAATTGTGAAATGCATGAATTGTCATGTGTTTTGTGTTGAAAATGGTGTTTTGTTGTGTAATTTGGTCATTGGAATTGATTTGGGAACTTGAGATGGAAAGTTGTGCAATGTTGAGTTGAAATGTGATATTGTGTGACATGTTGCAATTCATTGTGAAACATGTCAATATAATGTGGATTTGGTTGATTTGGTATTTCCAATGGATTCCTTGTGAAATTTTGTGTGAGAAAGATGTTTGATATGAAAATTGGACCATTGGAAGCCAATTGTGCAAATTTGGAATTCTGTCTTTTGAAACTCTGTTCTGGACAGTCTTCTTGTGTTGCCGTTTTGAATGGGCAAATGATGTCAGAAAATTCTGAAACTTTCCAGTCTTGAAGTTCACATCCCAAGCTTCAAAATAGACATATAAATTGTGTCATTTCGTTTTTTGAACTGGGATTTATGTTTGCTCAAAGTTTGAGGTCGAAACTGGGTTTGATTCTGGGTCAGTGATGAAATGTGTGTAATTCTGTATTTTTGTAGTGATTTCCAGTAACGATCCACATTTTTCCTATGAAGAGGACTTAAATATCTTTCATTTGGCTTTGGAATCACCTCATTTTGAGTTTTTTTGGAATTAGTTATGAATTTCCTAAGTTGTCTTGGCTGCAGCAGAAAATCCTGTCTGCAGCGCAAAAGTTTCTGTTCACGTTTTGGCCGCAGCCAGAAATTCTTGGCTACAGGCAAAAACCTTCTGTGCATGTTCTGGCTGCAGCCAACCCCCATTTTCAGCATTTTGAGATTTTGAAAGGTGATTTCCAACCTAGTACGTCCCAATCCTTTAAGCTTTCGTTGAGCTTATTTTAGCCACCTAAAGGGTGTGAATGGTAACCAACCTTAAGTGATATGAAAGTAAAGATTTGGAATAGAGAATAACCCTATGTCCTTGATTTGGTTATAGGGTTGGATATTTGCTCGGATCGCGAGTAGCCGACACTGGAGCTACGTGGAAAGAATAAGAGTAGGGAACTTACCTCTTTTGCACACTTTGATGTTTGTGTTTGTGTTTTGATGCATGTATTGCTTTGCTTGATTATGTGAAACATGTATGAATGATTGTACCTCTGTTTCTAGTTATGCTATGGCCATGAGCATGTTGTTGAAACATTGAGCACGCAGATATGTCATTGTGTGAGCATGAGTTATGTATTGCAAGCATGTCATGAATCAAACACATATCATACATGCATATAGGTATTTGTTTCCTACTAAGATTCTCTCGAATCTCACCCTCCCCTACCAACATTTTAGATAGGGTAGGTGGATCGAGGTTGGAGCAAACAGGCAAAGGTGATGAGGACTACTTCGGGTTATAGATTTTGGTAGTTGGTTATCATAGTT
Source organism: Inga laurina (assembly GCA_963855925.1). Classification (NCBI taxonomy): domain Eukaryota; kingdom Viridiplantae; phylum Streptophyta; class Magnoliopsida; order Fabales; family Fabaceae; genus Inga; species Inga laurina. Next base: position 29,770,063 of record OY979709.1, on the reverse strand, counting down.
GGGATGTATATTTGGATATTCGTATTTGGATTTGGATGTGTATATATGGATGTATATTTGATTATGTATGGAGATGAGATTTGTGTAATCCCCGTTTGAGGAATTGTAAAGGGTGAATGTGCCCTATGAATTCTATGTAAAGATATGAACCCGGGAGTTGCCGGGAAGTTATTGTTGTACACTCTGATATTTGTATAAATGTGATATTCCGCATAATGTAATTGTATTCGAAATTGAATATGAGACCAGGTAAATTATATTTCGAAAGTTATTTGTGAAAACCCTATCGTGAAGATGGGATTTTAAATAAGTTTTGTTTCTTATTGGTCTCTATTTCATCTTAATTGCGTATTTCGGATATAATTACAGTAGGGGGTTACAATCAACACATCTATATATATGGGAACATCCAAATAGAGAAAACAACAAAAACACACACACGAACGTATTATCAAGTTCACTACTCTGTTTTACACATATTTGTAATTCTATACTTCAGTGATTCTTATTCACTCTGTAAGAGAGATATTTCATTCAAACTCAATATTTGTTATTGAGGTAACTTAAAGTTATGGAACCTTGAGTTGGGATTGGATTACAACTTGTAAGGGGGAGCGAGTGTCCAGGCGAAGGAACTTGCTTGTATTGAGGTGCCAAGAACCCACTGAATCTTGGAAGTTATAGTGAAACTCTCAGAGAAGCTCTGAGGACTGGACGTAGGTCAAAGTGGTTGTGGCCGAACCAGTAACTCCCGATGTACACTTCGGTGATATTTCTCCTTACTCTTTACTGCTTTATATTCACCGTCAAGTTTTATATTTGCAATGGAATTTTTTTTGTATCACCCAGTTCACCCCCCTCTTGGGTGAAACACTTGCTCTAACACAGGTTCCTTCTCTGGACACTCGCTCCCCCTCACACGATATAAACCAATACCTGACTTAAAGTCCCACTACCTTAAGTAATCTTAGGAAAGTGTATAGAGTTTTGATGAACTTCTCTCTCAAAGAGTAAATGTATAAACACTGACATATAGAGTACAAGAAAAGAATAACAATGAATGTAAAATAGAGGACAAAATGCAAACTTGAATGATTTCGTAGTTCAGTAGGTGATGTGCTTTGAGTGCTTTGTATTTATTGTTGTAATGAAAATAAATGATGATTATGAGTATTTTGTTTGTATGTTATAGTATCATTGCTTCCTTTGAACATTAGTCGTGTATGGTAAAGTAGTCATTAAAGCAGAGATAATATCTTCATTCAAATATCGCTCACATTAAATGCTTCTGACACACGATCGCTTTTTCATATATTTACTTGATCTCTTCATCTTTTACCTGAGAAAGCTTTATATACTAAAGAAATAAGATATTAGACTGAAAGATAATTAAGTATAATCACTTATATCATCTTCTAGTGATTTTTAAAGTTTAACAAAAATTGCTCTATTTTACCTAATTATCAATTATCTTGACACTACTATAGATTTGTTAATATATAACACTTAATAAATAATGGTTACAATGAATAGACATCATGTATGTCAAGGCGAAGGTTGCACAAGAACATATAACGCAAAATCCTAATGGTTAATTATGCATACTGTCATGTATTAAGAGGCAGAATTCACTAAAACTTAAATACAATGGTTGTAGTTAATAACCATCATTTATTTAGTGACAAAAATTATGATTCTTATAAACGACTATCATGTAATACCTATAAACGATTTGTCTTCCAATCTCTTATAGCAGCCAAGAAAAAATATAACAATCTTCATAAACAATCATTATGTAACACCTTCAAATGTAGCAGTTAATAAGTCATAACCTTTCGTAACATTATTAGACATTCATAAGTCATAACCCTTCATAAACTATTAGACATCTATTTAAACTCACATATTCCTTATGATTCTCACTACTTTTCTTTATTGGCCTCCTCCTTCTCTCTTACATCATGTTAAGATCCTAGGGATCACCTTTGCCACTACCACCCCTCCTCTTCCTCCTTTACCTTCTCTTAAAATAGAAGCTCCAATACAGTTGTTGACAAACCTTATCTACCACACAAGGTGTCTCGCAGCATACGCCAACAAGTGGAACTGGAAGTTAAACCTCATACTTAATCACAATGAAGTTGATTATGACTTGTAGTCAGATCCATCATCATCTTCCTTTGATGATCAGAATAAGGAGGAGGAGGAGGAGGTCAGTAGTAATGGTGATGCCTGAACACCACTATTATTTTTTAAAATATTAAAAAAATAAGTCAACAAAAAAAATTAATACTTCATTGTTATTAATTAAAAATTGTAAAGTATTAAAAAAAACCAACATACTTAAAAGTTTTAACTTAATAAACGTTCATTAAAGCTTTTGAAAGCTTTCCTCTTCCCTGTGCTAGCTTTGGGTGCCTCCTTATTATCTGATGACTGTCAGAAGAACCAAGAACCCTTTAATTATGTCTTATTCATATCTCACAATTCTTAGAATACAACTGTCATGAAATAAGATAAAGGGTGAAGATTCAAATTTGGCAATGAACAATTTTGCTATGAGCACCCATAAGACTTAACTATTTTTGCGTGGAAAAGTAGACATAAATAATTTATTTCAGAGCAAATATAACAGCACTATTAATGAGGCTTAACTTTTATTACTTTTGCACTGTAAGTCCCACCAGTCTTCTCTCTCTATTATTTTAATATTTTTTAATGGAAAAATATCACTTGGACCCCATAGAAACAATTTTATTTTAATTAACCCCCAAAAAATTCTAAAATTTCATTGCACCCCTTGGATCAAAATGAAATTAAATTTTTTCAATAAAAAGATAATAATGCCCTTACTTTGTTTTTTATAGGGGCATTTACAAACAAGACAAATATGGGCATTTTTAAGACAAATAAATGGATTCAGAGAAAACCAAGCAGTTAATAAGAACATTTTGGCAATTCATAAGAGAAATAAGAGAATTCACAAGACAAATAAATGCATTTACGAGACAAATAGAGGAATTTAAAAGAATCCAGAAAGTTAAAAATGTGAATGACCAAAATTTTTTAACTCTCTGGTCATTCACATGTTTGTCTTGAAAAAGCTCATATTTGTCTTACAAATGATCTTATGGAAAAAATAAAATAAGGGGTATTATTGTCTTTACATTAACAAAATTTCATTTCATTTTGACTCAAGGGGTGCAATTAAATTTTAGAAACTTTTGGGGTTAACTAAAATAAAATTGTTTTCATGGGGTCTAAGTGATATTTTCTCATAAAAAATTACTAAAATAATAAAGAGGTGACCGGTGGGACCCATGTGCAAAAAATAATAGAAGTTAAGCCTCTTTAACGGCGTTGTTATATCTACTCCCAAATAAATTGTTTATGTCAACTTTTGCACCTGAAAATAGTCAAGTCTTATGGTTGCACATAATGAAATTGTTCATTGCTAAACTTAAACATTCACCCTAAAATAAATATTAGCTCTTAAAATGTTCTTTTGAAACAACCATCATGAAGGCAAAGATAAATAATGGTTCTTTTCAAAGAATAGTCATGTAAGTCATGTCACGAGAAAAAGAACATAATCGAGCACAGACTGATCAACTTTAACTTCTAATGGACGCTTCACTTCTACTCTATTTAAACTCCTTATTTTCATATGTTTTCTTTATCGTCTTCCTTTGTTTTCCTAATCATCATGGTGAAGCAATGCGCTAAAGAAATACTGGAGAATCATCCTCCCCAACCTCCACCTCCACCGCTTCCCCATCCTCCTCCTCCCCAACCTCGACCCCCTCCTCATGCTTCTCTTGCCCAACCTGCACCTCGTCATGCTTTTCTTCCTCCTCCTCCCTACTCCTCCCTTTGGTCCTCCTACCCCTCAGCCACCTCCATCTCTGGCCTGCAGTAGACGCCACTACCGCATCTACTACAGGCTCATTCTTATCTTATTAAATGATTCAGATTACTCCTCTAAGTATGATGGGTAGGTTTCATTTGTTTTTTTTTGTTTTATTTATAAAAATATATTAAAATAATTATGGCTCCAATAACAATAACATACCTCACAGTTGTTATTAAAGAATCATGATAAATCAAATAAATAACATATGTCATGGTTAACAAAAAATAATTGAGATAAATGTCAAACAATAATTAGTGATTCTTACCAACTAATCATTATGTAAGGCCTTGAAAATTTGGGGTTTGTTAATAACATACGTCACAGCTGTTTGACATTAATCGTGATAAAATTAAAACAATTAGCAGTTCTTATTGACCAACCGTTATGTAAAACCTTAAAAACTACCTAACAGGGGTTTGTTTGCAAAACATCCAATCAGTTTGACATTTGAAAACCTTCACACTCGATCAAAAGCTCTAGCTCTTTTAGCTCTATGAAAAGCATATATTGAATCTTAAATTTTTCTTCCTTTAACTTCTAAGCTGACATAAGGTTAGTGGTTTTTCTTTCATTATACATTTTGGTGAATTTATTCTGGGTATGGATGATTATTGGGTTTTGATTAGGGTTTTTGTTTCTAAAAGATTTATGCTAAGCTTCTTTGAATAAGCAGTGGATATATGTCGAATAGTTATCTAAAGACTAATGGGATGGGGTAACAGATTTCCTTAAGTTAAGATTTGCTTATAGTCCCCCAAATGACAAATTGATTCCTTATCTATGTGTGAAGGGTGGCAATATACAGTGGTTTGATTGAGAAACTTGTCTTCCACACTTAGTGATTAATGGAATCAGTCCCACTTTTACATGTTGGACAATGCATGGGGAGACAAGCAGTGGGTTGGTCAAACATATAGAAAGTTGTACATTGCCTAATTTCAGCACAAGTGAATTTAACGCCAACTGTCTCGAAGATATTGCCAAGGCATTAGAAGAGGATCTTCGGGATTGTCCTAAAATGATGAAAACTTTAAAGGGCAATGCTGTGAAATCATTGTATGAGGGGTGCACTGACTTTCCCTTACTAAGAACTTTGTTGATGTTGTATTGATAAGTATTTATTTTATGATCAAATAAGTATAGATTTTGAGATATATTTGATTACATTTATTAATATTTTATACTTATTTAACTCTCTTTTATATATCTCGGTTTATGCCCATAGCTTCTCGTTGGCTTCTTAGATTTTGTGGATCTGTACATCTTCTAATTCTCCTCCTTTTATTATATTGATATTTTGGTGTCACTTGAATCTTATAATATCTATTTAACAATAAATTAAGATATGATTATATTTTATATCAAAATATCCTTTTATCCTCATATATATATGAGATAAACCAAGATATTGTAATAACGACACACGAAGGGAGCAATATATACCTACATATATGCTAGGCATAGTAAGAGGATGGTGTGTTCTATTTTCTAGGTTTATGATGGAAATGCAAGAGCTCATAATTTAATGGAGGGAGATTAAAGTTTGGAGATGAAGAAGATCTATAGCACGGATGAAAATTTGACTTTGAGTTTTTGTTTCTCCTTTCCTTTCTCTCTTTTCTTTTGTCTTTGGTTAGCTATTATTTTGTTCATGTCAACATTCAGTTTATGTAGCTAAACCTTCATTTTGGATTATTTATGATGATTATAGATTAATGGATGACAATTTTTACCATTAATAGCTTTAATACAATATTTTTTTATTCACTTGTGTGCCTGATTATACTAAAACAAGAGAAATCTAATTAGAGTAACATATATTATGTCTCATATTGGCAAGGGAGGGGAAGAAAAAAGGCCTTATAAGGGTCTGGGTACCTCCTCTTCTCACCACGTTTTAAAGTCATGGAGAGTGATGAGCCCCAAAGCAGATAATATCGAGAGTGAGGTGCTGGGATGTTATAATTAGTACTACTTTGGTGTTCTAATGGAGACTAGACATAGTAAATTTAGACTAGACCTTCAATTAAATCATGTAGGATTAAATTTTTGGATTTAACTTGCTTGTTGGATAGACTTATACCTATTCATCTTACATAAACTCATTAGGCTTGCATTTAAATGAATCCAATTAAGTAATAATCACATAAGGAATTAGGGATTAACATAATTGGAATGTCTTTTAGTGGATCAAAAGACACTCTTAGGTAAAATAAGAGTCCTAGACTGTAAAATATAACTTTAAATGCAATTAAGGTCAAAAATTAAAATCCAATAAGTAGTCAAGTGTAATATTCTAAATTTTGGGTCTAGAAGACTACTAAACCCAGTTTGGTAAGAGTCCCAAAGATAGAATAAGTTTCATAGGAATATATGATTCAGCCCACTGAGTTGAGACTGAGTCTCCTGATTATATAAGGCTCAGTCAATATAAGTAGTCAGACACCAGATGCCAGTGTATGGGCACTAGGCATATTTTTAGAGCCATTTGGTGGCACCCAGAGGTATATGTTGTGCCATCTGGGTCCCACATCCATAAAGTAGCTTTTAAGGTGGCGTAATGAGAGTTGCCTTATGTATTAATAGTTAGACAAAAGTTATCAGTGTCATGTACACTTAGTGTGTAACCCCCTGACTTTAAACACGTAATTATAATTCGATAACACATATTTAAATCGGATTAGAGACCATTGGATGTTTTAACCTCGTTTTAAACTTTCTGTCTCACAGTAAACTTTTACAAAACTTTCAAAACTCTTTTTCCCATCCAGGTCTCAATTTCAATATTCGAATATAATTACCTGTGCAGTTAATATACATTCAATCATATCAGAGTGTATAACCGCATCCCCGGCAACTCCCGGGTTCTATGCATAAAAACCTGAAGGTTTATAAGTATACACTAGGGGATTACACAACCAAAATCGAATGTAGTGTTCCTGATTCAGAATATACAATAATCCCGAGTTCCAAATACATAACCAACGTTTACAACTCAACTATATACCCCCAAGGGTCCTAATTGCTCCGGTTGGCCGCTTCTCCTTTGAGCCACACGCCCTGTCTGAAATGTTTGTCATAGGAAAGAATGAGATTCAAGAGAATCTCAGTAGTAACAAACCACTCACACAATGCATAAACACAAAGCATGTACATAAATCACAAACAGCAATAGCAACAGCAATTCACAGATACATGGTTTTCACTACAAACGACAGCACTCACGGCTGTATACACAATATGACAACTCTTGCTGTAATCAACATCACGACAGCTTACGCTGTAATCACAATAACGACAGCTATCACCAGCTGTAACCGCAGAAGCATCAGAAATCATCATAAAACAGTGATACAACACACATACAGTGCATTACACAAAGTATAAGAGAGAGAGAGTCACTACCTTGTCCTTTCCTGACGTCCTTCGGCGCAGTTGGCTCCCGAGGGCGGTAAATATCGAATCCTACAATTCCAAATGCATCATTTAGACACTTCCATAGTGTTACTGGGGGTTATATGAGTCTATAATGAAAATTTACAAAACTACCCCCGGGGACCCGGCCCGGGCCCGCCGTACCCGGTCCGGTTGCACTTTTCCTGAAATTCTAATCTGGGCTATCCTAACATATTTCCGCCCAAGGAATCCATTTCCGTACTCGGAATTATCAAATTCAATGTTAAATTACAAATTTACCCTTGGCAGCCACACTTTAAGGGTTTTAGGGGCGTTTTCGTAATTATGCTTTTTCGGCCTTTTCCGAAAAAGTGACCAACTGTAATCCCACCTAATTTTCGCCCCTGAACTCAATGGAACCATAAAATCATTGAAAATCCAACTCTAAGACCCATTTCTAGAGCTGGCCGAAATTTATGAGTTCTCCGGGGAAAATCAGGGTTTTACGATTTCGGCTCCGTAAACGCGTTCCTTTCTACTCCTAACCACTTTATTAACCATTACATTAGGTTAAAACTAACATTAAAACCCAATTTAGGTAGCATAACCCCTAGGCCATATCATTTCCAAACTTTAAAACCAATGGCAATCCGGTGAAATTTCACCGATTAAATTGCCCACAGCAGCCAGAATAAGCAATATACGAAAGTTTGGAAGTTACCTCAAGCTCCCACAAGTTTTTCCCAAATATTGCTGAAAAACCCTAAGTGCTCAACAACATATTTTGAGCTTCCAAACCTTAAAGAACAAAGAGGAGTAGCTTAGGATCGAAGTTAGGAGCTAAATCGTCGGAGAAATCGGCTTACCTTGTGATTTTTCTTCTCCTTTCTCTCTCTACAAACCTCAACGTTCTCACTCCTCCTTCAGCTGCTGTGTGCGACAGAAATGAGCTGAGGAAGATGATAACATATTTAATTCCATGCTGATGTCATCTTTTATTGAGATGATGTCATAATTCCCATTTTCGGATTTTCTGGCAGATTTTCTGGCCAAACTTTGAAAAATCATAACTAATTCTAGAAAACTCAAAATGAGGTGATTCCAAAGCCAAATGAAATATATTTAAGTCCTCTTCATAGGAGAAATATTGGCCATTACTAAAAATCCCCACACAATTCCAGAATTACATAAAACTCATCACTGCCCCAAAACAGAGTTCAGTTTCCATCCCAAACTTTGGACAGTTATATCTCCTAGTTCACAAAACGAAATGGAACAAATTATATGTCCATTTTGAAGCTTGAGATGTGAACTATAAGACTGGAAAGTTTCAGAATTTTAGATACCATTTAGTCATTAAAAACGTTCACACAAACGGACTGCCCAGAATAGAATTTCACTGGACAGAATTTTAGATTTTGCATCTTTGCTTCCATTGGTTCCATTTTCATACCAAACATCATTCCCACATAAATTTTCACAAGGAATCCATTGGAATCATTAAAATATCCAAATTCCTATCACACATTCTTCAAAAGTGTTTATTCAACAATAATTACATCCACTTTTGAAGTCATTAGCCCTTAATCACTTTTTGGGATATTACATGGTGTGCCATAAGACACACAAGCTCACATATGGCAGTTTTTGAGGTAAGTGGCACCATATTATGCCACATAGGCACATATGTGGCACATTCTTGAAGACATAGACATATGTGACTAATTAGTTAGATAAAATATGCTAGTGTAGGTGTGCATATGGCATTTTCAGGGCAAGTCCTTGTACCCTGCGTTTTTGAAGAGACACCAGCTTGGTGTAAGTTGTCTGGGACACCACAGGCATGTATGTGGTGAAATCATGAGGCACAGGGGACATATGGCACTCTCTTGGCAGCCACCAGAACACATAGCACCATTTAGGAAAAAGCATGACACGTGTTGCAAAACCAAATGACTCCGTATCAAAAAGATTTATTAAAGTAGCTTTATTAAAGCATCTTTTTAAAGTAACTTTTGACTTCTTCCCCTGATTAACCAATCATATGATGACATTTACAGTTGTATATCAACATATGTTGAATAGCCAATACAATTCATCAGTCTTTGGTCTAGCTACATACCCGATTTTCCTGAACATTGCACCGAAAGCCGGATGAATTCAACAGACTTCTTTTCCCCTGACTAATGAAGTCGGCCAAGCATGAGAGAGGGGAAGGGGTAAGTATTTTAAGGAGATGCACTAAGCACCCTACAATTACAAGAAAGAGCATCTGGCACCCCAAAGCACCAAGTACCCTATAATTTCCAAAAAGACCCTGGATTTTTAAGCACTTGACACATGTAATTAAAAGATCATCCAACATCTCCAAGGGTTATTAATTTCACATAGCACCTTAAATTAAGGGGGGAAATAGAGAAAAAGAAAGAGGAGAGAAGTTGGAGAAAACCTGAAGTGTTCTTGAGAGTTCTTGTCCATTTCAAGCCTGAGATTGTGTTATTGATGATAAAGTCTTCACAAATATTCTTATACTCATCAAGAGCTATGTTTCTACGATTCTGGATTTATTATTAAAGGTGTTTGGTGTCATCTTACTGGTGGAAGTACTGCTAGAATCAAGAACCGATCGTAGAATCGAATAGAGGTAATCATAAGCTTCAATTTGAGTATAGTGTCTCAATGTTTTGATGAATTTTTATGAAGTTATGGACCCTCTAGGGTTTAATCCAAGAGAGTAATTTAGAGCTTTGATGGTCATATAATGATGAACATGATGTTAAATAGGGCTTTACGATGAAAGATAACATGTTTTGAGGTTTAAATTGCAAGAACTCATTTTGGGATAATTAGGGTTAAGTTTTGGCTTGGCTAGCCTTGAATCTGAGATTTGAATCTGGATTTTGGTAAAATTGAGGTTGGAAATGGATTCTACAGGCAAAATTATACAAGAATAGCTTGTGGATATGATCTTTGGATGATTGGTTAGAAAACCCTAATTTCGGAACTTAAAGTGTTAAAGCTCAATTCTGCCAAATTTGAGTTAGGTCACTTTTGGAATGTTTTTAAATAGTCAAATCTTGTCCAATGATTGTGATATTTTACAAGGTGTTAGTAGATATCTTAAGATTTCAATTGATGTATAGAATGCACAATTTGGCTTAGTAAATTGTAAGTTAAGATTTGTTGAAGTTAAGGTATCAATACTGGAATACATTATATGGTAATAAGGTTAGTCAAGGATTCTTGAGGTTTTACTCCTATAATTAGTATTGATTGGTATTTTTTTCTTTAATTGTGTGTTTGGATTAGCTTTTTCAGAAATTTTTTTATGATTTATGAGGTAAGTATGTGAGATGAATTTTATCTTGATTTACGAAAAAGGACTTTTGAAACCGTGGTTTGGGGCTTAACCAAACACTCTCTAAATAGAACTTAAAGCTCCTTCCATAGGACTTGGAACTACCTTAATTGGAATTTTCTAGATTAAGTTATGAATTTTCATAATTGGGTGACAAATCTGCCATAATATTTAAAGTGTCTAAGGCAAATTATGTTAAACTTTATTCTAAAGGGTAAAGACATACTAGAAGCTAGTGTGGACCCCATTTGCTACCTAACTGACATAATATGAGAGTCTTAAAAGATAACTAATATTAGAGGACAAGACCTTAGAATAAATAATAACACATTCGCTTGTGAATTCTAACTTATAGGATTCAATCTTTGCCCAGGCTGACTAATAGACTGAGAAACAAGGACAAGTTGTCTTAAAGGCATTCAGATAGTAACTCTTTCTTTCATATATTATGTAATGCTATTCATTTGTTTTTTACCATCAAATATGTTGTGTTTTGAGCATGCAGCACATGCCGGGTAGATGCCCGTGTTTGTAACCAAGCATTGTGGTAATGTGATCTATGTATGTTGTGCTACATGTTAATGTGATCAATGCTACTATAATGCTCATTGTGTTGTGATGGTTATATTACAGGCTTTGTGTACTTACATTTTATATGACTAAATGTATGTTACTGCTGAGATTCTTCCGAATCTCACCCTTTTCGAAATTTATTACATAGGAAAGACAAGTGGCATAAAGGGAAAAGAGGTAAGTGCTGACGAATAAAGGAAGAAGATGAAGAGACAAAGTTAATTTTGTGGGTTATCTGTAAATATTAATATTTTGATAGCCATAAATGATCACACGAATATGTATGTATATGAATGCATGTAGACATAAGTAGTAAGAATAGTATAAGGTGGTATCAGAACACGTAGTTATTTTATGAAAGTACTTACATATTTGGTAGTATTTGCCCATATAAAGGTAAAATCAGTACATAAGATAAGGGTATCAGTACCAAAACATGGTATCAAAATATCAGAGAGTAGTGGTATCAGAGTGTACAACCAAGATGAAAGTATCAGTATAGGTATCATGTTAATATATACAAGTGATTTAAGAAATGACTAATATGTACACATTAATAAGAGAGGGGTTTACATCAAGACTATAATAATCCAAGTCACCGCTTAAGATCTAGAATCACCATTATCCTTAACCTTAGTTAGATTTGATTTTCTTTTCTTTTAGCTTCATTTTATCCAAATTGTGTTGACACAACTTAATGCATGTTTGGATTAGCCTTTGAGAATAGCTTTTATGATTTATGAGGTAAGGACGTTAGAGGTTTTGTCTTAGCTTGTAAAAAAGGGCTTCTGAAACCATAGTTTTGTGGTTTGCCAAACATGCACAGTAAAAGATGAAGTCAATGCTTAACTGCATTATTGGTACCAAGTCCTCATGGGAACGATATTTTATTCACTCTTTATTAGTTGAAATGACCCGAACACTTGTGGAATCTTAGGCTATATATTTTGTGCCTATGACGTTTTTGGTGTTGTTGTCAGGGACTTGTGTGCCATAACTACCTTGGTTAGAATTGATTGAGCCTTAGTAGTTTAAGTTTGAGTTGGTAAATATATCTTATTTCTTTTCTTTTTTATAGCAAAAAAATGGATTTCACATGGCACCCAGCTGGTCTTAATATTAAGAAAGAGATGAATGCTTTGTCTTCAACACAAGATGAACTTATTGCTTTAATAAATTCTTTGAATGAATATAGGCAATATAAAAGGAGCATAAATTATTACTACCTCCGATCCTAAATATAGGACAAAGTTTTTAGTACAAATTACACTAAAAACTTTGTCCTATATTTAGGATCGGAGGGAGTATTATATTCCATATGTTGATTCTTCTCAATATGTTTGCATGTCTTGTGCATATTGTGGAGAGAATCATTTATATGAGCATTGTCCATATAACACAACTATTCATTATGTGAGAGATGATTTTGCTAGGAACCAAATTTGTTTTTCTCATCCTTTTTGTCCTAATGGAAGTTTAAAGCAACAAGATTCTTGGGATCCACATGTCAAGTATTGTTCTAATGAAATTACCCAATCCTTTCTCATTTACCTTGTTGAGGAAAACACCCTTGAATATAAGAAAATGTCCTATTTAGAGAGATTATTTGAGGAGTATGTGGAATAATCAAAAAGATTTAGTAGAGAGCAAAAGGAATTTGCCATTAGAGTTGAGTCAAGGATCCAAAATATTTGAGTATATGTGAGTCAAATTGTTTCATCCCTTGAGACTATGAAGCAAGATAATTCCTTAAGTATAATGACTACTTCTTGTGTTGATGATGATTATTGTGAGGAAGTTGAAGAAGTTGAATTGCATGAGACTATGGATAAAGGATAAGGTAATTGTGAGCTTGAAATTGATTTAGATGAGAATAGTGGGCGTCTAGAAGAGGTTCCCACTGTGAAGCCTAATTCATGTCATTTTGATGTTGAGATTGATGAGGAAATCCCAAGATTCATTATACATGATTCTCATATTGATGTTTTGACTCTTGCTAATGAGAGTCAAGTGGATTTTGTTGGATGCTCTAAATTTTGAAAGTTCCTATATCTATTTGCAATGGTGTGCATGTTGTGCTTTCTTTAAATCCAATGAATGCTTGTACTATGAGATTGTCTATGATTGAGGAATTACAATTAATTCAAATTAATGAGCACCTTTTTTATTGGAAACCTTATTGCTTGAAAAGAAATAAAGATAAGGTGTTGTGGTGTTTGATATGCATGATTAGATGTTTGTGTTGGGAAGTTTAGCTGAAAACTATAAATTTAGCTCTTGTTGGGAGGCAGCCCCATAGAATGAATTTTTCTTTCAATTATTAGCTTTTTCCTTTTCTTTTATTTTTTATTTTTTTATTTTTTTCCCGCTTAGCCTCAAATTTTTTACTAACACCCCCTCGAGCTTCGTTGTAGAAAAGTAAAGCGTCAATATATTACTAGAGGAAGAACTCCATATCATACTCAGAGATCTAAACTAAGGGAGTACTAGTTCCTTTCTTCTTTATTACTTTTTGAAACATTAAGGATAATGTTTGATTTAAGTGTGGTGGAGAGATATGATTTTTTGCTATTATGCTTGTCCTTTTATACAATTGAAAAGAATTAGAATTTTTCTTACAAGATTTTCATAATTGAAATTTTTGCGTTGCTTATGATTGAACTTAACTTTGAGGCTTCCCTATCTTAGAAAATGTAGTTGAATGAAAAACTAAAATAGAAAAGAATGTTTCAACTATGCCTCTAAGTCTTATCCGTTTGTATAAATCTTGACATGAATCATGAGAATAATTTTTAGTTTGTAATATAACCGGTAGAGGATTAGTTTATGAATATTTTGCTTAATATTGAATATTTTGCTTAGTTAAATGGGGCAATTGAATCTTTTTCCTCGAGGAGTTGAATAGCTTAATATTCCTTTACTAATCCTATTGTTGCATTTATTACTTCTAATCATTTTATCATTTTAACATTAATAGATTATTACAATTGATTAAGGTTGTTGGCTTAGTGAGTCATTCTTATAAGATATTAAATTAAGATGAATTTGATAGCAAGATCTAAGTGTTGTGGTGTGCTTCTCTTTGCTTAAGAACTTCATAAGCAATGTTTTTCTTGTTCAGATAATGAATGATCTTTCTTTTGCTTAAGGACAAGCAAATGTTTAAGTGTGAAGGAATTTGATAAGCATATATTTTATAATTAAATAAATGTAGATTCTAAGATATATTTTATTAAATTTATTAATATTTTATACTTATTTAATTATCTTTTATATACTTTTATATACTTTAATTAATTATAGGACAAAAGGAATTTTGATATAAAATATACTTATATCTTGATTTATTTTGCAGGAGATATTATAAGATTCAAGTGAGAACAAAATATAAATACAATTTCTTATTTTGATGTTAAATATAATATATCTATATTTTAAGATATTTGATAGGAGGAGGAGAATTAGAAGATGCACAGATCTACAAAATCAAAGAAGTCAAAGAGAAGCTATGGGCATAACGCAACAAAGGGAATGAAAATAATACACACACACACACATGTATGTATGTATGTATGTATGTATGTATGTATGTATGTATGTATGTATGTATGTATGTACGTACGTACGTATGCATGTATGTATGTATATCAAAAAGAGATAAACCAAGATATTGTGATAGAGACACATGCAAGGAGGCAATATATACCTATATATATGCAAAGCGTAGCAAGAAGATGGTGTGTTCTATTTTCTAGGTTAGTGATAGCAACACAAGAGCTCATAATTTAATAGAGGGAGATTAAAGTTTGGAAATAAAGAAGATCTATAGCACGTATAGAAATTCAGCATTGAGTTTTTTGTTTCTCCTTTCCTCTCTCTTCTTTCTGTTGTCTTTTTATTTTGTCTTTGGTTAGATGTTATTTTGTTCATGACAATGTTCAGTTTATGTAGGTAAACCCTCTTTTTGGATTATTTAGTTTGATTATGGATTAGTGGACGACAATTTTTACCATTAATTGCTTTAATATTATATTTGTTCATTTAATCATATGCTTGATTATTTTGAAACAAAAGATACCTGATTAAGAGTATTTAGGTGTTTTTAAGGAGCATAGACATAGAAAATTTAGACTAACCTTCAATTGAATCATGTAGGATTAAGTTCTCAGATTTAATTTACTTATAGGACAAACATATATTTATCGACCTTATATAATCTCATCAAGCTTACACTTAAATGAATCCAATTAAGTATCAATCACTTAAGGAATTAGGAATTAACATAATCGGAATAGTTTTTGGTGTATTGAAAGGCAATCTAAGGAAAATAAGAGTCCTAGACTAGTAAATATAACTTCAAATGCAATTAAGGGAAGAAATTAGACTCTAAGAAGTAATCAAGGCTATAATAATCCACATCACCACTTAAGATCTAGCGTCACCCTTATCCTTAGCGTTAGTTAGATTTAATTTTCTTTTCTTTTAGTTTTCTTTTACCCAAATTGTATTGACTCAACTTAAATAAAAATTTAAATTATCCTACTCACTCTTTATTATTTCATACGGTCAATAAACAAGCAAAGTCTTAAACTCTATATTTTGTACCTATCATGTACAACTTGAAGGCAAAAAATGGGTGATTTGATATAAGCTTCACAAAATTGGCCGAGGCTTTGAATCCGTTTATACCTTGCATTGGCTACTGGTGGGATGAACCCGTTTTGGATGCAGAGCAGTACCCACAATACATGGTTGGTAATAGTGTTTATATATAACCTTCCTCCTTGGCTCTACATGAAGCACAAGTACTCAATGTTGCCCATGCTAATCTTAGGGCCCAAGCAACCCGGGAATGACATAAATGTCTACATGGCTTGACTAATTAAAGACTTGAAGTGTTTGTCGGAAGATGGGCTCGTGGTATATGATGCTCACAAGGAAGATACGTTCAACTCTAGAGCCATGCTCTTTCGCACTATAAATAACTTTCCTGCGTCCCATAATTTGTCAAGATACAACATTAAAGGCCAACTTAAATGTCCCATTTTTGAAGACAGAACGCATTTAATTAGATTGAAGCATGGCATGAAGAATTCCTATAAGGGACATTAAAGATGGTTGCTTCGGGATCATCCTTACCGACATTTAAGAAAAATATTTCAATGGGGACTCAGAAGAAGGCAGGGCACCTCAATCTTTGACCAATGAACATGTATATCAAAAGGAGAAAGATATGAAATATCTATTTGACAAACCTTTTACAAGGGATGTTGGGACTAATGGGTAGAAAAAGAGGTTCATTTTCTCTAACTTTCCTTATTGGAGGACCCTATATGTGAGATATTTTCTTGATGTTATGTACATTGAGAAATATGTGTGCAAAAGTATTGTTATCATGTTACTCAATATTCTAAGGAAGACTAAAGATGGCATAAATGCTAGACTAGACATGGTTGATATCAGAATAAGGGAAGATGAAAGGGGAGCCCGTACATATCTTCGTACCATAGTCACACACTATCAAAGGAAGAAAACACTATTTTTTGTCATTTTCTTACTTAAGTCAAAGTGCTAGAGGGTTACTTTTCAAACATCAAAAGACTTATATTATTGAAGGACTTGAAACTGAATGGATTAAAGGCTCATAACTATCATGTCTTAATGGAGAACTTGATTTCGATGACTATATAAGGTATCTTGCCTTATATGGTGTGAGCTAAGATCACGAAATTATATTTCTTCTTGAAGTCACTTTATAGTAAAGTGATAAACTCTCAAAACTTGTTGAGGTTGTAAAATTGAACCATAGCCTCATTTTGTAAACTTGAGATGTATTTTCCTCGAGCATTCCATGACATCATAGTCCACCTAAAAACTTACTTAGTTATAGAGGTACGACTTTATGGCCTAGTCTATTTAAGGTGGATGTACCTGATTGCTAGAACCGCTTGGGCTCTAATACCAAAATGTAACGCCCTAATCTTATTTCCACATTTTCAGAGTACTTGAGAGCAATTCAGTGAGCAACACAGAAATAGCAAAAATATAATGATATTATTGAAACAATATTACTTGATTACATTACAAGTTTTCCCCACCAGGGTTCGTACATAATACTTACAGACCTTGAAATAACTAAAGGTCTTCAGATGACCAACGTCTTTACTTGATCTTGACTAAACCTTCAATTTTCAGTAAATACCATTTTTCCCTTTGAGCCATTTTCTACTGCTACAAACTTTATACATATATGGAAAAGGGTGAGATTCGAGAGAATCTCAGTAGTAACAGATAATCGATTATAGAAAATGTAATAATAAATATGCCAAATAGCACATACAGTAATATTATATAACACATACTTCAATTTAGTCGGTATAATTCAGTTCAGTCGGAAATGTTCAAAGCCAACATTGTTGTAACCCCTACTTGTTCCGTACCTCAATTGGGCTTGAGACCACCAACTGGGCATATCAATGTACCTGTAGGCACTCAATTTAGTGTATCCGCAGGCACTCACTATCATACATATTACAAAAGATGGCATATACAAAGCATATAAACATTGACATAATGTATGAAATATAGAGTTACTATCTGAAATAGCCCTTTTTCCGCCTAACCATCTAACTGTCTTGATTCGGCTTGGCCACAACTGTCCAGTCCTAAAATCCAAATTTACAAGTAACTGGTTATTACTTGAACTATCACTACCTTTGATCACATTTTGTTGGTTATATATCACAATTTCAATAATTTCTACACAGTACAACTCTACATATTGCAGTTTCACTATTTTCCAAAAATTGGCAGATTTTTCAGTCAACTTTAGAAAATCATATTTAATTCTAGAAAATTCCAAATTGACTTATTCCAAAGCCTAAGTGAAGCTCTTTAAATTTACTTACATGAAAAAATACCAAAGGCTAGCCATTGATAACATGCATTTCCTAGAAATTTGCCAATCCTGAACAGTTGCATATTTCCTTCCAAAAATAAGACACAACTTTGAAAATTCGTATCTTTTAATGTACTTGTCTAAAAATTACAAAATACCTATCAAATTAAAGCTCTATATGTCTACTTTAATCCTATAAATTTTCATAATTTTTGAACCAGGTTTGATAAACAAAATCTGTTACACAACAACACTGCTTCACTTGAGGCAAATCAAACAAAATACTTCAAAAATTTCCAAATTCATATACAAATTCCCAAAAATCATGAACTCATATATTTCTACAAAATTTTCCCTTCTAAATCCAATGGAACCATTAGATTAATAAAAATCCAGCTCCTTCCCCTAGTTTCAGGGCTGGCCAGAACATACTCCAATAAAAAGGAAAGTTTGGTTTTCTTGATTTAACCATCAAAGCTTCTCCCTTTTTACTCCTAATCACATGATTAACCATTAAACACCATTTGAACATGATTTGTAGAAATTTGGGCAGCATAACCCCTTAGAGTTTCATCATCTAAAATTTACAAAAATAACCAAAACAACCACAAATCAGGCCAATAATCACAACATCAACATCATATCATCGAGAGAATTAAAGTTCTTTAGGTTACCTTTGATTTATCAACTTTCTCTCTCTAGAACGTGCTCCTTCTCTCTCTTCCCTAGAAGACATGCTTGCTACACATGATTTTCATGGAGGAGAAGAGATTAGAAGAGGTTTTACACAAGTTAGAAGGTAAGAACACTTGAAATCACCAACCCTTACCTTGGATTTTACCTTCTTGAGCCTTTATTGTTCTTGAACTCTTTCTCTTTCTATTTCACTTAGTGTTGAATGAAAATATGGGTCTTGGAAGGGGATGATGATGTTTAAAAAAATATCCTCTTGGAAATATTGTATTTTAATACCAATTACCATGTGATTTTGCTTCTTGATTTTTACTTGGCTTGAGATAATATCACATGGAACCATTATCCTCCAAATGTTTATCCCATCTAACTAAACCATAATTACCTCCTCTTTCTCATGTTAAAGTGATGAAATATGGCCAAAATTACTTGGCCAAAATTATGGCAATTTTTTTTGCTTGGCCAAAATTACTCCAAATTTGGATATTTATTTCCAATATATACTTTACCTCAATTTCCCTCCTTGGATGAAAATAGAAAGAGAAAAGGGAAATAAAAATTGCTTCTTGTTTTGTTGGCAAATTACCATTTTTGCATTACATTTTTGGGCCTTCTCCTTTTTCTTCTTCCATGGCAAAAATTAACCTTAATATTGAGCCAAATAATGTGCTCTTTTATTCTTCTACCTTGGGCTTCAATAATGGGCTTTGTATACCCCCAACTATGATAACCAACTACCGAATCTTCAACCCGAAGGAAGTCCTTGCCACCCTTGATCACTTACTCCATCCTCGATTCACTACTCTGTCTGAAAGGTTAGTAAGGGAGGGTGAGATTCTAGAGAATCTCAGTAGGTAAACAATATCAATATGCATGTACGATATATGTTTAATGCATGACATGCTTGCATTACATAACTCATGCTAACACAATGACAATTTATAAGCTCAATGCTTCGAACAACATACTAATGGCCATAGCATTAATTGAAACATAGCTTCAAATTACACATAATCATGCAAAGCTAAGACATGCACCAACACACTAACACATATATCAAATACAAGCAGAAGAGATATGTTCTCTGCCAAGTATCACTAACCACATCCGCTTTTGGAGTCATCTAAATAGGGGAAATGTTGTTTAATTTGTTTCACTAGAGGCAGTGTTATTTTGGAATGAAATTCGTTAGACAAACCTAATCCAAAAATTATGAAACTTTACAAGATTAAATTAGAGATGTAATTTGGTGGGTAGAACATGATCTTTGGATGAGTAGATTAAAAGATATTATTTTTCAAATTTGAGCCTTGTTTCTGGAAAGGAATCTAGAACAGGGGGGTTTGACAAATTTCTAGGAATAATGTGATTGTAGTAGTTAGACTTAAGTATTTTTCCTTAAAATAACACTTTAAAGAGTTTCATATAGGTTTTGGAACCAGTCAATTTTGAATTTCCTAGAATTAATGGTGATTTTCCAAAGTTAACTGAAAATCTGTCAGTTTTCTGGAACTAGTGAAATTGTGTTGTGCAAAAATTGCTAAAACTGTGACAGTTAACTAATAAACTATGATTAAAGGCAGTGATAGTTCAAGTAATAACTTGTTTCATGTTAACTTTAATTTATATGAATCAGTAATAGCCCAAGCCAGATCAAGGGTACTGAACAGATAATAAAGCAGGAAAGGCAATTTTAGGTAGTAAATCATTCTTTCATACACTATGTGATTATTGCATGTTTGTGTATGCCATCTTTTGTAGCATGAGCATAGTGTCTTGGACACGCATATTAGCTTTGTTATGGTCTAGGACTAACGGAGGTGCAGAGTTAAGCCAGGGTTGTAAATAGTTGCTTGGCCTTGGACAGTGTGCACACAACATTCTATTATTTTACATACATGGTGCATGGAATATTTATTTTCACATCATATATGTCTAATTGTATGTTACTACTAAGATTCTTTAAATCTCACCCTTTCCATAAATGTAAAAAGTTTTTAGCAATAGACAGTGGCTTAAAGAGCAAAATCGTAATTACCGACAACAGAAGGTTCCATTCGAGCACAAGAGGAGATGTTGGTTATCTGAAGGCCTTTTATTATTTTAAGGTATGTAATTAGTATGTACAACCCCTATGAGGAACTCTTGTAATATAATTAAGCAATATGGTTTTAATAATATTAGTATATTTTTGCTATTCCTATGTGTCCACTGAACTGCGCAATTGCTACTCTGATTAATGTCGATAATAAGTGGTATGTAAGGCGGCATGTTACATTGTACGTCAAGTACAATCACAATGAAGGCATTTAGGTTATGAAGAGGCGGAAATTATTACTTGACAAGAAGAGAAGAATTCAAGCTAAGAAAAGTAACTTACAAAAAGGTAAGACTAGGACAAGAAAAAGAGACACTTAATTTATATGTTTTCACTATGTATTATTGCTTTAATGATGTTGCAGCTTTATGTTTGGACAGTTTTCCTAATGCTAGGCTGGTTAATTTCTGTGTTTTAATAGATAGTCTATTGTATTGTTATTTGTTTATGTGTTGTATATGAAAGTAGAAGTAAACTGATAGTAGAACACCCCCTATTTTTTTATAAAATGTTCTAGATAATTAACGGTTATTAGCTAGAAATCGTAATACATGTTTCCAAAATATAAAATGGGCTTGTTATAATAACTGTTATATATTTAACAACTATTCAATATATAACTGGTTTTCTATATATGTAACAACTCCTCTATACATAACAAGTGTTGTATTTGAACCGTTATATAGTTAAACCTTAACCTCTATTTAAATGTCTATCTACCTTCTCTATTTCATTCATTAGCATACTTGTCTTAGGTCGAATGCAAACCCACCAACCTCAAAAACCCAATACTCTGGTCATCTTTTCTAGTTATCAACTGTCATTTCTAGTCACCACACCATCCAAAGCCTTCCTCATACTTCTCAGCAGCAATTGCTTTAGTCGTTACGGTTGCCCTAACACGTGTTTACGTTCATTACCATACTTGTCTTAGGGTTTATTGTAAACAACCAACCTCGAAAACCCACTTCCCTTTTCAAATTTTTTGGCCTTTGTCAATCGTTTTCAGTAGAGCCACACAATCCAAAGTGTTTACTGTACTTGTTAATAACAGCTGCCCGAGTTGCTTTGGTTACCCTAACTCACATTTTCCTTTTTTAGCCCTAGCTAGGTCACATTTCTTTGTATGGTCCGTTCTCCTCATATGGAGGTATGATTTCCCTTATCTATTCTTCCTTTTTTATTATTCACTTCATGTTTTGTAGCTAGGTTTTGAGCTCAGTCGTGCTCATATTTTTTTATAAAAATCAATTGCTCTAATCAAAGATTCATCTCCTATTACAGGAAGTTGTTAAAGATTTATAAAGATTTCACTATGTTGATTCAGTCCTATACTCTACTCTTTAATAAAGGAATTTACATGTCCGCCATATGCCAGATTCTTTGGAGGTAAAAGCAAAATCTTTTATGCAAAAAAGTACCTTTGAATAAAGAGATAGAGTCTTATAATATGTGAATGAGATAGAGTTTTTGCTTTTGCTTTGTTTGTTGGACTTGACTGTATAATAGAACAGAAGCTCACACATCAAGTATAACCATGCAATTTGGGATAAATCAAGACATTTCTGGCTTCGTAGCTAGGCTCAATGGAACCCCCTATTGTAAAGGGCTCAAGGGGTATGCAGCCTTAAGCAAAACTTTATAAAGAAGGAGGGATCAAATGTCATGTACTATATAGAACGCCATATGCTATGGCCAGTGGCAAGGCACTGGCTATAGCATATGGCTTTCTATAGTCACATTAGAGGCCTCCTTCTCTATCAAGTTTTGTTCAAGGCTAGAATACCCCTTGAGCTCTTTATGGTTAGAGTTCCATTGAGCATAGCTACAATGACAGGAATGTCTTGATCTATCCCAAATTGCATGACTATACTTGACGTATAAGATTATGTTCACTACAAACAAAATTGTGGTTTAGTAGCGGTTAAAAGTGTGTATTTGTAGCGGTTTTAACCTCTACGAACATAAGTAGTAGCGGTTCATAAACTTGCTACTAAATCCACTATTGTAAAGGGATTTGTAGCGGTTATTTTTAATCGCTACTCAAGCGACCAAAACCACAACTATATTTCTAGTGGTTCATTTGCACCACTACAACATTATCAATTGGGGCATTCATTTTTGGTGTGCTTTCTAGCAGTTATATAACCACTACAAATTACAAACAATGAATTTTAGGTGGCGAGAAATGAAAATGAAAATTTGGCTTGTTTTTTGTAGCGGTTAGAAAACCGCAACTAAATTGAATTCAAAAAAGGGCGGCTAATATTAGTAGCGGTCACATAACTGCTACTAATTTCAATAGAAATTCAAATTTTGGGCCCAAAAATTTAATTTGTCTTTTAAAAAGGTGCCTATATTAGTAGCGGTTATATAGCCGCTACAAATGTCAGTGAAATTGAAAAAAAGATATACAATTACCTATTTCCATTTTTTAATATTAAATGAAATAGTTTATTATTTTAGTAGTTTAGCTAATTTAATTAGCTTATTATTCATTAGTTTAGGTCATTTATAATTTAAAAGGAATGATTTAATTAAATTAAATAAGTTTGAAGATTGTATTGATAATATTATTGGGGATACGTAGGTAATAAGGAACTATTATGTTGTCTACTACGATGTGATTGTGATTATGTAAGGAAAATAGGAAATAATGAGAAAATGTTCTTAAATATCTGGAAAAAAATAAGCGAGAATAAATATTATGCAAAGGAAAAAAGTATTGAAATGAACAACTTAAACATTTATTACCATATTTGATCACCTTGTTAAGCTCCTTGGCTCATAGAAAAAAACAGTGAAAATGAGAGAAAATGAAGGAGAGGTAAGGTAGAAAGAAAATGGGGAGTGTCTGAAATGAGATGTGGTTAGGGTATTTATAGGGATCTGTAAGGAACTTGTAGCGGTTAGTGTCATGGTTTTGTAGCAGTTTTAGGTTGTAGCGGTTATTTTATGTCAAAAAAATGCTACAAATATTTTATTAATTTTTTTTAAAAAATATTTTTTAAAAATAAGAAAAACATAATTTGTTTTAAAACAAAACATAATTTGTTTGATCAGTCATCCTTACAAAAATTGTGTAGAAAAATTGTTAGCGATGTATTTTTTTTTTGTTAAAAAAATTAATTAAAATCATGTGAGTTAAAAAAAATGCACTGAACTATAGGTAAATTGCGATCGTCTTCAGAGAAGAAGTATTCAAAATTGGCGGGTTGAAACGGCTCACTCTCGTAGGCAATGTTATCACCATCACCCATGTCGTAAAGGTCTCGAGGCTTGAAATGAATAACCATGTGCCAATCCCTATGTCTCTCGTCCTCAACATAATAAACTTGGTGTGCCTCTGAGGCAAGAATATACAGCTCATCATCATGAGAATGACTAGTGTGAATTGGCTGCAAGAAATTTATCAATGTAATGCCTAAGTCGTCAATTGTAAGTCCCTGGGAAGTAGTGGTATTTGCCCACAAACACTTGAAAAGCGTAACGGTGAAACGGCCTTGGTAATTAAGTTCCACGACATCAAGAAACTTTCCATAATAAGGGACACCTTCAAACTGCATGATGGCATCACTGCTGCTCGCATAACTCCTTGTCCCAAAGGTGCCATAAACACCTGAATTTTGAGTTTGCAATCCTCGATCTAGTGAAACCGTGCAAAACTTGAAACCATTGGTGACCTAAGAAGGGAAGAAGGAAAGCTTGAAAAAGGTAAGAGAAATGGCCTCTAATCCTCAAGTTCTCTTCTTGAAAGTTATTCCTTGAGATGAGAGCCTCAATTTCAGGGTTGTAGCTTCTTCATTGGTGGTGATTTGAGGAATCACGAAAACTTGAAGTTGGAGAATCAAAAAGTGTTTTGAGAAAGTTGTTAAGGTAAGTGAACTCAATCTTTCTATCTATGTTTCATGCCAAATGAATAAGTTTGGAATTTATGGAATTATTGCCCTAATTATGAAAATATGGGTCATAGGGTAGTTTGGCATGATATAGTTGTTGAAATGATATCTTGTAGTGAGTTTGTGATAGATAAATTGATTTGGGTTTGCAATGTGAGGTTTTGATGAGATTGGTATTTTGTTGATTTTGTTGCCCAAAACCCAAAGTATGATAATGGAGTAGGATTTTGGTCATTTTGAGGTTGCCATTGTGTTCCTTATGGAAAATTGTATGAGAATAGGCTTGATTGTTAATTTTGGAGTCATTGAACACTTTGGTAGAAAAGTTGGAAAATCTGTCTCGTGTGAACTCTGTCTGGGCAGTCAGTTTCCCCAAACGTTTTGAATGACCAAATGGTGTTGACAAATTTGGATACTTTCCAGTCTTAAAGTCACATCCCAAGCTTCAAAATAGACATATAATTCATGTCATTTCATTTTGTGAACTGAGTTATGCTTTGCCAAAGTTTGGGATGGAAACTGGACTCTATTTTGGGGCAGTGGTGGATTTTGTGTAATTCTAGAATTGTGTGGTGATATCTAGTAATGGTCTATATTTTTCCAATAAAGAGGACTTAAATATCTTTCATTTGGCTTTGGAATCACCTCATTTAGATTTTTCTAGAATTAGTTATCATTTTTGGAAGTTGAGCCAGGAAACAGAATTTTCTTGGCCGCAGCCAGGGGTTAGGAACCGCGGCCCAAGACTTTCTATTCATCCATTCGCCGTGGCCCATGGATAGACTGGCCGCGGCCAACCCCCAAAAATCAGCATTTTTGACATTTAAAAGGTGACCTTTAGTCAAGTGTTTGCCAAGCATTTAGGCATGTATTTAGTCTTTGATTAGCCACCTAAAGGTCATGAATGGTAACCAACTTTAAGTGTTATGAAAATGAGAATTTGGAAAAGAGAATGATCCTATGTCCTTGATTTGGTTATAGGGTTGGGTATTTACCCTAATCATGGTTTGATATCTGCTCGGATCGTGAGTAGCCGATGCTGGAGCATACGTGGAAAGAATAAGTGCAGGGAACTTACCTCTCTTGCATGTATTGATATTTGTGTTTGTGTATTGATATATGTTATTGCTTTGCTTGATTATTTGAAACATATATGAATGATTGAAACTCTTTTTCTATTTATGTTATGGCCATGAGTATGTTGTTGAAATATTGACCATGCAGATATATCATTATGTGAGCACAAGTTATTGTGATGCAAGCATGTCATGCATTAAACATTATCTTGCATGCATATTGGTATCTGTTTCCTACTGGGATTCTCTAGAATCTCACCTTCCCCTACCAATATTTTAGACAGGACAAGTGGCTCGAAGAAGGAGCAAGCGACTAAGGGCGGCGAGAATCCCTTATGGGCATTTGGATTAGGTAGTTGGTTATCATTGCTATTTGGGATAATGGTAGTTGATTTGGATGTATTTAGAGTTGTATATGTTAGGATGGATATATGGTTGTAAATGTTATGAAGGTGTATTTGGATATGTATTTGGATTGAAATTTGTGTAATCCCCGTTGAGAAATTGTAAAGGGCGTATGTGCCCTATGAATCTTTAGTGAAGGTATCAATCTAGGATTGCTGGGATTATTATTGTGCACTCTGATATTTATATGAATATAGTTTATCTTCACGAAGTAATTGTATTCGAAATATGAATGTGAAACAAGTTAAAGTGTTTGTTAAAGAAATTTGTGAAAATCCTATCTTAAGGATGGGAATGTTTGATTATTATTGGTCTCTATTTCACTCTAATGTTGTATTTTAGATATGATTACGGAGGGGGTTACAACTTCCTTGTTCAGTTTTGTGAGGGTAAACTTTGCTAGCTGAAATTTGTATTGCTCATCTGGTCACACGTCTTCACGAACTCCCATGGCACGTAAATCTTTCCTCACTTGAAGATGATCTTTTGACTTTCTCCATTCATTAAGCAACGTATATAACGCATTGTCACGTACATTTTTTTCAATGTGCATGACATCAAGACTATGGTGAAGTAAATTAGAATTCTAATATGGAAGAGTGAAGAAAATGCTTATCTTCCTCCTTTGCTGGAGCACAGAAGTCTTGCCCCTCTTTCGGCCTGCTAGTACTGCATTATCACTTTTTCCGAACTCAAATTCAATATCCTTAAGCTGCTATAAGATGTCTGTGCCAGATAAAATCTGAGGTGGCCCTCTTATTTCTAGTTTCCCATTGAAGCGATTTTGTTGCAGTCTAAACTTGTGCCTTCCATCGAGAAACCTCCGATGCCCCATAAAGCACCACTTCAGACTGTAGGGAAGGTGCACTGCGTCAGAGTCAAAATTGCAAACTAGAAACACGGACCCAGTATGCACATTCCACCCAGATAATGTTCCAAGGCCAGGAAAGTCAAAATCGTCCACATCAAGGCTGCACGCAAGTTGAACAATGTCTTACTGTAGGCATTATATGTCTCAAGCTGACATTCCACAGGTTAAGCAATTCTGCAATAAACAGTTGGAGATTTTAGATATGATGAGTTTTGATGATGTCAAATATAGATGTCAAATAAGAGCAAAAAGTTTGTATAATATACTTATCTTCAACATTGACTAACTATTATATTTAATGTTGTATATATTGTAGATTAGTCATAAACCCGATGGTAGGTTGATGTTATTTGCTTATAATGCCTCATAAAATGAGAATGATCATCAAGAAAAAAAAACAAGAAGAAAGAGATTGAAGATATTCAAGAAGATATCTAGTTGGGTTATGAAGAATGATCATCAAGAGGAAAAACAAGAAGATATCTTGTACATTAGCCAAGCAAAGAAAGAAGAAGATTGAAGATAGTAAAGAAAGAGATTGAAGAAAGAAGAACTTATATGAACTAATGGCAATATCAAAGATCCAAGCTATTAGAAGTGATATCAAAGGTTTCTATGGTCAAATAGAAGTTGGAATGGGTCAATATGAAGTTAAAATGACTTATACAGAAGTTATGTTGCCCCCAGAGGTGATTACTCGAGTAAACACTCAAGTGATATGCCACTGCCTCATTTTGGAGGTGATTACTTGAGTGGTCACTCGAGTAATGACCCAGAATTACTTTAGTGACTACTAGAGTAATGAGCATTCTAACGTGCTCTGTTTTCCCCTAGCATAGTAGAGCTTCAATATTTTAATCATATCTCTCAAACCACACATTGGATTAAGCTGAAACTAGTAGCATATGAAACTAGACTTCTAATACATCATTTTGACAAAATATCACATTCCAATAAGTTCAAATGAGAGAGATATCAGCTTCAAAATTGGATACTGAAATCACCATTATTGTATAAGGTAGCTTTGGCATTTTAGACATAACACACAAACTACACATTGGATTTTACGAAACTAGTGTCATATGAAAGTAGACTTAAAGAGCTTTATATGGATATATAATTTGTCATATTTGAAGCTATATACTAAGAATTATGCCTTTTGGAAGTTGCTACTCTTGATTTCAAACATTGTCAGGAATAGTAGATATTCTTTGGATCATAACTTTCTGTATACAATGAGTTTAGAGGTGATTATTATTGCATTGGGATGTAGACGACAAGAGATTTCCGATGATATATAATTTTCCATGTTTTGAATCAAAATAAAGTGAACACTCGAGTAATCTATAAAGTTATTTGAAACATTACTCGAGGGATCACTCTAGTAATGCACTTGGAAATGCTATCGGCCAGATTTTGAAGGAGATTACTTGAGGGATCTGAAAGAGGCAAGCTTCACCCAAGAGGGGGGTGAATTGGGTGATGTGATAAATTTTTAGATTGATGTGGTGATATGACAATAGTTGAAGACAGAGTAGAGTTGAGAAGATTGGCACACAGAGAGTTATACTAGTTCAGCCCAAAAACTAGGCCTACGTCCAGTCCTCAGAGATCAAGACCTACTGAAATTTTCACTATGCTTCTAAGATTCAATGGGCTCTCACAACGCCGCAAAATAACAATCGTCCTTGAATGGACTACGAGTAGAAATACTCTAACACTTAGAAATTTCTCTCCCCCTTACGACAAGTCTTACGTGCAGAAAAACAAACCTATGGCCTTTCTCTCTTGCTTACGTATGCAAGTCTTATAAGCAGCAACGTTCTCTCCTGCTTACACCACTGTAAGACTTATAAGCAACAACATTCTCTACTATTTGTATCTTGTAAGTCTTATAAGCAGAGAGTCCTACTAGGATATCATCCACCTGTATCACACTTGTAATATATGTTAAATGATGTTAAATAATAATAGCAAGTGGAAATAGGATGATTAAATAATATTAAAACATATTCAGATTGATCGTTGTAAGACTGGTGTGGTTTTGCTTCTGGTAGAGCATCTCTCAAGTGCTAAGAGGGCTCACTCGAGTGCAATACCATATTTTCTCTTCTTGCTTCAGTTTTATACTTGCACTTCCATGTGATTTTGAGAGAGTGTATTTTCACACTTGCGAGTGATGTGGGGCCTCACTCGAGTGCACCTTCATTTTACACTATGAGCCACATCTTTGGATAATACTCACATCCCATTTTATCAAGAATGTGATTTTACAGTTACAGGTGATGTGGGTCCGCACTCGAGCATACTTACTATCACTCGAGTGAATAGAATATTCTTCTATAAGATACTCTTTTGCTTCAATACTTGTATCAGAATAGAAAGTTGAATTTCACACTCGAACGTGCTGAGGTCTTACTCGGGTTCAAATTCCTTCACTTGAGCATACTTTCTCCTTCATGCACTTGGTGACTCTCGGGAAAACACTTGATGTTCCTCACTCACTTGGGCTAAAGTGAAAATTACATTCTCTGAAAATCTTGATCTCGAGTAAGCACTTCATGTGCCACACTTGCAAGGACTCGGGTACACTTGAGGCTATCACTCGAGTACGGAGTCTGTGCTCAAGTGAAGTTATGATATCCTCTCTCCGACTTTGCTCTCTGTCAAATACGTTCTGTTCAACACTCTCTTATGCTCGAGTGCAAAATAGCATAATACTCGAGTATTGGCTCTATCACTCGAGTGCATTAGTTAAAATATCAGCAATAACCTCTAAACTTTGTCATATGCATTTAATAACTTTGTAACTATTGTCTAGACTTGTAAAAACATAATTTCAATACAATAGCCTTTTGTTATCATAAAAACTTGGAATCTAACATTCTCTCCCTTTTTTATGTTGACAAAACCTTTGTGATGAGTTTTAAACAAAAAATCTTGATTGGAGTAAAAATTTTGAAAAAAACATTATCAACATTTCCAAATGCATATTTCACCAAAGTTTAGACTCATTTTCATATTTTTGCACTTAATCTCATATGTTTCCTGCAATACTTCCAAAAGACACTTAACGCCAAGATAAGTCATAATACCATTATATTTGCACAGAAATCATTAAATTTGAACAGAAAACTTAGCAAACTTGAAAATGATTATTAGTAAACTTGTAAAGTACAAATGTCAAGTTTGAATCAGCATCTACTCATATGACCTCATATACAACCATGTCAGCAAAAATAAACTAGAAAAGCTTAAATAACAATAGTCCTACCCCAATACAGAAAATCTACCCAAAACTAAACTCCAACTCCCCATATCAGACCATAACAGCTCAAAAACCGTCACAGATCCTTCTCACCCATTTTGTCAGCATCAGAAGGGGGTTGAGGAAAAGTGAGATCAAATGGTAAGGTAAAGAGAACCATTTTAGTGGAAGGATCAATTGGCTCAGGCTCAAAAAGTGGAGATGATGGCTGAGGAATAGAGGTTGCAAGTGATGGTGAAGGCGACCAATCATAAGTGACATCAACATTGGAATCTAGATCTGTTAAGAGAACACGAGTTTGAGTCTGAGTCTAACTCTGAGAAGTTGAGGATGTGGTAGGAGTAGACTCAGGTGGCACCTCAGGAGTAGTCGAAAAATGAGTGCGCAAGAAGATTTTCGTATCAGTGATTCTTCTCGACATATCTTCTTGAGTCTTGAACATCAAGTCAAAGTTGGTATTTGCCTTGTCCGCCAACTTTGAGACTTGTAACTCCATCATGTTCACCAATTTCTCATACTCAATCATCAATTCCTTTTTCAAACCAGTCACAGGTTGATTGATTACTTCAGCCAGATGGGTTGATAGGGATGCATTCAAGAAAGATGGAGGTGAAAATGGACCTTGAGCAGAAGATTGAGCCTCATCACCTCCCGATGGAATAGCTTCTCTCTAAGATGTAGCCCTGGTTTGACTCACTGGAAGATTGATACTCATATGTGTCAATTGAGTCTTGCCAAACCTCGGAATGGTTACCCTTTCAGTTCCCTCCAAATACCATACTTTGTTTTTCTTGAGAATAAGAGACACAAGTTGAGGATATGGTATTATGGTGGATTTTGATGAAGAAAATCGAAATCTTCTCATCTCACTAAAAATAAGGTCCCCCACATTTCTTCGTGGCTAGGAAGGAAGGCCAGTAAATAGTAATCTCTCTGAGTAAAATGGGTATAATTTTTGGATTTGTTAATAATGCTATGAGAGTATATGTAGTGAAGGGCATGAATAGAATCAGGCATATCAATAGGCTTAAAGTTAAGAGGGCCTAATAGGTCACTTGGTCTTAAAAGCCGGAAAGCTTCATTGGCTAAATGTGTGGGTATATTAGAAGGTGGTTCAACATAGCCAAGAATGTCATTAATGATAGTAGCAGATATCATAATAAATTGATCTCTAATAGTGGTAGATACTACTTCCTCTATGAACTCTCCAGCCCTAGAGTGTATGTTATGGATTTTCATGTTACAGTAAAAAGGTTCTCACAACAGAGGATGAATAAGGGATATGAACACTCAGCCAGGGATCATAAAATTCAAGAAAAGGATGAAAATCCAAACTATAGCTTTTCATCAGATAATCTAAGTCCACATAAACTATGGGACATAAATGTCTATGTGCAAACTCAGAATCATACACCTTCTATTTCTGTGGCTTTAGATCCTTAACATTCAAGTCTACAAGAGGATTTGTGACTTGTTCTTCCTCTGGAACCTATGAAGTAGAAGGAACCCTTAAAGCAGCTATACTAGACTGGCCAACATGATGTGAACTTGAGGCACTGGCTTGGGAGGCAATTTTGCCAACCAATGCGTCAAGCTTTGACTTCTCCATTGCTTCCCAGAGTTGCTTATTGAAAGAGTCATCAGAGGAAGAAGATTGTTGTGGTTGCCCTATGTCCTTCTTCTTTCCTCTTCCTTTAACTTCTTTAGATTGAGACCGAGTGACAATCGGTTCTTTAAAACCACTCCCTATGGTTTCTTTTATGGAGGTTGATCCTTCTTAGCCATTTGAGGCTTAGGGTGAGGTTTCTAGGCTGGAGTTCTCTTTTAGTTTAAGGTTTAGGAGGAGGTGTTAGAGTAGAAGATAGAGAAGGTGTAGGAGATGAAGGTGTTTCCATCAGAGTCTCTAAAGCACTAGCGACAGAATGAGTGGGTGAAGGTAAATAGGATCTTTAGGAAACAACAAGAATTTTAGTTCTAGCCATTTAGGAAATGGGAATCATATATTTGATAAGGACTTGAAAGAAAGATTTTCAGAAAATCTCTTCAGTTAGGGCATGAAATGAGAAGCTAAAATGATAAATCTAACCTTATGAAGATGATTGAAGAGTTGTAATAGAAATTTAAAGCAATCTGAGTTGTTTAATCATTTAGAAACTGTTGGAGGTGAAGAGATATGCCCTTCGAGTGATGCAATGCTTCAAGTGAGAAGAAGAAGTGCAACAGTCTGAGCTATTGCATAACTGATATAAGTGCTAAGACTCGAGTGACAACCCTAGTGCTCGAGTGTTATTCATACAGTGCTCAAGTAAGACAATTTTGTGCTTGAGTAATACTCAAACAAATCAAATAAAGCATGTAAAAGCGTACCTGATTTAAATGTGTCTTGTTATATTTTTCATCTTTGTACTTAAATTCTCCAAGATCATTTGAGTAACCATGCTTTGAATAAGTATTTGTATAAATTTTTCTCTTCTGCTCGAGTTCTCTTGCTTTACTTCAGGTGGATTCATACTCTACTCAAGTGAAGTTCTTCCCTCACTCGAGTAAGAACCTGACACCCTTGGTATGCTTGAGTAAGTTTCAAGAGTTCTTACATACTCTATTAATCCCTGTTTTACATAGCCTGAAGTAGAGTATATGCTATAGTTCTGTACTCGAGCATTGTTGTCTGACTCGAGTGAGAATGTACTTGGCACTCAAAGTGATACACCAGTACTCGAGTGACAAACCTACAAAAAATAATTTCTACATACTCCAACGCCTAAGTCAGTATAATTATCATCAAAACTCATATTAAACATAGTAATTAACAAGAAAAAAATTTACAACTCATTGGGATTAACCATTCCCAATTCTCTTCGAATATATAAGAATTGATCTTTAGCTATTGGCTTCGTGAATATGTCATGAGTTGAAGATGTGTCGGTATGAATTCTACTTTGACATCTTTCTTTTGCACGTGATCTTGAATGAAATGATGTTGGATATCTATGTGCTTGGTCCTTAAATGTTGCACAAGATTCTTGGCCAAGCTAATGGTGCTAGTGTTGGCACAATAAATTGATATTTCCTTTAAGTATATCCCCAAATCTTGAAGTTGTTGCTTCAACCACAGTACTTGAGAACAACAACTTGCTGCTGCTATATATTCAGCTTTAGTGGAAGATAATGACACTGTGTTCTGCTTCTTGCTAAACCATGATACCAGAGAGCCTCCAAGGAACTGACATTGACAACTGGTACTTTTCTGTCAGTTTTATATCCTCTATGATCTGAATCTGAATAGGCCATCAAATATTTGTTTCCTCTTTTTAGATACCATAGGCCAAGTTCTACAATGTCTCCTAAATATTTGAAGATTCTTTTCACAGTCTCTGCATGTGATACCTTAGGAGCAGATTGATACCTTGCACACATTCCAACACTAAATTGTATATCCGGCCTGCTTGCTGTTAGATAGAGTAATGAACCAATCATTCCTTTATATTTAGTGATGTTGTAATTAAGGCCTTTTACGTCAGCATCCAACAATATTGTAGAGCTCATTGGAGTATCAGCTCCATTAGCATTGTCCAATCCATACTTCTTCAACAACTCTTTTAAATATTTTATTTGAGATACAAATATCCCATTCTTCCTTTACTTGATTTGAAGTCCAAGAAAGAAGTTTTATTCTCCCATCATGAACATCTCAAACTCTCCCTGCATAATCTTGGAAAATTCTTGACAAAGAGATTCATTAGTAGTATCGAAAAATAATATCATCAACATAGATTTGAACAATTAGAAGATCCTTTTTGTCATATTTGATGAAAATAGTTGTATCTACTTTTCCTCTGGCAAAGTTTTGATCAAGAAGAAACTTGCTTAGTCTTTCATACCAAGCTCTAGGAGCTTGTTTCAACCTATATAGAGTTTTCTTAAGTTTGTAAACATGACTGGGCTTTGTTTCATCTTTAAAACCAAGAGGTTGTTCAACATATACCTCCTCCATAATATAACCATTTAGAAAAGCACTTTTTACATCCATTAGATAAAGTTTAAAACCTTTAATGCAAGTAAAGGCTAGGAGTCACTACTACAGAACATACCTACAACTACCCTAAAGGACATCCCTTTTTAAAAACAGAACGCCCAAAATATAGTCAGGTTGAAATTATAAAGGTTGGCGTATCTAAAATAATTAAAATTCATGCCAAGAGCTGTCAGGTAGTGTTTTAGACGTCCCTAGTAAAAATGGGGGACGTTTAAAGACATTTAAATGTCATTAAAAAAAGAAAACGAAAAACTTTTAGTAGG